>OY740810.1:6807497-7209997 GCA_963514005.1 Raja brachyura
CCTCCACACACCAAAGCTAAAGGAAAAAAAATCACATCTGAATTGTAGCCAGGGCTGAAAGGCTGCAAGTGGATGCCAACCATCTCACAAACACGAGGACACAAGAGAGCGACCATTCGGCCCTTCCAGCATGCTTTCCCTCACGATCCACATGATTCCCATTGAGTTCCACTATCACGTGTACCGATGGACAGTGAAAGGCTTTTGTTCGCTCCGCTCGCTCTTCTCAGCGGAGGACAATACATGGTTACAATCGAGCCATTTACAGCTTAAAGAAGGAAATAGCGTTTAGTGCAAGGTAAAGTCTGATCAAGGATAGTCTGACGGTTTTAGTAGTTGAGCGCCGCTCTCTGGTTGTGGTAGGGTGATCCGGTTGCCTGATAACAGCTGGGAAGAAACTGTCCCTGAATCTGAGGAATTTTCATATGAGGAAAAACTGGATAGACTCGGCTTGTACTCGCTAGAAATTAGACGATTGAGGGGGGATCTTATAGAAACTTACAACATTCTTAAGGTGTTGCACAGGCTAGATGCAGGAAGATTGTTCCCGACGTTGGGGAAGTCCAGAACGAGGGGTCACAGTTTAAGGATAAGGGGGAATTCCTTTGGGACCGAGATAAGGAAAACATTTTTCACACAGAGAGTGGTGAGTCTGTGGAACTCTCTGCCACAGAAGGTAGTTGAGGCCAGTTCATTGGCTATATTTAAGAGGGAGTTAGATGTGGCCCTTGTGGCTAAAGGGGTCAGAGGGTATGGAGAGAAGGCAGGTACGGGATACTGAGTTGGATGATCAGCCGTGATCATATTGAATGGCGGTGCAAGCTCGAAGGGTCCGAATGGCCTACTCCTGCACCTATTGTCTATGTTTCTGTTTCTAATCTGGAGGTAGACAGAAAATGCTGTAGAAATTCAGAAGGAATAGGCGACGTTTCGGGTCGAGACCCTCCTTCAATCTGACTAATCCATCTCTCCATAGACGCTGCCTCACCCGCTGAGTTTCTCCAGCATTTTTTTTTCGTCTACCTTCGATTTTTCCAGCATCTGCAGTTCTTTCTTGAACACTGAATCATCTGAAGGTTTTCACACTTCTATACCTTTCGCCTGGTGGGAAAGGGAGTGGCCAGGGTGTGACTGGTCCTTGATGAGCTGCTGGCCTTGTCGAGGCAGCGTGAGGTGTAGATGGAGTCAATTGAAGGGAGTGTGGTTTGTGGGGGTGGGGGCTTCCACAGTCTCGGATGGAGCTGTTAGCCATTGACAATGGGCAGAATAAGCGAATGGATGGTCCACCAGGGTGCTGCCTGTGTTAGCGGGTATAAGAACACATTGGACAAACCTGGATTGCTTTCTGTGCAGTCAGAGGTTCTTGGTTACTTGGTCCGCCAAAATATTCAGCTGGAATTTAAACTGGAGGTGGTGAAGGGAGGGGTTCAGCCAGAGAGGGCTATTGGGAAGAAAGTGCCACTTTAAATTTAGTTGCATCTGGCTGGGCAGCCGTGGCTTGGCGGAGAGAACTGATCGATCTGTCAAGACTATGAGAGGCAGAGACAAGGTGGGCGGTCAGAATTTTTTGCTGTTGCAATTTTCAAACCAAGCCAACACACGTCTTCCGATGGATACGAAAAGCTGGAGTAACTCGGTGGGTCAGGCAGCATCTCTGGAGAATGGGAATAGGTTAAGACTGAGGTGAGAAAAAAAAAAATTCACCCAGTGAGTTGTGTAAATTTGTGGAATTCTCTGCCACAGGGGGCAGTGGAGGCCAAGTCACTGGATGGATTTAAGAGAGAGTTGGATAGAGCTCTAGGGGCTAGTGGAGTCAAGGGATATGGGGAGAAGGCAGGCACGGGTTATTGGTAGGGACGATCAGCCACAATATGTATATGGACGGGAAGGGAATGGAGGGGTATGGTCTGAGTGCAGGTAGATGGGACTAGGGGAAAATGAATGGTCGGCACGGACTGGAAGGGCCGAGAAGGCCTGTTTCCGTGCTGTAATTGTTATATGGTTATAATCACAATGAATGGCGGTGCTGGCTCGAAGGGCCGAATGGCCTCCTCTTGCACCTATTTTCTATGTTTCTATGTCTCAACCCGAAACGTCTCCCATTCCTTCTCTCCAGAGACGCTGCCCGACCCGCAGAGTTACTCCAGCACTTTGTGTCTGTCTTCATTGTAAAACCAGCATCTGCAGTTCCTTCCTGCCCTCCCCTCCGATGGCTGAGGCCGTCCGTTGATAGCGTAGTCGGCAGGCTGGTGAGATAAGGGAGCGCACCTCGGTGAGGATACTATGCTCACTGTGTAGGAATGGACAGCAGATGCTGGTTTTAACCGAAGATAGACACAAAATGCTGGGGTAACTCAGCGGGTGCAGCAGCATCTATGGAGCGAAGGAAATAGGCAACGTTTCGTGGCGAAACCCTTTGGAGCGAAGGAAATAGGCAATGTTTCGGGCCAAAATCCCCTTGGAAATAGGTAACGTTTCGGGACGAAACCCTTTGGGTTTCGGCCCGAAACGTTGCCTATTTCCTTCGCTCCATAGATGCTGAGTTTCTCCAGCACTTTTGTCCGCCTTCGATTTTCCAGCATCAGCCAGTTCCTTCTTAAACACAACGTCCTGGTGGAGACAATAGGTGCAGGGGTAGGCCATTCGGCCCTTCGAGCCAGCACCGTTTACCCTGAGGTTCATCCTGGGATTGTGAGTGCACCCACTTCACACAACCAGGTAAATGCCAGTCTACGGCAGCATGGCACACTGGTGAACCCGCTGCCTCACAGCGCCAGGGACCCGGGTTCAATCCTGCCCTCAGGTGCTGTCTGTGTGGAGTTTGCACGTCCTCTCTGTGCGATTGCGTTGGTTTTTTCCTCTGGGTGCTCCGGTCTCATAAGTGATAGGAGGAGTATTAGACCATTCGGCCCATCAAGTCTACACCGCCATTCAATCATGGCTAATTTATCTTTCGACTCTCAACCCCGATTTTCCTGCCTTCTCTCCACAACCCCTGACATCAGTACTAATCGCACCCGTTCGGCCCAGATCCCGTGCGGGTTTGTAGGTTAGAAACATAGACAATAGGTGCAGGAGTAGGCCATTCGGCTCTTCGAGCCTGCACCGCCATTCAATATGATCATGGCTGATCATCCAACTCAGCATCCCGTACCTGCCTTCTCTCCATACCCCCCGATCCTTTAGCCACAAGGGCCACATCTAACTCCCTCTTAAATATAGCCAATGAACTGGCCTCAACTACCCTCTGTGGCAGAGAATTCCACAGACTCACCACTCTCTGTGTGAAGGTTAATCGGCCCGTAGTAAATAATCCCCAGTGTGTCGGGAGTGGGTGAGAAAGTGGGTAAACATAGAACAGTGCAGGTACCATCACAACATTTACAAACATATTTGGCCGTGGGATAGGATAGGATCAGAGGGATTTGGGCCAAACATCAGCAGGTGGTGAGTGTGCGAACGGGTGATGGAGAGTCTTTGGAGCGCAGAAGGTTAAGGGGGGACTTGATTGAGGTCTTTAAAATGATGAAAGGGATAGACAGAGTTGACGTGGATAAGCTTTTCCCATTGAGGGTAGGGAAGATTCAAACAAGAGGGTATGACATGAGAATTAAGGGACAGAAGTTTAGGGGTAACATGAGGGGGAACTTCTTTACTCAGAGAGTGGTGGCTGTGTGGAATGATCTTCCTGCAGAAGTGATGGAGGCAGGATCGATTTTAACATTTAAAAGTAAGGTGGATAGGTATATGGACGGGAAGGGAATGGAGGGGTATGGTCTGAGTGCAGGTAGATGGGACTAGGGGAAAATAAATGTTCGCACGACTGGAAGGGCCAAGAAGGCCTGTTTCCGTGCTGTAATTGTTATATGGTTATATGGTTTATATGGACTCGGTGGGCTGAAGGGCCTGTTTCAATGCTGTTCCTCTAAAAACTTTTTTTTTAAACTTTGTCCTCAGTGCTTAGCTTCAGTTTAGAGATACAGCGCGGAAACAGGCCATTCGGCCCACTGAGTCCGCACCGACCAACCTCCCCGCACATCAACACTACCCTGCACACACACACACACACACACACACACACACACAACACACACACCAGGGACACTTTATTTTGGACATTTTGAAACTCAGCGGGTGAGGCAGCATCTATGGAGTGAAGGAAATAGGCGACGTTTCAGGCGGAGAGCCTTCTTCACAAAGATCATATGATCTTAGCTTCTTCAGATTGATGTGGGGGGGGGGGGGGGGCGGGAAGATGAAAGGAAGAGGCGGAGACAGTGGGCTGTGGGGGAGCTGGGGAGGGGAGGGAAAGGAAGGGGAAAACAGGGACTACCTGAAATTGGAGAAGTCAATGTTCATACCACTGGGGTGTAAACTACCCAAGCGAAATACGAGGTGCTGCTCTCCCAATTTGCGGTATGGACTCACTCTGAAACCTACAAACCCGTACGTGTGGATGGATGGTGGTGAGTGAGACGTCGCTGAGGTGCAGATAGGTGAGAGAATCTCCCGATGGATGAGTCCGCCGAGCCCTGCAGGTTAGGCGAGTAAATCAGCCCATTCTGCCCCTCTGCCCCCCCACTCTTGGCGAGGAAACATTACTGGGTTACGTCGCACAGGACTCTGGGTTGTGAGAGAAGCTTAGATCATATGATCTTTGTGAAGAAGGAACTGCAGATGCTGGAAAATCGAAGGTAGACAAAAATGCTGGAGAAACTCAGCGGGTGCGGCAGCATCTATGGAGCGAAGGAATATGTGACGTTTCGGGTCGAGATCCTTCTTCACAAAGATCATATGATCATATGAGAATCAAAGATCATATGAGCAACTCAGCGGGTCAGGCAGAATTTCCTTCGCTCCATAGATGCTGCCTGACCCACTGAGTTTCTCCAGCGCGGAAACCAAATGCTCCTTGTCCTTCAATCTTGCAACACTTCATCGCCACTGGGGACAAAGTGTTCCCCCCCCCCCCCCCAAGTGTTTAGAGATACAGCATTGAAACAGGCCATTCGGCCCACCGAGTCCACCCGTTCACACTTTCACCACCTGCCTATGTTCGGCCCATATCCCTCTAATCCTATCCTGCCCATGTACAAACGTTGTGATGGCACCTGCAATGTTCTATGTTACTCCACTTTTTCATCCACTCCCTACACAAAGTCCGCGATCGACAGACAATAGGTGCAGGAGTAGGCCATTCGGCCCTTCGAGCCAGCACCGCCATTCAATGAGATCATGGCTGATCACCCCCAATCAGTACCCCGTTCCTGCCTTCTCCCCATATCCCCTGACTCCGCTATTTTTAAGAGCCCTATCCGGCTCTCTCTTGAAAGCATCCAGAGAACCGGCCTCCACCGCCCTCTGAGGCAGAGAATTCCACAGACTCACCACTCTCTGCGAGAAAAAGTGTTTCCTCGTCTCCGTTCTAAATGGCTTACCCCTTATTCTTAAACTGTGGCCCCTGGTTCTCGACTCCCCCAACATCGGGAACATGTTTCCTGCCTCTAGCGTGTCCAAACCCTTAAAAATCTTATATGTTTCAATGAGATAGCCTCTAATCCATACACTGGTACTATCTGACCAGAGGGATGTGTTTACAATTTGCAGAGGCCAATTAGACCTACAGAGCGGCATGTCTTTAGAGTGTGGGAGGAAACCGGAGCACTCAGAAAAAAACCCCACGCGGGTCACAGGGAGAACGTGCAAAATCCGCACAGACAGCACCTGTAGTCGGGATCGAGCCCGGGTCTCTGACGCTGTGAGGCAGCTGCTCTACCGCTGGGCCGTCCCTAAACAGTTGGCATTGAGAAAGTGGGTCTGGGACAGATTGTGGATGAGCTATGATTTCACACAGAGAGTGGTGAATCTGTGGAATTCTCTGCCACACAAGGTAGTTGAGGCCAGTTCATTGGCTATATTTAAGAATGAGCTAGATGTGGCCCTTGTGGCTAAAGGGATCAGGGGGTATGGAGAGAAGGCAGGTACAGGATACTGAGTTGGATGATCAGCCATGATCATATTGAATGGCGGTGCAGGCTCAAAGGGCCAAATGGCCTACTCCTGCACCTGTTGTCTATGTTTCTATGCGGTGATTAGTGGTTGAATTGTACAATGCTGGGTGACGGGGAGAAGGCAGGAGAACGGGGTCGAGAGGGAAAGACGGATCATCCATGATTGAAATGGGTAGGTAGACTTGATGGGCCAAACGGCCTAATTCTGCTCCCAGAACCTGTGAGCACGGTGTGAAGCGTGAATTACGAGTCAGAATGAACGATAATCGATTTTGGAAGATTGTCACTTTTATTCTTGGAAAGTCGGCATCACCGCCCGCGCTGCGCCACGCCGCGCCCCCTCCCCCCCCCCCCGCCACCAAACGCCTCGGCCCTCACACGCACGACTCAGCCAGCGGCACCGCTGTTCGTCCCCCCCCCCCCACCCCACCCCCCACCGCCCCACTCTGAGGTAGCACCCAGTATCCCGAACAGCGAGGTGGGACGGAGACACCTCTCGTGATTAGCACGGGTGTCGGGGGCGACGGGGAGAGAAGGCAGGAGAACTGGGTCGAGCGGGAAAGACGGATCAGCCGTGATTGAATGGCGGAGTAGATGGGCCGAATGGCCTGATGCTGCTCCTATCACCTATTAGGGAGTGAAGTTGAGGGGGTGGGGTAGGCTCTGGGGATGAATGGACACGAGGTGGCTGTAAATGAGGGAGGGGCGGGTTGGTCAACAGTCTGACCTCTTCATTGCTGGACATTGGGGTGGGAAGATTGCAACCTTCACGTGGGCCGCCCTGCTTCGACTAATGCAATCAACTCGACGTGCACAAACGGAAGATCAGATAGAACAAATTGTCCGACAACTTTAGGCCGTGCACGCCATACACCTGGACACGAACTCTGAATGGATCCATGGGATACGGGGGTGGACAGACCCAAACAGCTGGAGTAACTCAGCGGGTCAGGCAGCATCTCTTGGAGGGACGGGAGGGGGGTGACGTTTCGGGTCGAGACCCTTCTTCAGTCCCTTTTCCGAGGCGGGGGGGGGGGGGGGGGGGGGGTGGAAAGGTTGGTTGGAAGAAGTGAGGACGTGAGAATGGAGAGTAAGGGAAGGGAGAACTCCTGCTAGCCCCTTCCCCCTTCCGCTCGTTCAACTGCCCGGGCGAAGGCCACAAACCTCCTCTGCCCGAGGAGAGAGAGAGAGAGAGAGAGAGAGAGAGAGAAATCGTAAATAATTAACAAAAAACTTAAATAAGGAACGTTGGGAATGTTGGCCGAGCTCTATGAAGGAGAGCCACAGAAGAAGATTGAACTAAAAACACAAATATAAATATCACAGAGGTGAAGATCGCAACACATAATTACAAAATATAAATACCAGATTCCACTAACGTGCCTTGGTGGTTATAAGACCATACTAAAGGGTAGATATAACTAGTCTATGTAATAGCTGGGTGTGGATATATTGTGCTGTCGACAGCAACAGTGCCTGGTCTTTGGAACGTAGAAACACACATGTACAGGTTGGGACGTTCATGTTCTCTCACTCATCCTCTTCCCGATGGCTGGGAGTCCATATTCTGGTGGGGAGAAAACAGAATGTAGTTTATCAGTTTATAGACAATAGACAATAGGTGCAGGAGTAGGCCATTCGGCCCTTCGAGCCAGCACAATAGACAATAGGTGCAGGAGTAGGCCATTCGGCCCTTCGAGCCAGCACAACAGACAATAGGTGCAGGAGTTGGCCATTCGGCCCTTCGATCCAGCACAATAGACAATAGGTGCAGGAGTAGGTCATTCGGCCCTTCGAGCCAGCACTGCCACTCAATGGGATCATGGCTGATCATCCCCAATCAGTACCCCGTTCCTGCCTTCTCCCCATATCCCCTGACTCCGCTATCTTTAAGAGCCCTATCTAGCTCTCTCTTGAAAGCATCCAGAGAACCGGCCTCCACCGCCCTCTGAGGCAGAGAATTCCACAGACTCACCACTCTCTGTGAGAAAAAGTGTTTCCCCGTCTCCGTTCCAAATGGCTTACTGCTTATTCTTAAACTGTGGCCCCTGGTTCTGGACTCCCCCAACATCGGGAACATGTTTCCTGCCTCTAGCGTGTCCAAGCCCTTAACAATCCTTGATGGGCTGAATGGCCCAATTCTGCTGCTATCACTGACGACCAGTGTCCCCGCACGCGTCTGTTTGGCGGTGGTTACCATTCACTCTTCACTGGCGCCCTCGTCTGTTCTCCCTCCGCTCCCCGGCTCGTTCTCTCCATCTGATCGTCGTTTATCTCAAATGCGTCGTCTACCTCGGCGTCAAACATCTCCGGGTCGTACTCGTAGCTCGTTCCGTAGGAGTAGTAGGAGAGCTCTGCTTGGGCCGCCGTGACATCGTCTGTGACAGGGATGTGGGGGGCGTTAGAGGGGGAAAACAATGAGGGTGGGGGGGCAGAAGCAGGAAGGAGAGAGGAGGAGGAGAGAGGAATAGGGAGGAGAAAAAAGGTGACGAGAGGCAGAGAAAGAGGGAGAGGGGACAGAGATGGATTGTAAAGGTGAAGTGTGAGGAAGGTAGACGGGGAGAGGGTGTTTGAGACAGAATACGAACGTCACAGATGGAACAGGAGGATCAGGAGGAAGAGGGAAGGGGAGTGATGGAATAATAGTGGAAGATTATGTTGGCGGTTTGGAAGAGGTCAACACAATATCATTAATAATGTGACCAACATCTTTTTTTTTAAGAGATTCAGTGTGGAAACAGGCCCTTCGGGCCACCGAGTCCGTGCCAACCAGCGATCACAGGTAAACTACTATCCTGCACTCGAGGGACAATCTGCAGCAGCCAATTTGCCCACATATCTCTCGTTCATTTGTCCCATGGATCTGTCCTAGCCTTTTGTGCCTTCCTACAAACCTGTACGCCTCTGGAGTGTGGGAGGAAACCAGAGCACCCGGAGAAAACCCACATGGCCGTAGGTAGAACGTGGGGTGGAGGATTGCAACCTTCACGTGGTCCGCCCGGTTTCGACTAATGCAATCAACTCGACGTGCACAAACGGAAGATCAAATGGAACGAGTTGTCCGACAACTTTAGGCCGTGCACGCCACACCACAGAAGAAGAAGAAGATAGGGAGAACGTGCAAACTCCGTACAGACAGCAACCGTAGTCGGGATCGAACCCGTGTCACTGGCGCTGTGAGGCAGCGACTCTACCGCTGTACCACCGTGTCACCGTACCGCTCACAAAACAAACTCTGTAAAATATCTTTAGGGCTTTAATTATTAGTTTAGTTCAACTGCACTTGCTTTTTATTTTTTTTTAAATGAGTGTTTGCCATTTTGATTTATTTTTGGCACCAGAAGAAATGCACCAACTACTCGTCTCCATCGAGTACGGTTCATTTGAAATTGATAGTAATAATTTAAGACTACTTCCCTAATGATTGTTTTTGACAGGTTTCCTCTCACATAACCATGGGCACTTTTATATCCCATTCCCACACCACCCTCTCTGTCCTGGGCCTCCTCGAATGCCAGTGTGAGACCACTCGTAAACAGCAGGAGCAGCAGCACCTTATTTTCCACCTGGGCAGCTCACAGGGCAACAGTATGTTAGACACAAACTCTCGATCTTTGGTATAAACCAGCATATGCAGTTAGGACTGTGGACACATACAGCGCGGGAAAAGGCCTTTCAGCCCACCGAGTCCGTGCCAACCCGTGCAACCGCACTATCCTACACACTGGGGACCGAAGCTAATTTACGCACAAACCTGTACGTCACTGGAGCGTGGGGGGAAACCCGAGCCCCCGGAGCAAAACCACATGGTCACAGGGAGAACGTGCAAACTCCATACCGGCAACACCCATAGTCAGGGTCTCTGGCGCTGTAAGGCCGCCCCAATGGACAGCAACATAGAAATAGACGCAGGAGTACGCCAGTCAGTCCCGCAGGTTTGCTCCACTATTGCACAAGATCAAGGCTGGTCTTCCTCACCACACGCAATCTTCCCAGCGAGATCCCTTGAAATCCTAACGTCTAAACACTCCCTTAAGAACACAATCAGTGACTGAAACTTCACAGACCTCTGGGGGAGATAATTCCAAAGGTTCACCTCCCTATGAGTGAATACATTTCTCCTCATTCGACCTTGAGGACCAGCAACTATTTAGGGATTGTGTCGTCTAGTCCCAGCCTCCACATTGGCAAACCTTCGAAGAATTCTGAATATTTCAATGTCGACATATAAAGTTATAAAAGGACTGGACAAGCTAGATGCAGGAAAAATGTTCCCAATGTTGGGCGAGTCCAGAACCAGGGGCCACAGTCTTAGAATAAAGGGGAGGTCATTTAAGACTGAGGTGAGAAAAAACTTTGTTACCCAGAGAGTTGTGAATCTGTGGAATTCCCTGCCACAGAGGGCAGTGGAGGCCCAATCACTGGATGGATTTAAGAATGAGTTGGATAGAGCTCTAGGGGCTAGTGGAGTCAGGGGATATGGGGAGAAGGCAGGCATGGGTTATTGAGAGGGGACGATCAGCCATGATCACAATGAATGGCGGTGCTGGCTCGAAGGGCCGAATGGCCTCCTCCAGCACCTATTTTCTGTTTCTATGTTACTTCACTGTAGAGCTGCAGCCCGGAAACAGGCCCTTCGGCCCACCGAGCCCACGCCGACCAACGATCACCTCATCTTGCACACACACACACACGAGGTATGGGCAACGAGATCTTTCACATGAGGGGTACCATTCCCTGAACCTGTTTGGGGTATTTTCACTGCACTCCCTCTACAGAGTCACAGAGTGATACAGTGTGGAAACAGGCCCTTCGGCCCAACTTGCCCATACCGGCCAACATGTCTCAGCAACACTAGTCCCACCTGTCCGCGCTTGGTCCATATCCCTCCAAACCTGCCCTATCCAATTGTTTCTTAAATGTTGGGATAGTCCCAGCAACTACCTCCTCTGGCAGTCTCTTCAGTCTGAAGAAGGGTTTCGGCCCGAAACGTTGCCTATTTCCTTCACTCCATAGATGCTGCTGCACCCCGCTGAGTTTCTCCAGCATTTTTGTCTACCTTCCTCTGGCAGCTTGTTCCATACACCCAGCACCCTTTGTGTGAGGATGTAATCAGGTTGGGTAGCACAGCACAGACTCAATGAGATGAATGTGCCATAACCTTACCATGTTTCATCCCACCGCTAATCATAGAATCATTCCAGCACAGAGACAGGCCCTTCGGCCCATTTCACCCATGCTAACCAAGATGCCCCGAGTAAGCCAGCTCCATTAGTCAGTCTTTGGTTTAGTTTACAGATACGGCGTGGAAGGAGACCCTTCGGCCCATCGAGTCCACACTGACCAGCGATCAGTCAATTGGCTTCTGTAAATTGTCCCCAGGTTGTAGGATTTACAATTAACCTACAAGCCCGCACGTCTTTGGGAAGTGGGAAGAAACCGGAGCACCAGAGAAATCCCACACCGTGACAGGGAGAGGGTGCAAACTCTGCACAGACAGCACCCGATGACAGGATCGAAGCAGAGTCTCTGGCGCTGCCCCATATTGATAGTTAATACTGAGAATACAAAACTCGAAACATTATCTCAGTGACTCAGCGGGACAGGCAGCGTCTCTGGAGAGAAGGAATGGGTGACGTTTCGGGTTCGAGGCCCTTCTTTGTCTGAAGAAGGATTTCGACCCGAAACGTCACCCATTCCTTCTCTCAAGAGATGCTGCCCGTCATAGAAAATAGATGCTGGAGGGGGCCATTCGACCCTTTGAGCCATTCATGGTGGTCCCGCTGCCTGTCCAGCTTTTAGTGTCTATCTTTGCTTTAAACCAGCCTGTGCAGTTCCTTCCTACTCTATTTTGCATCAACAGTTTGGGGTTGTTGTGTTGCTGCAGTGTGTGGCTCTGACCACCAGGTGGTGACGGCGCTCCAGGTTTGGGAAGGATTTTCCTTCCAAAGTTTCAGTGGAAAGTTGGTGCGGGGACAAAATGGGAATGGCTGTAAAACCCTCCACTGGACGAGTGCCAGCCTCGTGGAGCTCGGAGCAAATAACACATCTGAGACTCCCCCGTACAAACTCTGCTGATTTGAAATGCACTTTATTTTCTGAACTTTCTGTCTCGCACATTGGTGCAACATTTTTCAACGCAACAACATAAATCTCAAGCATTCAGCTGCAAAATAAAACGGCAGGGGTCTTTTAAAACAAGGAGCTAGTATTCCGATGGCCCCAAATCAAAGATGTAGCCTGTGCCAGGTTGGCAAGTTGCGCATTGGGCATCACGGTGGCTCAGCGGTGGAGTTGCTGCCTCACAGCGCCAGAGACCCGGGTTCAATCCAGACTATGGGTGCTGTCTGTACGGAGTTTGCACGTTCTCCCCATGACTGTGTGGGTTTTCTCCGGGTGCTCCGGTTTCCTCCCACACTGCAAAGACGTGCAGGTTTGTTGGTTAATGTGCTTCTGGTAATTGTCCCCGGTGTGTAGGATAGAACTAGTGTACGCTGATGTGTAATAAGGAACTGCAGATGCTGGTTTACACCAAAGATAAGACACAAAATGCTGGAGTAACTCAGCGGGACGGGCAGCATCTCTGGAGGGAAGGAATGGGTGATGTTTCGGGTCGAGTCGACCCATTTCTCCCTCTCCAGAGATGCTGCCTGTCCCGCTGAGTTACTCCAGCATGTTGTGTCTTATCTTCTGTGTAAACCAGCATCTGCAGTTCCTTCCTACACATCAGCGTACACTAGTTCTATCCTACACACCAGAGGCAATTTACAGAATTGGCGCTGTAAGGCAGTATCTCATCTCGACTCGACCCGAAACGCCGGCATGGACTCAGTGGGCCGAAGGGCCTATTTCGGCCTTGTAACTCTAAACCATCCCTGGGCTAGGGTAAAAAGGAACATTGGCCATAAGACCCACAGATGGAGGAGGCCATTCAGCCCATCATATCTGCTGCTTGATTCTATCAGATTGGCAGCTGATCGGGAACCCAGCCCGGATTTTCCACCTTTGTTCTAGATCTTTCGATCAAACCTCCAGCTTATCTCAGGCGGGAAGCTGCCTTCTGTCATAGGAAGTTCCAGATTTCCACCCCTCTGAAGATGTGCTTCCTGATTTCACTCTTTTAAAAAACAAAATAAAGAGCTGGCTCTGATGTTAGGGTCACAGGGGAAGTTTAATTTGTGCATCACATCAAAGTCGCGATTAGATCGCCCGTCCAAACGTCCTAGTGGAGAGCGGCAGGGAACGTGGTCTTGCAATTTAACTCTCTCATCCCCAGGATATTCTGCCCAGTCTGGCACCCCTCCCCATCCCACAACATGTCCCCAAGTCAGAGGCTCACAGAGACCCTCTGGGAGGTGTGGGGGGGGGGGGGGGGGGGGTGGGCAGGAATTGTGAGCACAGTTTCACTCCATTGAGGAGGAACCTCATCCTGCCCTGATCTAGATCCCCCTGTACTCCTGGACAAAGCCCATCACTTAGTCATAGAGCTAGAAACAGGCCCTTCGGCCCAACTTGTCCACACCGGCCAACATGTCCCATCTACACCTGTCCCACCTGCCTGTGTTTGGCCCATATCCCTCTAAAGCAGTCCTATCCGTGTACTTGTCTAAATGTTTCTTAAACATTGTGATAATATACAGGCCTCAACCACCTCATCTGGCAGCTCGTTCCATGCACCCGCCACTCTAGGATGTTGGTGTGTGTGTTTTATCATCATTCCTTCTGATGCCATGTACGACAGTGATCGCAACTTCTACTGAAGTGTGGATGGCCGTTGGCTTGCTAGAAGCTCATCCGCCCTTTGACAGGTCTTGTTTTTGGTCCTGGTGCGGGTTCCACAGCCCCCTCCTCACCTGGCGACCCGGGTGGGGGAGACGGTTTGGTCGCCGACTATCTGACCATGGAGCAGGTAGCACGGGGTTACATGGAACATGAGGCGGGGGGGAACTTGACAAGGTGATTTTGTACACCTCTATAAGATCACCTCTCATCTTCCTGTGCTCCAAAGAATAAAGTCCTAGCCTGCTCAACCCCTCGCTGTAGTTCAGGCTCGAGTCTAGCAGTGGCTTTGCACCCTATTTATTACAGGCCCACTTGCTGACAGTGACCCATGCGGACAGCCTTGTAAATCTCACAAGAGACACAAAAGATTGCAGATGTTCCCCGCAGCTCCCCCCTCTCCACCATCCTGGGACCCAGACAGCCCTTCCCATATCGTGCGGCACGGTGGCGCAGCGGTAGAGTTGCTCCCCCGACTGCGCCAGGGACCCGGGTTCAACCCCGACGACGGGTGCTGTCTGGACGTTCTCCCGTGACCCGAGTGGGTTTTCCCCCCCCACACTCCAAAAGACGTGCAGGTTTGCAGGTTAATGGGCTTCAGGAAATTGTCCCTGGTGTGTGTGGGGTGGTATTTGTGTGCGGGGATCGCCGGTCGGTGCCGATTCGATGGGCCGAAGGGTTTGTTTCTGTGCTGCGGCTGGAAACTAAACTAAACTAAATAAACACTTGATTCCAGAGCAGGGCTCACCCCTTTACTGCATTATCAAAGGGACTTGGAGAATGCCTTTGCCTGCATGTGCCAATCTGCAAAGCTCTTATTAAACATCAGAGTTTTGACTCTTGGGCGAAGTCTGATTTTTAGCTGCGGTGTAATCAGCCACAAATTAAAGCACATGAAGAGGGAAGAAGCTGGTATTAGCAATCACTTCCTTTTCACCTGCCCTAAACTACACTCCCCAGCATCTTTAAATTGGCAGGGATGTGTTGAAAGAATGTCTGTGTCTGACATGTGTGGGTGGAGGTGGATTAGGCAGAGAGGGAGGAAGGAAGCAGAGAATAGACAAGGCTGCTGCAGGCTGCTGCACCCAGGCACCGAGTCGTGACGTTCAGGTGCCGAGTGTGGGTGGCAGCCCGTGTGCGCAGCGTGATCTGGACCGCGCGAGCACAGCTGGATCTGGAATCTGGTGCGCGCACAGCTGGATCTGGAATCTGGTGCGCGCACAACTGGATCCGAGCTGCCCGAGCACAGCTGGATCTGGAATCTAGTGCGCGCACAGCTGGATCTGGGGCGCATGCACAGCTGGATCCAGGCCGCGCGCACAACTGGATCCAGGCCGCCCGAGCACAGCCGGATCTGGAATCTGGTGCGCGCACAGCTGGATCTGGGGCGCATGCACAGCTGGATCCGGGCTGCGCGCACAACGTGATCTGGGCCGCGCGAGCACAGCTGGATCTGGAATCTGGTGCGCGCACAGCTGGATCTGCGGCGCATGCACAGCTGGATACGGGGCGTGCACACAGCTGGATCTGGAACCTTGCGCGCAACTGCACCCCTGGGCGCACACACAGCTGGAAACGAACCTTCCCCACATGCAGCTGGATCCGGGCCACGCGTGCGCACAGCTGGATCTGGGGCGCGCGAGCACATGTGGATCTTGAACTGCAGGACAGGCAGCATCTCTGGTTAGAGAGGAATGGGTCGACTCTCCTTGTCCCCGGCGAGGAGAATATTCCCACCGCGTTCAGCCCTCCGGGCTGCTTTGTGCATTCCAAGATTTGGGAGCTGTTGATGTGGTTTGCGGTTTGACTTTGTCTGCAAGGAGACTCATCCCCAAGTCTCTGAGCAAGGATATCGGAGCTGGTCCCAACAAGAGCCCAGGGATTAGCCGACCCGATGAGGCAAAAACACAAAGTGCCGGAGGAACTCAACGGATCAGGCAGCATCTGTGGAGGGAATGGACAGGCGACGTTTTGGCTCGGACAACGGCATTGTTCCTTGTGTCCAAGATTCCGGCATCTGCAGTTCCTTGTGTTGCCCATTTCCATCTCACAGGGTCGCAGCGTAGAGCTGCTGCCTCACAGCACCACAGACCCAGCATCAATCCCGACTACAGGTGCTATCTGTACAGAGTTTGCACGTTCTCCCTGTGACCACGTGGGTTTTCTCCGGGTGCTTCGGTTTCCTCCCACATTCCAAAGATGTGCAGGTTTATAAGGTAAATGGCTTTGGAAAGAATTGCAAATTGTCCCTAGTGTGTAGGGTAGTGTTAGTGTACGGGGACTGTTGGTTGGCATGGGCTTGATGGGCCAAAGGGCCAGTGTGCACGCTGCATCTCTACTCGACAGACTTTAGTTGCCTGCCTCACTGAGTTACTCCAGCTCTTTGTGTGTTCCTCAAACGTCCAGCATCTGCAGCTACTTGTGTCTCCGGCCTACCTGACTGGTTGTGTTCTGTCTGGCCTGGCTCCACCGGTGATGTCACAGGCTCCATCTGTTCAGCGGCTGCTCCTGCTCCAGAGAGAAGGCAGAATCAGAGACCAGAACTCACCCGGCTACAGTCACAGAGTGATACAGTTGGAAACAGGCCCTTCAGCCCAACCTGCCCATGCCGACCAACATGTCCCATCTACCCTAGTCCCACCTGCCTGCATTTGGCCCATATCCCTCTAAACCTGTTCTATCCTTGTACCTGCCTCAATGTTTCTTAAATGCTGCGATCGTCCCTGCCTTAAGGGCCTGTTCCACTGTACGAGGTAATTCAAGAGCTCTCCCAAGTTTTTAAAAAATCAAACTCGTGGTAAGTACGTAGAATGAACGTGGCGGGTACGTTGGAGCTTGGGACGTCTCATAACGCTAACGGTAGGTACTCGGGAAACGCGGTAAGCTCGTGAAGACTCGTGAAGATTTTTCAACATGTTGAAAAATGTCCACGAGAGCCCCGAGTACCTACGAGCGACCATTACCGTAATTCTCCGAGTTCGAATCAGGGGAAACTCGGGAGAACTCTTGAATTAGCTCGTACAGTGGGACAGACCCTTTAACCACCTCCCCCGGCAGCTTGTTCCATACACCCACCACCCTTTGTGTGAAAACAACACCCCTCAGGTTCCCATTAAATCTTTCCCCCTTCAACTTAAACCTATGCCCTCTGGGTTCTTGATTCACCTGTGCTGGGCTAGAGACTCTGTCCGTCTACCCAATCTATTCCTCTCACGATTTTGGACACTTCCATACGATCACCCCTCATCCTCCTGTGCTCCAAGGAGTCGAGTCCTAGCCTGCTCAACCTCTCCCTGTAGCTCAGGCCCTCGGGTCCTGGCAACATCACCGTAAATCTTCTCTGCACCCTTTACCAGTTGACAACATCTTTCCTATGAGGGAGGACCCTCACCCCAAAACCAGGATCGAACGCTTTCTCCCAAATAATATCCACTCCAATGGAGGGAGGGAGGGAGAGAGGGAGAGAGGGAGAGAGGGAGAGAGGGAGAGAGGGAGAGAGGGAGAGAGGGAGAGAGGGAGAGAGGGAGAGAGGGAGAGAGAGAGAGAGAGAGAGAGAATTGATGCAGAGACATCCAAATGCCCAAACTAGAGATGGAGAACCAGAGGGTATGAGAAGGAGATGACAAGGTGAAAAGTGGTTGTTCCAGAGAGCAAGGGTGAAGAGGGAGATATTCAAGACCTGGAACGAGACTTTGGTGAGGCCACATTCAGGTCAGTGTGAAGTGCGCATTTTGGGCAAGACCCTCACAGTGAATGGCAGAGCTGTGGGGAATGTTATAGAGCAGAGGGATCGAGGAGTGCAGCAGGTGCATGGTTCCTTGCTGGTGGTGTCATGGGTACATCGAGTGGTCAAGAAAGGTTTTGGCACCTTGATCTTCACCAGTCAAAAGTATTGAGTATAGAAGTTGGGGGGGTCATGCTGCAGTTATACAAGACATTCTATGGCTCTACAGAAGTACAAGACATCGGTCGGGCCGCATTTGGAGAACTGTTCGGTTCAGTGAGTCATTAAGTTGGAAAGAGTGCAGAGAAGATCGACAAGGTTTCCGCTAGGACTCGAGGGACTGAGCTACAGGGAGAGGTTGTTGGGCAGGCTGGGACTTTATTCCTTGGAAAACAGGAGGCTGAGGGGTAACAAGGTATATAAAACCATGAGGGGAATGGATGGGGCGAATGCACCAAGTCTTTTACCAAGGGTAGGGAAATCAAGATCCAAGGTTTAAGGTGCGAGGAGCTAGGTTTAACAAGGGTCTCGAACCGAAACGTCGCCTATCTCCTTCACTCCTTAGATGCTGCTGCACCCGCTGAGTTTCTCCAGCTTTTTGTGTAACCCTAGGTTTAACAGGAACCGGGGGGGGGGGGGGGGGGGGGGGGGAGGGAGAAAGGGAGGAGGCAACGTTTTGACTCAGAGGGTGTTGGATCTATGGAACCATTTTGCCAGAGGATGTCGTCCAGTCAGGTACTAATACAGCATTTATGCCACTTGGTCAGGTACATGGATAGGAAAGGTATTGGGGGATATGGGCCAAATGTGGGCAAATGGAACTAACTCAGATGGGGGCATCATGGTCGGCATTCAGCAGGTCAGGCAGTGTCCGTGCCAAGAGAAACGATTACTAACCAAGACTAAACCAAGATGGCACCCAACGTGCTGGTCCCCAGAGGTGGATCTGCATTCACTCATTAAAATCGCTCAAAAGCGTGGAAATAAACATTCCCTCTATCCCATATCTATACACTGTGGACGGCTTGACTGTAATCATGTATTGTCTTTTCCGCTGACTGGTTAGCACGCCGGATAAAGCTTTCCACTGCACCTCGGTAGACGTGACAATAAACGGAACCAAAATTAACATTTCAGGTTGAAAGTCTTTCATCAGCACCGTGCCCTACGCTGCGCTGCTCACTTCTGACCAACGGTCATCGACTTGGTACGGTAACAATATTTTCCTTGCCGCAGCCTGGCCCGACCTGCCGAGTATTGCCAGCAGATAGACATGAAATGCGGGTCAGGCAGCATCTCTGGAGAAAAGGACCAGGTGACGTTTCGGGTCGAGACCCTTCACCAGACTGGTGACGCATCGGCTCAAGACCCCTCATCAGACTCAACGGTTTGACCCAGTATCTGCAGTTCTTTCTTACACAGACTATTCAGGTAGAGTGGGACAGCGTGGGTACAGGCCCTTCAGCTCAACTTGCCCACACCGGCCAACATGTCCCAGGTACACTAGTCCCGCCTGCCTGCCCTTGGTCCCATCCCTCCATGTACCTGTCTAACTGCATCTTAAACTTTGGGATAGTCCCAGCCTCAACTACCTCTGGCAGCTTATTCCATACACCCACCACCCTTTGTGTGAAAATGTTACCAGTCAGATTCCTATTAAATCTTTTCCCCCTCACCTTGAGCCTATGTCCTCTACTCCTCGATTCCCCTACTCTGGGCAAGAGATTCTGTGCATCTACCCGATCTATTCCTCTCATGGTGTCAGGGGTTGCGGAGAGAAGGCTGGAGAATGGGGTTGAGAAGGAAGATAGATCAGCCATGATTGAATGGCGGAGTAGACTAGATGGGGCGAATGGCCTAATTCTGCTCCTATCACTCATGGCAGGCATCCAGCCCATCCTATGTGCTTGCCCTGAATGGTCTGGGCCTAGTGTTCTAGAAGGGAAGGAACCACCTGCGTCTGATGGTCACCTTTGCCCCTTCTGCTTTGGGCCAAGGTGAGTAGATGCCACCATGCAGTCCGTGACCAGTGGTGCTGGAGTAACGAGGATCTCACCTGTAGGACACTGTGACGTGGGGACCTGGTCGATGCGAGTGTGGTTGCGACAGGCCGCCACCTCCATCTGGCACTGGTTCTGGTACAGGACGCCGTCCGAGCCGCACACTGGCACGCCGTCAAAGCCGCAGTCCCGGTAGCAGGCGCACAGCTCGTACCGCTCTTCCTCCAGGCAGTCGTACACATTCTTACAGGTGGAGGGCTGCACAAACCCTGCAGGGAGTGAAACAAGACCCTCGTAAAAGGTGGCCCAAACCTTCTCCACTCTGGAGGGCCAGCTCTCAGGTGGCACAGTAGCGCTGGTCACCTCACTGTGCCAGAGACCCTCCCCCGGGTTCGATCCTGACCTCGGGTGCCGTCTGTGTGTGTGGAGTTTGCACGTTCTCCACGTGACTGCGTGCGTTTCCTCCGGTTTCCTCCCACATCCTAAAGACATGCACGTTGGCAGGTTAATTGGCCCTCTGTAAATTGCCCCTAGTGTGCAGGGAGTGGATGAGAAAGTGGGATAACATAGAAACAATGTGAATGGGCGATCGGTGGCTAGCATGGATCAATGGTCAGCACGGACTTGGCGGGCCGAAGGGCCTGATTCCATGCTGTGTCGCCAAACAAAACCGTTACCTCCGATCACTAGGGGGCAACAGTGCTACAACAACTCCATATTTATATAGTTTCCTAAATGTAATATATCCCAAAGTGCTTCGTTAGAGCCAACAAAACCTACCCTGAAGCAAAGAGAGAGAGAGACAGAGAGACAGAGGAGGTTATTTTTATGGGAGCCCTTAAACCAAGAGAGAAAGGTGGGGGAGGAATGCTTAGGGAGGGAATTGCTAATCTTATGGTCCAGAGCTATAGGCACAGCCTTCAATAGACAATTGGTGATGATCAAAAGATTGGAGGAGCGGAGTGCTGTCAGATACAGGATTAGGGGAGAGTGAGACCACGATGGATCTGACAATAAGGATGAGTGTTTCAACATTGAGGCATGGTTGGAAGCAATGGCCAACCAAGCACACCAACACCTCCGCATTCTGAGAAGGCTTAGGAAGCTCGGCATGCTCCCAACATCCCTTGCCAACGTCTACACATGTTGTCGGGATACATCACGGCATGGTTTAGGAACAGCTCCATCCAAGACCGCGACAAACTGCAGAGTTGTGGGACGCAGCCCAGTCCATCACGCGAACCAACCTCCCTTCCATCGACTCCATCCACACTTCACGCTGCCACGGCAAGGCCGGCAGCATCATCAAGGACCAGTCTCACCCCCGGTCACTCCCTCTTCTCCCCGCTCCCATCAGGCAAGAGGCACAGAAGTGTGAAAACGCACACCTCCAGATTCAGGGACAGTTTCTTCCCGGCTGTTAGCAGGCGACTGAACCATCCTACCACCAACTAGAGCAGCGGTCCTGACCTCCCATCCACCTCGTTGGAGACCCTCGCAATATCCACAAATATTCCCCGTTATCCCAGCCGTGACCAGCGAGTGCTCGCTAAGATGTTTGTGGACTCTCCCCGAGTCCTTCTCCATGTGCTGCCCCTCAGCAGTGGCTTCAGTCTCCACGGAGGCGGAATGACACCCCTCTCTTGACCCCCCTTCAATGCGCTCAATTAATTGGAATTTGCTGGAATTTATGTTGCACTAAATGCTATTCCCTTTGTCCTGTATCTGTACACGGCCTGTAATCGCGTACAGTCTTTCTGCTGACTGAATAAAATGCAACAGAAAACGCGTTTCCCTGTACCCCGGTACACAGGACAATAAACCCAAACTAAACGACACAGACTGGTGGATATGAAAGATGCTATAATTCAGTCCAGCGCCTTGACTGTTATTACGCTTTCACTCAACACCTCCAAACTCGGGTTGCCAATTGTCCAAAGTTGTTTGCAAATTGGCTGCCTGGTTTCCTACATTCCAACAGTGGAGGTAACTGGATCATTCGCTGGCTGTAAATGGCTTCGGGACATCTAAGGAAGTGAAAAGTGTTATAAAGATGCTTGATAATTTCAATAGAATTTGAGCCCTATTTGGGCAAAGTGTTCTGTTAATTTAACCCTGCCAACTCCAACATCAATCCGGCGGCTGTGCTTTTCAAACCAAATCCTTTTCAAAACAAATCTGTGCTTGCGTAGATTGTGGGCAGATCCTTAACGATATTAGTTTTAGAACAGCGATCGAAACAAAGTGTTGGAATAACCCAATGGGTCAGGCAGCACCTGTGGGGGAAAAAGGATGGGTGACGTTTCAGGCTGGGACCCTTCTTCAGACTGATAGTAGAGGGTGGGTTAGGGGGGGGTGCGGTAAGTGAAGAGGAGGCGAGAAAATACAAGGAACAATCAGGGCCTGCCTCAAATGGTCCTGGTCTTTTCTCACCCCCTCCTCTTAACCTCCCCTCCCTCTGTCCCTCCCTAACCACCCACCCCCCGCTCAATAATTTCAGTCTGGAGAAGGGTCCCGACACAAAACGTCACCCTTCCATTTTCTCCACAGACGCTGCCAGACCCACTGAGTTGCTCAGTATTTTCGAGTCATTCTTTGCTGCAAACTAGCATCTGCAGTTCTTTCTTTCTACATTTCTTGGTTTGGTTTAGTTTAGTCTGGTGTCCCGTGTACCGAGGTACTGTGGAAAAACGTTTTGTTCCGTGCTATCCAGTCAGTGGAAAGTCTATAAAAGTCTATGCAGTTCACGACTACAATGGAGCCATCCACAGTGGACAGACGCAGGACAAAGGGAGTGATGTTTAGTGCACGATCTCCTGAACAGTAGTTGGTGGGGAATTCCTTCACAATTTTAGTAACTGATATTTTCACTGCACCAAGTATTTCAGTGCACCTTGGTAAACATGAGAACAAAGAAACCATTGAAAAAACCACCATTTGATAATAATTGAGAACATTGAAGGGGATCGAGAGAGGGGTGTCATTCAGCCTCTGTGGAGACTGAAGCCACTGCTGGGGTGGGAGATTGCAACCTTCACGTGGTCCGCCCTGTTTCGACTAATGCAATCAACGCGACGTACACAAACGGAAGATCAAATAGAACAAGTTGTCCAACAACTTTAGGCCGTGCACGCCACACGAAAGCAGAAGAAGAAGGAAAAAATAGCCACTGCTGAGGGGCAGCGTGTGGATCAGGGCTCGGGGGAGAGACCGCAAACCTCCTAGCGAGCACTCACTGGTGACGGCAGGGAGAAAGAAGCACGGGGAATATTTGGGGATCATTTTATTACGAGTGGTGTGGTTACCCTGGCGACAGCGACTGCTGGATTGTGCCCAAGGGGTGTTTTCCAAAGCAACCAAAATGTCTCGGTTACAACATTGGGGCAGCTGCGGTGCCCGACACCTCTCCACAGTGACTGCACGCCTCGGCAGCCGAGAGGTTTTATCGTCATATGACCCCAATAGAACAATGACATTCCTACGTGCAGCAGCAGCAGCAGCAGCAGTACAGATATGCAAGCATCGTACTCTGTAAAACCCACAATAAACAACAACAGGTTAGCAGAGTAAAAATATTATATATATATAACTTTTTAAAAATTTAATGTGGGTTTGTGTGGGTAATAAGAACATCTGCATGTAAGAATTTGATTGTTCATATTGAGTCATTGTTTGATACAATGGCCAAGAAAGGACACTAACGCCTCCAATTTGCGGAGGTTCGGCATGTCCCCAACACCTCTCACCAACGTCGATACATTTTATCGGGATGCATCACGGCATTGTTTAGGAACACCTCCATCCAAGACCGCAAGAAATTGCCGAGTTGTGGACGCAGCCCAGATCATCACGCAAACCAGCCTCCCTTCCATTGACTCCATCTACACCTCACGCTGCCTCGGCAAGGCCAGCAACATCATCAAGGACCAGTCTCACCCCAGTCACTCCCTCTTCTCCTCGCTCCCATCAGGCAAAGGTTTGAAAATGCACACCTTCCCAAGGCTTGTATTCACTGGAGTTTAGAAGGATGAGGTGGGGATATCTTATGAAACATATAAATTTATAAAAGGACTGGACAAGCTAGATGCAGGAAAAATGTTCCCAATGTTGGGCGAGTCCAGAACCAGGGGCCACAGTCTTGGAATAAAGGGGAGGTCATTTAAGACTGAGGTGAGAAAACACGTTTTCACCTAGAGAGTTGTGAATTTGTGGAATTCCCTGCCACAGAGGGCAGTGGAGGCCAAGTCACTGGATGGATTTAAGAGAGAGTTAGATAGAGCTCTAGGGGCTAGTGGAGTCAGGGAGAAGGCAGGCACGGGTTATTGATTGGGGACAATCAGCCACGATCACAATGAATGGCAGTGCTGGCTCGAAGGGCCGAATGGCCTCCTCCTGCACCTATTTTCTATGTTTCTATGTTCAGGGACAGCTTCCTCCCAGCTGTTATCAAGTAACTGAACCATCCTATCACCAGCTAGAGACCAGTCCTGACCTCCCTTCTCCCTCATTGTAGATCTTCAAACTATTTTTAACCAGATTTTATCGTGCACTAAATGTCATTCCCTTTATCCTCTTACTGTGCACTCTGGGTGGTTGACTGTAATCATGTATTGGCGTTCCGCTGACTGGACAGAACACAACAAAAACGCATTTCACTGTACCTCGGTACACGTGACAGATTTGTCCCAGCCGTTATCAGGCAACTGAACCATCCTATCACCAACAGGAGGGTGGTCCTGACCTCCCATCCACCTCACCGGAGAACCACGGACTATCTCCAATTGGATTTTATTTTGCACTAAACGTAATTCCTTTGATCCTGTATCTGTACACGGTGGGCAGTTTGATTGTAATCATGTGTGGTCTTTCCACGGTACACATGACAATAAACTAAACCAAACTAAAATTAAACTTTCATTTAGTTTTTATTTAGATTCTTTTAGAGATACAACTTGGAAACAGGCCCTTCGGCCCACCGAGTCCGTGCTGACCAGTGATGCCCCATACACTGGCACTATCCTACACTAGGGAACAATCTACAATTACCGAAGCCAATTAACCTACAAACCTGCACGTCTTCGGAGTGTGGGAGGAAACCGAAGATCTCGGAGAAAACCCACGCGGTCACGGGGAGAACGTACAAACTCCGTACAGACAGCGCCCGCAGTCAGGATGGAACCTGGGTCTCTGGCGCTGTGAGGCAGCGACTCTACCGCTGCGCCACCGTGCCACATTAACTATTTTCAGACACCTCTGATCCTTTCCTTTCTCCAGTGCTTTTGTGTTGAAGACTGGAAGGTAGTGAGTATTTGCGATGCATTCAAGATAGCTTTTTGTCAATAATAGGTTTCTGAACCAACAAGAGGGCAGATTATTTCCAATTAAATAATCAGTTAAAAAAAAGTCAGATTTAACTAGTAAGCTGATGGTGCATGAGCATTTATCTAACACAATACAGTTGAATGTAGTCTTTGAAACGGAGAAACATGTAACAGGGAAGCACGGTGGCGTAGTGGTAGAGCTACTGCCTCACAGCGCCAGAGATCCAGGTTCGATCATGACTACGGGTTGCTTGTCTGTATGGAATTTGTACGTTCTCGCTGTGACCTGTGTGGGTTTTCTCCGAGATCTTCAGTCTCCAAAGACGTACAGGTTTGTTGGTTAATTGGCTTGGTTTATTTAAAAAAATGAAAAAAATTGTCCCTTGTGTGTGGGGGGTGGTGTTAATGTGCGGGGATCGCTGGTCGGTGCGGACTCGGTGGGCCGAAGGGCCTGTTTCCGCGCTGCATCTCTAAACTACACTAAACTAAGTTGGTATGTTTTCACATTTGGTTCTGGCTGATACTCGAGCAAAGCTGGGCACAGTATGGTTAAAATGACTTTAGATCGTATAAAGTATTTGACAAACTTGCAGAGAAGCCTCACCTGCCAAAACAAAATTACCTTGGTAGACTAAAAAGGTGAGAGGTAACATGAAATTAAAATCAATACCAGACCAAAAAAAATTACAAACTAGAACAGATCCTGGCAACTGGGAGGAACAAAATGCATTTGTTTTAAAGGATAGCACCTCCACATAGTCATAGAAACATCGAGCAGACAAACAGGCCCTTCGGCCCACAATGTCCATGCTAAATACAGTGCAAGATAAACTAATCTCATTGGGCTAATCTCATAGGGCGACACGGTGGTGCAGCAGTAGAGTTGTTACCTTATAGCGGCAGAGACCCGGGTTCGATCCTGACCGTGGGCGCGGTGTGTACGGAGTTTGTACGTTCTCCACGTGACCGCGTGGGTTTTCTCCGGGTGCTCAGGTTTCCTCCCACATTCCAAAGACGTACAGGTTTGTCGGTTAATTGGCTTCGGTTAAAAAAAATTGTCCTTGGTGTGTAGGATAGTGTAGTTGCACGGGGATCGCTGGTGGGCGCGGGCTGGGTGGGCGTTAAACTAAACTAAAAGCCCTGACCCATGGTATGAGTTCATTCCAAGAGTCTTGAGTTTAACGGGTACGTCAGAGCTCGGGGACATCTCTTTGCGCTAACGGCAGGTACTCGGGAAGACTCGCTAACGGCAGGTAAGCTCGGGAAGACGCGTGAAGATTTTTCAACATGTTGAAAAATGTCCACGAGAGCCCCGAGTACCGACGAGCGGCCGTTACCGTAAATCTCCGAGTTCGAATCAGGGCAAACTCGGGAGTGCTCTTGGAATTAACTCGTACCGTGGGACAGGAGGTTTAAGGGTGATCCATATCCCACCATTCCCCGCATATCCATGCGCCCATCTAAAAGCCTCTTAAACGCCACTACCGTGTCTGCCTCCACCACCCCGGCAGCTGTTTCCAGACGTCCATCACTTTGTGTGTTAAATCGTGCCGTGCACATCTCCTTTAACTGCTGCTCTCTCCTTAAAGCCATGTATGTGCCTCTAGTCGTCTTTTCTGCACCCTAGGCAAAAGTTCCTGACTGTCCACCCTAGTCATGCCTCTCTTCATTTTATACACTTCTATCCTGTCTCCCCTCAACATCCGGCATTCCAGAGAAAACAATCCGAATCTGTCCAACCTCTCCTTGTGGCCAATACCCCGTAATCCAAGCAACATTCTGGTAAACAGCATCGCACACGCCCAGAATAACGCTGGGCTGGACTCCACCACTCAAACCATTAACCCCATAGTCATACAGCATGAGAACAGGCCTTTCGGCCCATCTTGCCCACACTGACCAACATGCCCCATCTACACTAGTCCCACCTGTGTGCGTTTGGCTCATATCCCTCTAAACCTATCCTATCCATGTACCTGTCCAAGTGCTTTTTAAACGTTACCATAGCACCTGCCACAAATACCTCCCCAGCAGCTCGTTCCATATACCTACCGCCCTTTGTGTGAAGAAAGTTGTCCTTCAGTTTCAATAGACAATAGACAATAGGTGCAGGAGGAGGCCATTTTGACACTTCGAGCCAGCACCGCCATTCAATGTGATCATGGCTGATCATCCACAATCAGTATCCCGTTACTGCCTTCTCCCCATATCCCTTGACTCCGCTATCTTTAAGAGCCCTATCTAACTCTCTCGTGAAAGCATCCAGAGAACCGGCCTCCACCGCCCTCTGATGCAGAGAATTCCACAGACTCACCGCTCTCGGTGAGAAAGATTATTTCCTCATCTCCGTTCTAAATGGCTTACCCCTTATCCTTAAACTGTGGCCCCTGCTTCTGGACTCCCCCCAAAATCGGGAACATGTCTCCTGCCTCTAGCGGGTCCAAATGCCTTAATATTCTTATATGTTTCCTATTAAATCTTTCCCTCTCACTTCAAACCCACGTCCGCTGGCTCGCGATTCCCCTACTCTGTGTAAAAGACTGTGCGTTGACCCTATCTATCCCTCTCCTAATTTAAATACACCTGAAACTCATTGAGTAAATATAGTACGGCAACAGGCCATTCTCTAGCATGCGGACCGGACTTTGGACTTTTCCTTTTGTAAGCGGCGCCAAAACATGACGACGGGGGCAAGCATTTCACGGTGCAGTGCACACGTGACAGAACCACTCAATCGAACCACTCAGCCCATCTTATCCTAGCCGACATTCTGCATTAGTGGTAGCTGCTCACTGAAACAGCTGAGACCAGCATTTGAGGTACAGGCATTTTGAATCTTTGCAGATCACTGCAGATACTGGGCTGAGGGAAACTAGCTACTGGTTACAGTACCCACAGGGGCATTATAAGTGTATGTATGGCTCACATCTTAGGCCCACTTCAATATTTAACTGCGACTGTGCACAGGACCCTCCTAACGTACGCGACAACCAGTGATGGTGATTGTACGTCAAGATGCGGATACATCGTCACCTTCCCCTCAGCCAACAGTGAACTGTTCTACATTTCCGTGAGCAGCATCCGCTTTGATGTGTCGTTTTCACACCTCACCCTTCCATATCTCCAGTTTCCATCTCAGTCTGAAGGAGGGTCTCGGCCCGAAACGTCGCCCATTCCTCCTCTCCAGAGGTGCTGCCTGTCCCGCTGAGTTACTCCAGCATTTTGAGTCTATCTTCATCTTTATAAGGGGCTATAGAGGCCATATAGGAATTTATAGACTGAGATCTACATTCTAGGGGTTTGTGGAAGTGACAGGGCATGGGAAGTGAGAGGGGGAAGGGGGGGGGGGGGGTGGCGAGGAAAGTTCCACGTTCCTGTGAGTTTTATGAGCTTGCTGCAGATGAAGGCTCCTTTCATTACTCAACAATGCCCCCGTTTCTAATCAAAGGGAACAAAAGACGCTGCTGGTTAAAGCCAAGTGTCCAGCAGTATCTATCCAACGTTGCACAGAACTGCGTTTCATTAGCTCCCAGTTGACAGCTATGAGGTAAGTTTAAAACAAGCCAGAATGCTGGAGTGGTGAGCAGACTGGGGCCATAAACTACCTGTAATGAGGAGGTCCTGCTTTGGCAAGCCTGCCTTGTAAATTAATACCTCAGCGAGCTCTGCCCTGGGGCTGTGACATGCTGAGGAAAGGCCCGGTTTGGCAGCTTGCCTCTGCGTCAGGAGACTGGCTGTAAATTGTCGACCGGGCTTGGAGGACAGGTCTCGACAGGAGGAGATCGACTCGTTTACAATGATCTTCAAGCAACGACGCTGGGCGGGGAGTGAGGGGGACGGAGAGGGAGAGGGAGGCAGGGAAGGAGGGAGGGAGAAGTTGGGAAGAAATATATAGAAACTTCCCTTGGGCTCAGCAGTAACTGGACTCAGTCATAAAGTTGCAACTACAGATCTTGGGCCTTTAGTTTTTGTTTGGAGGTACAGCATGGAAACAGGCCCTTCGGCCCACCGAGTCCGTGCCGGCCAACGATCCCCGCACACTGACACTGTCGTGCAAACATTAGGGTCACGTACAATACGACCGAGCCAATTAACCTACAAACCTGCACGCCTTTGAAATCGGAGATCGGGGAGAAATCCCACGCAGGTCACGGGGAGAACGCACGCACACTCCATGCAGACAGCACCCGCAGCCAGGATTGAACCCGGGTCTCTGGTGCTGTAAAGCAGCAACTCTACCGCTGCGCCACCGTAGGATCCCGCGAAGGACCGGAGTTATTCGTCCGGTCTCCGTTCCTCAGCGATCAGTCAACCACATCGCTTCAGTTACTTGCGGCACAAAACAATTATTAGAGAAAGGAATCATTTAGTTTAGAGTTTAGTTTGGAGATGCAGCGTGGAAACAGGCCCTTTCGTCCCACCGAGTCCGCGCCGGCCAGCGGACACACGCACACCGGCTCAATCCTACACTCTAGCGACAATTTACAGAATCCAAGTAACCGACAAACCTGCACGTCTTTGGGATGTGGGAGGAAACTGGAGCACCCAGAGAAAGCCCACGCAGTCACAGGGAGAACGTACAAACTCCGCACAGCCAGTACCCAAAGTCAGGATCGAACCTGGGTCTCTGGCTTTGGGAGAAGCAACTCAACCGCTGGGCCACTGAGAGAGAGCAAGTGACATTCAGCATCGTCACTGCATCCATCATGAACGCCATTTCTTCAACTGAAATGTCCCTTACAATATATCTCTCCACCTGCACCGAGGTAGATCTTTGTCCCCTTGTCAGTATTGATGATGCGTGAGGTGACGGCTACAATGGGCTTCTATGGCCAGCGGCAGCTTGGACTGTGTGAAATGGTGGCAGAACCTGGCGATTATTGCAAACAGACTCAATGGGCTGTTTCAATGCATGGGGCACTTCATCAGGGATTGCCTCTGTTAATGGTGGCTGGGTACACGTGGCACGGAAAGAACCATTGAATCATCGAGGGTCATACTGCAACGATACCCTCTGGCCAGTGTGGGGGTTGCCACTGTAATGAAAAGCTTACGTGGGAGAGTCTAGGACCAGAGGGCACAACCTCAGAATAAAAGGACGTACCTTTAGAATGGAGATGAGGAGGAATTTCTGTAAATCTGTGGAATTCATTGCCACAGATGGCGGTGGAGGCCAAGGCATGGGATATTTTGAAAGCGGAGATGGGTAGCCTCCTGATTAGTACGGGTGTCCAGGGTTAGGGGGAGAAGGCAGGAGAACGGGGTTGAGAGGGAAAGATAGATCAACCATGATCGAATGGCAGAGCCGACCCGATGGGCCGAATGGCCTAACTCTTCTCCTGTGTCAGTCATATGGTGCTATCCCAATATAAACAGACTTAATTCACAACGTCAAAAGGGCATTGTAAGTGGGGGTAGGGGTTAGGAGGAGATGTCAGTCCCTTCATAGAAACATAGACAATAGGTGCAGGAGTAGGCCATTCGGCCCTTCGAGCCAGCACCGCCATTCAATATGATCATGGCTGATCATCCAACTCAGTATCCCGTACCTGCCTTCTCTCCATACCCCAGATCCCTTTAGCCACAAGGGCCACATCTTAAAACTCCCTCTTAAATATTGACAATGAACTGGCCTCAACTACCTTCTGTGGCAGAGAATGCCACAGATTCACCACTCTCTGTGTGAAAAATGTTTTTCTCATCTCGGTCCTAAAAGATTTCCCCCTTATCCTAAACTGTGACCCCTTGTTCTGGACTTCCCCAACATCGGGAACAATTCCTGCATCTAGCCTGTCCAACCCCTTAAGAATTTTGTGAGTTTCTATAAGACCCCCTCAAATCTATAAGATCCCCCCCCCCCCTTCAGTGCACTTTGCTTTCCCACTTGTCCCCGCCACCTCACTGTACTTCACCATGACACCTGGATGATCTTACCTCCCCACTGAAGTCGTTGCTCCGGCATCGATTGCCTGAGCGAGACAAGCGGGGAGCAGTAGCCACATTTCAGGAATGCGTTTGAAATTCCTGAAAGGTACTCTTTGCCCGAGGCACTTTGCACAGGTCCAGAGCCGCAGCCCTCCCTCCGTCAGCTCTCCAAACATACCCAATAGTGAACAGAGGGACAGAGAGATCAGCCATGATTGAATGGCCGAGTAGACTTGATGGGCCGAATGGCCTAATACTGCTCCTGGAACCTATGAGCCAAAGGCCTGAATGCAGTGGATGTGGAGAGGATGTTTCCACCAGTGGGAGAGTCTAGGACCAGAGGCCATAGCCTCAGAATAAAAGGACATACCTTTAGAAAGGAGCTGAGGAGGAATTTCTTTAGTCAGAGGGTGGTGAATCTGTGGAATTCATTACCACAGAAGCTGTGGAGGCCAAGTTAATGGATATTTTTAAGATGGAAATGGATAGATTCTTGGTTAGTATGGATGTTGGGGGTTATGGGGAGAAAGCAGGAGAATGGGATTGAGAGGGAAAGATAGATCAGCCATGATTGAATGGCGGAGTAGACTTGATGGGCAAAATGGCCCGATTCTGCTCTTATGTCTTACGATCCAATCCCACTGCACACAGACTTGATTCACAATGTCAAAAGAACATTTTAAGTGGGGGTAGGGGGTGAGGTCACCAGTCGTAGACCAGCCCCTTCAGTCCTGGTCGGCACGGACTCGGTGGGCCGAAGGGCCAGTTTCCGCATTGCTTCTCTGAAGCCGGAGGTCAGAAACATGAGAGGGTTTGATTACGTACCGGTCCACTGGTTGGCAGAGCTTTCCACCTCATTGCAGGTAGTTCCGTCGCACAGCTCACGGGCCAAGGGGCTGGCCTCGCTGACGTTGTAAAACCTCGTGGCTTCAAAGGCTGCATGGACAAGAGCATGAAAGAGCCTCACACACCGGGTCGAGATATTGTTCAATGCATCACCTATTACAACCGAGCAGCGATGCGGCAATCCCTGGCTATGGAAATGACAATCAAAGCACATGGCAAATCAGTCTGAAGATGGGTCTCGACCCAAAACGTCACCCATTCCTTCACTCCAGAGATGCTGCCCGTCCCGCTGAGTTACTCCAGCATTTTGTGTCTATCCTCACTTTGAGAATCACATGCTCGATTGTCATTTCTTTAGCAAAGGATTGTAGAGTCAGTGAGCTGTAATGAAAGTCAAACATTGGGGAAACAGGCCCTTCGGCCCAACCTGCCCATGCCGACCAACATGTCCCATCTGCACTAGTCTCACCTGCCTGCATTTGGCTCAGATCCCTCTAAACCAGTCCTTTCAATGTGCCCACCTAAATGTTTCTTAAACGTTGCGCTAGTACCTGCCTAAACTACCTCCTCCGGCAGCTCGTTCCATACACCCGCCACCCTTGGAGTGAAAATGCTACCCCTCAGGTTCCTATTGAATCTTTCTGCCCTCAACTTAAAACCTGTGCCCCCTGGTTCTCGATTCCTCTCCTCTGGGCAAGAGACTCTGTGCATCTACCAGTAAGTCAGCATGCTCTAATGTAAGGAAGGTTGTGCTTTACAAATTAGTTAGAGTTCTCTGAGAATGGAATTAGCAGGAAAATTTAGAACAAAGCCAGTATATTTATGCATTTATATATTTTCAAAAGGTATTTGACAAAACGCCGTGTAAAACGTGACTTGTCAAATTAAGGCCACTTGCACTTGAGGGCAATTAACAATATTAATGGCGGATCAATCGACCAAAAATAATAAAGGCTTGGGATTAACATGTATTGGAAACATATGGACCTGCAGAATGCTGGAATCTTGCACAGAACACAAAGTGCTCTGTGGTCAATGGGTCTGGCAGCATCTCTGGAGTTCATTGATAGGTGACGTTTAGGGTCGGGATTCTTCTTCGGACTGAGGAAGAAGGGTCCCGACCTGAAATGTCAACTTTTTAATTGTGGTCTCAGGTTTTCCTCATCTGCACTGTTCGTGAGCAATCATTCTTTTTTGAAAATCCTCTGATTTTTTTCTTCCCTGGGCTTTGGGTCCGAGTTATGCTTTACTGTTGGATCATCCTTTCTCCTGGGGTGGAAGATTGCAACCTTCACGTGGTCCGCCCTGTTTCGACTAATGCAATCAACTCGACGTGCACAAACAAATAGTACAAGTTGTCCGACAACTTTAGGCCACGCACGCCACACGAAAGAAGAAGATGCTTTCTCCTTCTGCTCAAACTTACCAGGCTCATAGTAGTCATACACCTTAACTGGGACTGGGGCCGTTTTCCCAATGATGTACTCCCGGTAAGCAGAGAACTTGACGCACGTCATACACTGGCTGGGGATCTGAACGAGGGCAAGAGGGGGGGACAATATTTAGAACATCCAGCCCAATTTCACTCACTTCATATTCAAAGAAGAGGAAAAAAAAAATTCTCCAGAGAATTTCACAGTCTTTCTCCAGCCCGGAAGTACCTCTGAAGTGCAGGCATTGTAGTGAAGCAATTGTCCATACCATGATCCTGTAAATAGCAATGAGGTTACGCCCAGATATTCTGTTCTTATAATATTGATGAGTCGTCGATGAGAGAGTGGCCCTGTTTTCACCAGTCTTTCCAGCACCACGCACGAGAAGCCACAAGACAGGCACCGTTGTAGGCAGATGCCAAGAGGTGTGTCCAGCTCTGGCTGAACAACTTCTAATCTTGTGTGTGGACTCGAAGAAGAAGAAGAAGAATATCGATGAGATTGAAAACATTGACCCAGGTCTTTAGGGTGAAAAACACTCTGCTCCAGTGGCTCTGAGATCTTAAATATCCACCCAAGAGAGGTAGCAGGGTCTGGGTTAAGCAAAGAGAGAGACACACACACACACACACACACACACACACACACACACACACACACACACACACACACACACACACACACACACACACACACACACACACACACACACACACACACACACACACACACACACACACACACACACACACACACACACACACACACAAAGTGCTGGAGTATCTCCGCAGGTCAGGCAACATATCCAGGATGGGTTACGTTTCTCATCGGGACCCTCCTTCGGACTGAAAGTATGGGGTAGGGGGTGAAGGGCTGGTGGCGAGAAAAGACTAGGACTATTCGGGGCTGGCCACAAATGAGCTCGGGCAGGGTGAGTTCCCTGGCAAGCCCATTGTTGGCCAGGGAAGATGTGATCTCAAGAGGGATACAAGGTGGTGAACTGTGGTACTGAGTAAACAAGGGTGGAGGAAGGAGGCAAAGGGGGGGTGGGGGCTAGGGGAGCGGAGTGAAGGTGGAAGTTTAAGGTGAAGGGGAAAAGATTTAATAGGAATCTGAGGGGTAACATTTTCACACAAAGAGTGGTGGGTGTATGGAACGAGCTACCAGAGGAGGTAGTTGGGATACTGAGTGGGATGGTCAGCCATGATCATATTGAATGGCGGTGCAGGCTCGAAGGGCTGAATGGCCTACACCTACACCTATTTTCTCTGTTTCTATGTAGTTGAGGCTGGGATTATACAAACGTTTAAGAAACAATTAGACAGGTTCATGGATAGGACAGGTTTAGAAGGATATGGGCCAAACGCGGGCAGGTGGGACTAGTGTAGTGGTGACTGGTGTGGGCAAGTTGGGCCAAAGGGCCTGTTTCCACTCCGTATCACTATGACTTAAAATTATAGTTACTTAAGTTACTTAAAAGTAGAGAATTCAACGTTCATACCGCTGAGATGTAAACTTACTGAATGAAGACTAATACGGATGAGATTCAATGTGGTAGAATCAGATCACAGAGCTACAGAACATTGCTTTCTGCTTTCTTAAAGGTAGCATTTAAAAACATTCAATGGACATTTAGTTCAGATAGTTTCTAATGCCCCTGTCAGTTAAGCCTGGCAGCTGCACTGCTGTAAATCTGAGCGATCGGTTGATTTTAAGCACATGGTTCAAATGTAGTTACTTTGCACTCAAATAAATATTTCAGGGAAAATTACTGGGAGGTTGATGGACAGTAGTTTTGGTTTCCTTTGCTCTTTAAGCAGGTTTTATTTTGTGAATAGATTGAATTTGCTTGCTGTACAATTGTTTGTTTGCTACAAGTCGCGAGGTCTGGTTCACCTCCACTGCGTTGGCTGATATAAGGTTTATTATGGAGTCACACGGCACAGAAACCTTGGAGAGGATCCAGAGAGGATGTTCCCAGAGATGAATGGGTTAACATACGATGAGCGTTCAACAGCACTGGGCCTGTACTCGCTGGAGTTTCGAAGGATGAGGGGGAACCTCATTGAAACTTACTGGATAACAAAAGGCCTGGATAGAGTGGATGTGGAAAGGATGTTTCCACTGGTGGGGAGATTAGGACTAGAGGGCACAGCTTCACAATACAGGGATGTACTTTTAGAAAAGAGATGAGGAGGAATTTCCATAGTCAGAGGGTGGTAAATCTGTGGAATTCATTGCCAGATGGCTGTGGGTAGGGGGCGAGTGATTAGGTATTTTTATAGCGGAGATTGACAGATTCTTGATTAGTACGCTAATCAAGGTGAGGGGGGGTTATGGGGAGAAGGCAGGAGAATGGGGTTGAGTGGGAAAGATAGATCAGCCATGATTGAATGGCGTAGTAGATCTGATGGGCCGAATGGTCTACTTCTGCTCCTCTGACTTATGAAACAGGACTTTCGGCCCATGATGTCCCTGCAGATCATCAAGTGCCTATCTCCACTGATCATATTTATCAGCACCTGATCCATAGCCTTGCTACTTCAGGTGCTTCCAGCTTCTTAAACACTGCATTTTTAATTGCAAATACCCTCTGGGTAAACCAAAGTAGAGTGTGAGTAGACTTGATGGGCCGAGTGGCCTGATTCTGCTCCTATAACACGAACTTCTGAAAAAGCCTTCCACACACCCCCTCCAAACCGCTTACTTGTCATTAAAACAATGTCCTCTTGTCTTAAGGGCCTGTCCCACTTACGCAACGTTTTCGGCGACTGCCGGCACCCGTCACAGGTTGTCGTAAATTTTCAACATGTTGAAAATCCAGCGGCAACCAGAACAAGGTACGACTCTTTGGGCGATTACTCATGACCACACAGACTTCATTCACCCCGCGACATGTCGCCAGGGTGTCGTCTGTATGGTCGTGAGTCATCTCCTCAGTCGCCCAAAGAGACGTAGTGTCTTTCCGGTCGCCACTGGAATTTCAACATGTTGAAAAGTTCCGGCGACCTGCGACGACCTGTGATGGGTGCCGGCAGTCGCCAAAAGAGTCGCGTAGGTGGGGCAGGCCCATTAGGCCCGTGACTGGGTCAGTTGAGACGGAGACCTGCACCACCCAGAACTATCTGGACACTAGGCCAAGCCTTTGTGCGGCACGGTGGCGCAGCTGGTAGAGCCAGCCGCTGCCTCACCGCGCCAGAGACCCGCATTCGATCTTGACCTCGGGTGCTGCCCGCGTGGAGTTTGCACGTTCTCCCTGTGACCGCGTGGGTTTGCCCCGGGTGCCTCCTAACCAGAAATGTCCGGGCACTGGGTCAAACCGTTGGGCGGCACAGCTGGAAGAGCCGCTGCCTCACAGCGCCAGAGATTCGCGTAAGTGGGACAGGCCCCTTCGACCTCTCGACCACGGGAGAGTTTTTTTTTAAACTCTCTACCCCATCTGTCCCTAATTTTGTAAACCCCTTCTTAGATCCTCCCTCCGCCTTCTCTGCTGCAAGAAAAACAAATTCAGAGTATCCATAACCTCCCTCGTAACCAAAAACATTCCGGCAGATATTAATTCTTATTATTTAATTGAAACTTTAATTTCCCCTCTTACCTCATCAAAATAAAACAGAATTTTTCTTCCTTCAATTTCATAGCGTTTGAGTTCAATCTGTTTGCCCAGAAGCAGCTGTGAGGACAGAGAATAAAGAATATTGTGTTGAATATGCCCCTTTCAGACCTCCAGAACACATCCAAATTTGTTCGGTTCAGTTTAGCTTATCGTCACGTGTACCGGGGTACAGTGAAAAGCTTTTTGTGACGTGCTAACCAGTCAGCGGAAAGCCTGCACATGATTGCAATCGAGTCATTGACAGTGTACCGATACATGATAAGGGAACAACGTTTCGTGCGAGTATAGTCCGATCAAAGATAGTCCGAGGGTATCATAGTTAGATATCTTCCTGTTGGAGTAGAGATTTGAAAGAGTGGAGCGATTGTAACGCGTGATTGCAGAACCACTTTTGTGACCTGCGCACAAACAGTCGCCAGGATTGGCCGCCATCTTGACCAGCGCACAGATGGGCTGGGCGCCATCTTGCAACCCGCCATTTCATTGTTAACCTTTTCTATACTCTAATTAACCAATTAATTATGACTGAAAAACCACACAACAAAAAAAGATTTGTCAATGTACCTCAGTACATGTGATAATGATAAACTAAACTAACCCTACTAGTTACCAAACATAACCAGCTGGGCAGTGGGGTTTTGGGCCTTGTTTTCTCTTTACATTTTCTCTTTACAGTATGAGCTATTTATTATTTGTTTTGGCCCCTACAGCATCTCCACTGTTCACAGGGTGTAACTACAGTGCAACTTGTTTACTCAGGCAATTCCTATTAGTTTAATTTGGTTTAGTTTAGAAATACAGCGTGGAAACAGGCCCTTCGGCCCAGCGAGTCACCACTGATCGGCCATACATCAGTTCTATGTTATCCCACAAACTAGTTTGCATCCTACACACCAGGGGCAATTTACAGAAGCCAATTAACTTAGAAACCCGCAGGTCTTAGGGATGTGAGAGGAAACCGGAGCACCCGAAGGAAACCCACACAGTCGCAGGGAGAACGTACAAACTCCACACGGCCCTTCAGCCCACAATCTTTGTACCGCACATGATGCGAAGACCATCACTTAACTACCTGCGCATAATCCATATCCCTCCATCCCCTGCATATTCATGTCCCTATGCAATAGTCTTTTAAATGCCACTAATGCATCTGCTTCAACCACCACCCCCTGGCAGTGAATTCCAGGCACCCACTTTGTGTGTTTGTACAAGTTAATAAGAGATAAGAGCAGAATTAGGCCATTCGGCCCATCAATCGATCTCTCCCTCCTAACCCCACTCTCCCCACTCTCCCCACAACCCGACACCCGTACTAATCAAGAATCTATCTATCCCTGCCTTACAAATATCTCATTGACTTGGCTTCCACAGCCTTCTGTGACAATGAATTCCACAGATTCACCACCCTCCTCCTATGGTATAAATGTAAATTCTCCCCCTTCCTAAAGGGACGTCTTTTAATTCTATGACCGTTACGCAAGATTCCAGCATCTGCAGTGTTTTATGAAATTCTACCCTCAAATGGGTAAGGCAGAGCCGACAAGGGGCTGAATGTTGGAATTGCTATTCCATAGGCCTGTCTGCCTTCAGCAGTTGAGGGAGCACTGCAGGGATTAATGAGTTAATCAGATCCCAGTGAGTGATGGTTGATCTAACAGATACGTGGGCTGCCAACCAAGCAGTCCCTGTGAATGGGAGGCCGATGCTCCACCCCGGAATATCCGTCTGCCAAAAATGTTTTATATATTAAAGAAAGTTATTAAAATGACCCTTCTCCCTGCTCCCCGAACTTGTCAAAGACCTTTATTTAATATCAGGGGGTTGTTTACCAGGACCCACACTGCGATATTAAAATTATGAGGCTAGAGTACCGAGTATAAAGCTGTAAACACACAGAAAAGTACACAACACACACACGCACGCAGATACATGTGCGGATCGCTTCAGAGACGCACTTGCACGCAGAGGCTGAAGGCTGATCCAAAGACGCACGCACACGAGAATACACAGACACCCAGGTGTGCCTGCACACATATCCAGGCGCACGTTCACACACGCACACACACAGATGTGTCTGCACACACACCCAGCTGTTCACGCACACACACACGCATAAATGTAAGCGTGGAAACAGGCCCTGCAGCCCACCAAGTCCGCAATCACCCATACACTAGTTCTATCCTACACACTGGGGACAATTTGTACTGCGGCTCATTAACCTACACGTGACTTTCGAGTGTGGGATGAAACCAGGGGACCCGGAGCAAACCCACGCGGTCACGGTGAGAAGGTGCAAATTCCGTATCGGACAGCACCCGTGGCTGGGATCGAACCCAGGACCGCGGCAACTCTACCACTGTGCCACCGTGCCGCCCTGGCGGTGGGACAAGCTCACCGACCCTTGGGCAAGGGCAGCAAAAGGCTCACGGGCTGGAAGACAGAGTAACAAAGGGGAGGTTTGTTTTACGCCAACCGCAGCCTCTCTCACTCAGCCACGCTACAGCTCCACCGGCAGCAGGAACACTGCCATTCTCTGGGGGGCTGCCATAAACCAGAAAACTGGAGTAAACGCCGCACCGACTCAAGGCCACGATGAGCAGCGGCAGCCCCGTGCTGCCAGCCCACGCCACGCCAGGCCAGGCCAGGCGAGAGCCGCACTTAATTTAGTGTTAGGGTTTTTACAGGGCCTGAAGGCTGCAGTTCATATTTCATAGATGGAAGGGCAGTAACTGGCCGCAGACAGACGTTTTACGACGTTCCTTTGCACTCTGGCGCCAGGGAGAATTGTGCTCCCCAGTGAGAGCTGAGTTTTACGGGCTGGCCTGATGGAAGTCACCGCTCCAGTTCCTGCCCGCTGTCCCAGCCACCCTCCTCTGCTGGCAACAAGCTCGCTTCAGGCAACGCACGCTACTGCAAACCACCGCCTGCCTGCCTGACTGCCACCCCCTGCTCCTCCAGTCTAGTGTAGAGATGCAGCGTGGAAACAGGCACAGAGAGGGGGGGAGAGAGAGAGAAAGGGGAGAGAGGGGTAGAGATAGAGAGGAGGGAGAAAGAGGGGAGAGAGGTGGCGATGGAGGGGGGAGAAGAGAGCCAACAATAGAGGGGGGCAACAGAGGGCAGTAGCGGCGGGGGGGGGGGGAAGAGTGGGTTAGTGGTAGAGAGGGTGGGGGAGATTTGTAGTGTCTTTGCTCACTGCTTCTACCCCTAGCTCACCTTGTCTATTGCTACCCCTCTCTCCCCCCCCCACATCTCTCCTACCCCTCTCTGCTCCTGCCCCCCCCCACATCTCTCCTACCCCTCTCTGCTCTAGCCCCCCCTTATCTCTCTCCCCCCCCTCTCTGCTCTCCCCCGCACATCTCTCCTACCCCTGTGCTCCCCCCCTCTCCCCCCCACATCTCTCCTACCCCTCTCTGCTCCCCCCACATCTCTCCTACCCCTCTCTGCTCCCCCCCTCTGCTCCCCCCCACCTCTCCCCCCATATCTCTCCTGCCCCTCTCTGCTCTTGCCCCCCCACATCTCTCCTACCCCTCTCTGCTCCCCCCCTCACATCTCTCCTACCCCTCTCTGCCCCCCCCCACATCTCTCCTACCCCTCTCTGCTCCCTCCCCCCACATCTCTCCTACCCCTCTCTGCTCCCTCCCCCCACATCTCTCCTACCCCTCTCTGCTCCCCCCCCCACACCTCCCTTCCATCACACAGCCTCCCCGTTCCTCCTGAGAAATGCTGCTTTGGGGAAGTTGCAGGAGAAAGCTCAGCTTTCCCTGGACTCTGGGGGGGATGCGTCAGGTTGGGGCGATTGGGCACAGAGAGGGAGGGTTGTGTCAATACCTATGGGGCGGGAGAGCAGTGATGGCCTGGAAACATGTCATAGGGAGAAGAATTAGGCCACTCGGCCCATCGAGTCCACTCCGCCATTCAATCATGACTTATCTCTGCCTCCTAATCCCATTCTCCTATCTTTCCCTCTCAACCCCATTCTGGGGTGGGAGACTGCAACCTTCACGTGGTCCGCCCTGTTTCGACTAATGCAACCAACTGGACGTGCACAAACGGAAGATCAAATAGAACAAGTTGTCCAACAACTTTAGGCTGTGCACGCCACACAACAGAAGAAGAAGAACCCCATTCTCCTGCCTTCTCCCCATAACCCCTGACACCCGTGCTAATTGAGAATCTGTCGACCTCCACCTTAAAACGGCCAGTGACTTGGCCTGCACAGCAGTCTGTGGCAATGAATTCCACAGATTTGCCTCCCTCTGGCTGAAGAAATTAGAAACATAGAAACTTGGAAAATAGGTGCAGGAGGAGGCCATTCTGCCCTTCGAGCCAGCACCGCCATTCATTGTGATCATGGCTGATCGTCCCCTATCAATAACCCGTGCCTGCCTTCTCCCCATATCCCTTGACTCCACGAGCCCCTAGAGCTCTATCTAACTCTCTCTTAAATCCACCCAGTGATTTGGCCTCCACTGCCCTCTGTGGCAGGGAATTCCAGAAATTCACAACTCTCTGGGTGAGAAAGTTTTTTTCTCACCTCAGTCTTAAATGGCCTCTCCTTTATTCTAAGACTGTGGCCCCTAGTTCTGGACTCGCCCAACATTGGGAACATTTTTCCTGCATCTAGCTTGTCCAGTCCTTTCATAATTTTATATGTTTCTATAAGATTCCCCCGCACTCATCCTTTTAAACTCCAGTGAATACAAGCCTAGTCTTTTCAATCTCTCCTCAGATGACAGTCCCGCCATCCCAGGGATCAATCTGGTGAACCTCCATGTTCCTCCTTGTTCCCTTTCTAAAGGGGGCGACGGATGAGAGAAGTGTGGGGGTGAGGTGGAGAGACTTGTGTGGTGTGGAGTGTGTTGTCCACTCTGGGTCACTGTGGCGTGGATAAGTCAGAGAGAGCCAAGCAAGGGTGACCAGATGGAGCAGCGAATGGAAACAAAGGGTGGCGACCAGATTGCCATTACACACACAGGCATGTTCTTACAGCAGTGTTAATGTGAACTAAATGCCCCTCAACATGACCTTTGGCCGCCCCCTGGACATCCTTGTCCCACCGGGTCGACGAGCTCGCCCGTTAATGACTCAGAAGTAACGCAGTGATTCTTTGTCGCTTTTAACCTTTAACCCTCCTCAGCGACCCGCTCTGCTGACCCCAGAGTTTTGAAGCCTTTGAAGTCCCATTGATAGCGCACGTCCATAGCGGGACTCCATGGTGGCGCAGCGGTAGAGCAGCTGCCTCCCAGCCCAGGAGACACAGGTTCGATCCTGACGACGGGTGCTGTCTGCGTGGAGTTTGCGCGTTTCCCCCCCCGTGACTGCGTGGGATTCCCCGGGAGCTCCCACATTCCACAGACGCGCAGGTTTGTACATTAACTGTGCTTCTGTAAGTTGTCCCTAGTGTGTGTAGGATAGAACTAGTGTACAGGGATGTGGGGGAAGGAACTGCAGATGCTAGTTTACACTGAAGACAGACACAAAATGCTGGAGTCACTCAGCGGGACATGCAGCAGCATCTCGGGAGGGAAGGAATGGGTGACGTTTCCGGTGGAGGCCCTTCTTTAGACTGAGAGTCAGGGGAGAGTGAGATATCGACGGGCAAGGTGTGAAAACAACAAATCAAAGCAGATAATGAGAAGGAAATGTAGAATGGGTCACCGTGTAGGGGCTCGTTGGTCGGCACAGACTCGGCGGGCCGAAGGGCCTGTTTCTGCACTGTCTCTCTAAACTAGTTTAGTCTGAGGTACAGTGGAAAGCTTTTGTTGTGCGCTAACCAGTCAACAGAAAGACAATACATGATTACAACCGATCCATTTACAGTGTACAGATACGTGATGAGGGAATGACGTTTAGTGCAAGGTGAAGCCACCAAAGTCCAATCAAGGCGTGTCCGCGGGGTCGCCAGAGAGGTAGATAGTAGTCCAACACTGCTCTCTGGTTGTGGTACGATGATCACAAACAAAATTCTTAAGGGGTTGGACAGGCTAGATGCAGGAAGATTGTTCCCGATTTTGGGGAAGTCCAGAACAAGGGGTCACAGTTTAAGGATAAGGAAGTCCTTTAGGACCGAGATGAGAAAATCATTTTTCACACAGAGAGTGGTGAATCTGTGGAATTCCCTGCCACAGAAGGTAGTTGAGGGCAGTTCATTGGCTTTATTTAAGAGGGAGTTAGATGTGGCCCTTGTGGCTAAAGGGATCAGGGGGAATGGAGAGAAGGCAGGTACGGGATACTGAGTTGGATGATCAGCCATGATCATATTAAATGGCGGTGCAGGCTCGAAGGGCCGAATGGCCTACTCCTGCACCTATTTTCTATGTTTCTATGATTTTACTGGATAGCAAACAAAGGATTTCACTGTATCCTGGTAGCTATGATAATAAAATGCCCACTGAACTATTGAGAATCTGCTGGCTGACAACCGTGTTTAATCCATAGTATCAATCAATGTCAGATTCTTTCTTTCTCTCTCTCTCACACTTTCTCCTCCCATCACTCGTCCATCTCTCTCTCCCTCCCTCCCCCCGGCTTCCCTAAGTAGTGGGTCCCTCGACACAGACCCCAGGTCTCCAGCTCTGATACTCCAGAGACAACGCAGAGCATCAAAGTTGGGCAGTCACGGTGGCGCGTACAGCGGTCGAGTTGCTGCCTCGCAGCGAATGCAGCGCTGGAGTCCCGGGTTCGATCCCGACTACGGGTGCTGTCCGTACGGAGTTTGCACGTTCTCCTCGTGACCTGCGAGGGTTTTCCCTGAGATCTTCGCCTTCCTCCCACACTCCAAAGACGTGCAGGTTTGTAGGTTAATTGGTTTGGTAAATGTAAAAATTGTCCCTGGTGGGTGTAGGATAGTATTAATGTGCGGGGATCGCTGGTCGGCGCGGGCCCGGTGGGCCGAAGGGCCTGTTTCCGCGCTGCATCTCTAAACTAAACTCAGAGCAAAGGCGTATTTTGATTAACCTGATTTAGCTCAGAGGTCTCAGTCCCAACGCGAGTTTCCTTAATATACGCTGGATAAATCTTCCGGTTTCCATGACTGGTGGGCTCCCTCGGGCTCCATCATTTTTGCTTTGCGTATAAATAGATTTCCAGCGCAGCTGAAAGTACCGAAGGCCACAGCTACCCACCCCCCCCCCCCCCCTTACACCCGGCACACAGGCTGCAAGTAGCCCGACCGTGACCCAGTGACAGTGACTGTAAAGAGGAACTGCAGACACTGGTTAAAACCGAAGACAATACACAAAACGCCGGAGTGACTCAGCGGGACAGGCAGAGTCTCTGGATGAAGGAATGGCTGACGTTTCGGGCCTGGAGACTTCAGTGCAGAGGTTCCCCTGGTGCAGCACTGTGCCCACATCCAGCATCACCCAGGAGTCACCACAGTTACAGCTTACTACCCGACATCGGAACAGAAGAGTAGAGTCATGGAATCATACCGCATTGGAAACAGGGCCCTGCGGCCCAACTTGCCCACACCGTCCCTGCTACACTAGTCCCCACCTGCCTGCGTTTGTCCCATACCTCCAAACGGTCCTATCAGTCTGAAGAAGGGCCTCGACCCGAAACGTCAATAGACAATAGGTGCAGGAGTAGGTCATTCGGCCCTTCGAGCCAGCACCGCCATTCAATGTGATCATGGCTGATCATCCCCAATCAGTACCCCGTTCCTGCCTTCTCCCCATATCCCCTGACTCCACTATTTTAAGAGCCCTATCTAGCTCTCTCTTGAAGCATCCAGAGAACCTGCCTCCACCGCCCTCTGAGGCAGAGAATTCCACACTCACCACTCTCTGTGAGAAAAAGTATTTCATTGTCTCCATTCTACATAGCTTACCCCTTATCCTTAAACTATGGCCCCTGGTTCTGGACTCCCCCAACATTGGGAACATGTTTCCTGCCTCTATCGTGCCCAAACCCTTAACAATCTTATATGTTTCAATGAGATCCCCTCTCAATCCTTCTGAACTCACCCATTCCTTCTCTCCAGAGATGCTGCCTGTCCCGCTGAGTTAATCCAGCATGTTGTGTCTACCTTCATGTACCCGACTAAAACGTTGCGATAGTCCCAGCCTCAACTACCTCGTTCCGCACGCCCACCACCCTTTGTGTGAATATGTTACCCCTCCACATTCTACTTCACCTAAATAACAGGGACAACTGAAACCACTGTCCCATCGTAAACGTTCTCCCCCGACCACTGAAGCCATCGCTCTCTCTGACGTGAGTACTGTAACATCGTCACTCGCTGCTCGTTCTGCCTCGGCCCCGAGATGAGCGGGGGAGGCTCTGCTGCTTCAGAATCTAATTATATTGAGAGGAACTTTAACACGTGGGAGGTGGGGGGGGGGGGGGGTTCAGAGGGAGACGAGACAGAGAGGGAGACAGAGAGGGAGACAGAGAGGGAGACAGAGAGGGAGACAGAGAGGGAGACAGAGAGGGAGACATAGAGGGAGACAGAGAGGGAGACAGAGAGGGAGTGTGGCACACAGTGACATACAGAGAGTCAGAGATGTGGTTCTGATCTGTACACTAGCATGGGATTTGCAAATGCACAGAGCGACTGATGTGCACGGTTGAGGGAGAACGGAAGAGAGAGACACAAAGAACCGCAGATGCTGAATTCTTGAGCAAGCACAAAGTGCTGGAGTAACTCAGCAGGTCAGGCAACATCAGTGGAGAGAATGGATAGGCGATATTTTGGGTTGGGACAGTTCTTCAGAGAGATGGGAAGGAAACGTCACCCATCCTTGTTCTCCAGAGATGCTGCCTGAGCCGCTGAATTACTCCAGCACTTTGTGTCTATCATTGAAGATATAACTCCAGTTGAACATAAAATCCCCAATAGCAATGTTCCACTCTGTGCTCTGTCACTTTGACTCCGTTGGTGTCGAGCCAGAGGGTCGATGTTAAGTGTATATTGTGAGGGCTTGGAGACTTGCCTGGCTCCCAGGGCTCTAACATGGTACTGATTACAACATCAACTGAAGTTTCACACCTGTTCTAGGCTTTCCACGTCAGCTCGGAAACCCGACAGGAGAGGGACCTCCAGGACCGCCATGTTCGAGGAGCCGGAATGAAGCCACCTGCAGAACAAGCCACAGGACAGTGTTGGTTAGAGACTCGCGTCACAGGCCCGAAGTGCGTGGCTCTCCACCGGGTGCTCCAGTTTCCTCCCACATCGGTACAGACTCCTCGGGTTTCCTCCTGGTCGGTATAGACTCCGTGGGCCGAAGGGCCCGTTTCCGCGCTGTATCTCGAAACTAAACATTAAAAGCAGTCAAAGAAGGAACTGCAGATGCTGGAGAATCGAGGGTACACAAAAGGCTGGAGAAACTCAGCGGGTGCAGCAGCATCTAAGGAGCGAAGGAGATAGGCAACGTTTCGGCCCGAAAAGTCGCCTATCTCCTTCGCTCCATAGATGCTGCTGCACCCGCTGAGTTTCTCCAGCCTTTTGTGTGTCCCATTAAAAGCTGTCAAATGGTCCCTGAGCAGGGGGAGGGGGAGGGGGGGGGGGGGGGGGGCGGGCAGTGAGTGTGAGAATGATGGGGTGGGCGGGATGGGTAGGGTGAGTGAGGGGGACGGGCAGGGGCTGCAAGGCGGACACAGTGGGCCAGCGTTAGGGGTGGTGGCCATACGTGGGACTGAAGGGCGGACACAGTGGGCCAGTGTTAGGGTAGTGGCCATACCTGGCACAGGCCTCCACGGTGGGCTAGTGTTAGGGGTGGTGGCCATACGTGGGACTGAAGGGCGGGCATGGTGGGCCAGTGTTAGGGTGGTGGCCATACGTGGGACTGAAGGGCGGACACAGTGAGCCAGTGTTACGGTGGTGGCCATACCTGGCACAGGCCTCCACGGTGAGCTTGTACTCCTGGTGATCCTGGTCTGAGGCGGGATCGTCGTCGTGGTGCAGAGCCCGGTCCTGCCGTGACCTCTTCGACCGGTTGTCGCTCCGGGCCGGGGGCCGGGCCAGATGCTGGTGTTGGTGCCGCTGGAGGTTGGGTTCCTTCAGGTTGACCGACAGCTGGAACGCCGGTTTGGCCACCGGATCCGGAACATTGTAGCTCACGTCAATCTACGAAGGTGGAGACACATTTACTGTCAGCACAGACCTCACCAACACTAAACCTCTACTGTCACATAATCTAGTCGCCAACAGCTCCAAGCCTCCACAAAATACTAATATCCCTGTCCCACTGTACAAGTTCATTCCAAGAGCTCTCCTGAGTTTAAAAAAAATCAAACTCGTGGTAAGCACGGAGAATGAACGTAGCGGATCCGTTGGAATTCGGGGACGTCTCTTAGCGGCTCGTAACGCTAACGGCAGGTACTCGGGAAGACTCGCTGACGGCAGGTAAGCACGGAAAAACTCGTGAAGATTTTTCAACACGATGAAAAATGTCCACAAGAGCCCCGAGTACCGACGAGCGGCCGTTACCGTAAATCTCCGAGTTCGAATCAGGGCAAACTCGGGGAGAACTCTTGGAATGAACTCGTACCGTGGGACAGGGGTTTAATTTGTTCCTCGTTATTTTTGACGGCACTGAATGAGTGAATGAATAATAATTTATGATAATATGTGACACGTCACAGTGATATTCTTTGTTCTGCATACACAAGGTATGCAAAGTGTCGGGAGCTCCGGCCACAGCGGCTTCGTCCGCCCCGAATCGCAAGACGTGAATCGGCCTGTTCGCGGGGCCTTTCATCGCCAGGCACGACTTAAAATCGTTCGCGGATCTTCCATCGCCCGGCGGGGGCTTCAATATCGGGCGCCTCGGTCGCCTCGACACAGCAGTTTGAGGGAGAAGAAGCAAGGAAGAGATAAGACTTTTTAACCTTCCATCACAGTGAGGAGGTGCCTGGAGGAGAGTCACTGTGATGGATGTTTGTGTTAAATTGTGTTAATTGTGTGTTTTGTTGCTTTTTTACTGTTACGACTGCATGGTCACGAAATTTCGTTCAAACTTCTTTTTGAATGACAAAGAAAGAAATTCAATTCAATTCCAGTCAATATAGGGTGCCAGCAAAGCCACAAAATATTCCATTTATTTGGAACGTTCAAAAGGGAATTGGATCTTTATTGAAGAGAAATCGTTCCCAGGGCAAATATGTGTGGATCAGATGGGCAATTTCCTAAAAGCATAGACATAAAAGAGCATAGAAAGAGCAGAGGGTGGTGGTGCTGGCTCGAAGGGCCGAATGGCCTCCTCCTGCACCTAGTTTCTATGTTTCTAAAACAAAGTGCTGGAGTAACTCAGCAGGTCAGGCAGCATCTCTGGAGAAAAAGGATGGGTGACGTCCCGGGTTACTTTGTATTTCTACGGAAGATTCCAGCAGCTGCAGTTTCTTGCGTCACTGTAGAGCGAGCGGTCTCCTGCCCGGAGTCAATGGATACTTGGTGTTCAGGATCTCGGGCAGAGGAGGGAAGAGAACCCAACGCAGTGCCCATCCACAACAGTCTATGTCTTGCTTCCTTACCTGCATCAAACAGCAGCCTTCACCCTTGGCACTCACAAACAGACCAGTCGGAACACTTGGGATCTGGAAAAGGCAGGGAGAAGACGGAGAAATATCAGGACATCTTCAGTGCATTATTGCAGCAGGTGAGAGAATTTAATGAGCACGGCGGCTCACTAAGGGACAACCCACAGGCTGACCTTGTCCCCTCGACAGCGCCATTGTGGATATAATCATGATAATCCCAGATTCACTGCCTGCCCCAAGATAAGGCCCCCTTTCTTCCCATCACTGCTATGAATCCACTGAAATCTCTACCACTGTTTAGTTTAGAAACATAGAAGATAGGTGCAGGAGTAGGCCATTCGGCCCTTCGAGCCTGCACCGCCATTCAACATGATCATGGCTGATCATCCAACTCAGTATCCCGTACCTGCCTTCTCTCCATACCCCCTGATCCCTTTAGCCACAGGGGCCACATCTAACTCCCTCTTAAATATAACCAATGAACTGGCCTCAACTACTTTCTGTGGCAGAGAATTCCACAGATTTGATGTTTAATGTTTAATATTTTATGTGTCGTTCCTGTCACTGTGTGTCATGTTGCCACTTGCGGGCGGAGCACCAAGGCAAATTCCTTGTATGTGAATATACTTGGGCAATAAACATTTTCAAAAATCTCATCAACTTTAGTTTGGTTTAGAGTTACAGCGCGAAAACCGACCCTTCGGCCCACCGGATCCCTGCTGACCAGCAATCCCCACGCGCTTGCACCATCCTACACACACTAGGGATTATATACAATTTTATCACGCTAATTAGCCTACAAACGTCCGCATCTTTGGAGTGTGGGAGGAAACCGGAGCACCCAGAGAAAACCCACGCAGGTAAAGGGGACAAGGTGCAAACTCCGTACGGGCATTATCCCGTAGTCAGGATTGAACCTGTGTCTCTGGCGCTGTGAGGCAGCAGCTCTACTGCTGCGCCACTGCTGCGCCCAGCAGGGCAGTAATGCATTGAACCATTGGTTCGTGACAACCTGTCCTTCAGCATCTGCCTCAGCGCCTCACTGTCAAACTTGATATCATTGTCCCTTGGCTCTGGGCTATCTGTGCCTATCAATCTCTACTCCAGAGAAACAACTCAATTCCCTTATCCTAATCTTCAAAATTCTTTCTACCTTTACCTGGTAATAAACAGAATCAGGAAGAGGCCATTTGCTCCGTTGTGCCTGTTCTGTCATTCCGTTCCGTTCCCCATCAGCGGCCATTTTCTGACACAAACCACGGGTCCTTTGATGTCTAAATACCTGCCAGCCTAATGTCTTGAATATACTCCAGTCACGGAGGTGCGTACAGCGGTAGAGTCGCTGCCTTACAGCAAGATGCAGCGCGGAGACCCGGGTTCGATCTCGACTGCGGGTGCCGTCTGTATGGAGTTTGTACGTTCTCCCCGTGATCTGCGTGGGTTTTCGCCGAGATCTGCGGTTTCCTCCCACACTCCAAAGACGTGCAGGTTCGTAGGTTAATTGGCTTGGTAAATGTAAAAATTGTCCAAGTTGGCGACATGCAGAGTACTGCCCTGCCGACTACAAAATTCAGAAGGTTCAGAAGGTACTGGGTAGTCTACAGGGCTGTATACTGGGGATATGTTGGGCAGTCTGGGTCTGGGACTGTTTCAAATGGCTCAGACAGTGGAGGCTGTACCTCCACATCCCTCAGGGGCAGGGAATTCCAAACATTTAGATCTCTCCACATGAAGACATTTCTCCTCAGTCTATCCCGAAGGGCTGATCCCTTATATTAGCGTAGTTTATAGATTAGTTTGTTGTCACGTGTTCCGAGGTACAGCAAAAAGCTTTTGTTGCGCGCTAACCAGTCAGTGAAAAGTCAAGACATGATTACAACCGAGAATGTCCACAGTGTACAGACACATGGTACAGGGAACAGTGACGTCTGAAGAAGGGTCTCAACCCAAAACGTAACCCGTTCCTTCAATCCAGAGATGCTGCCAATCCCGCTGAGCTACATTTTGTGTCTATCTTCGGTTTAAACCAGCATCTGCAGTTCCTTCCTACACAGCAAAGAGTGGTGCCTGGTTCTGGACACCTCAACCCATAGAAGCCTCAACTCTGTACATTATCTGTGATTTTTCCTTGGGTAAAGAGACCATACAAGCGCACAACATTCCGGATGTGGTCTAGATACAGAAGCAATAATCATCAAGACCATGGTGGCTGATTAGGAAAAGGGGAGATGCAACGAGACCTGGGTGTCATGGCACACCAGTCATTGAAAGTAGGCATGCAGGTGCAGCAGGCAGTGAAGAAAGCGAATGGTATGTTGGCATTCATAGCAAAAGGATTTGAGTATAGGAGCAGGGAGGTTCTACTGCAGTTGTACAGGGTCTTGGTGAGACCACACCTGGAGTATTGCGTACAGTTTTGGTCTCCAAATCTGAGGAAAGACATTCTTGCCACAGAAGGGGTACAGAGAAGGTTCACCGGACTGATTCCTGGAATGGCAGGACTTTCATATGAAGAAAGACTGGATAGACTCGGATTGTACTCGCTAGAATTTAGAAGATTGAGGGGGGATCACCCATGCACTAATTCTATCCTACAAACTAGGAACAACTTACAGAAGCCAATTAACCTACAAACCTGCACGTCTTTGGAACATGGGAAGGAAGTGGAGCACCCGTAAAAAAAACACATGCAAACTCCGGGGTTACACAAAAAGCTGGAGAAACTCAGCGGGTGCAGCAGCATCTAAGGAGCGAAGGAGATAGGCGACGTTTCGGGTCGAGACCCTTCTTCAGACTGGTCAGGGATCAGGGAAACATGCAAACTCCGTACAGGCAGCGCCTGTAGTCAGGAACGAACCAGGTAAGGCAGCAGCTCTACCACTGAGCCACTGCATCATCATTAATATTCTAGAGTGCCTCTAAACCCAATGCAATTTTCTGAGAACAAATCCCATCTTTATCAGGATGTGTTCCTTTAGATTCCTCTCAGGAGTTCCGTTGGCTGGATTTTTTTTTAGAAACTCTGTTCTTTGCTGAGTCTTGCTCTCTCTATCTCAATTACTCATGCTGCCTTGCCATTTTACTTTAGCCTTCAGACTTTAGAGATAGTGCGGAAACAGGCCCTTTGGCCCATCGAGTCCGCTCCGTCCGGCAGTCACTATCCTACACAACAGTGGCAATTTACAATTTGTTTTTACCAAAGTGAATGAACCTACAAACATATACTTCTTTGGAGTGTGGGAGGAAACTGGAGCACCCGGAGAAAACCCTTATGGTCACGTGGAGGACGTACAAACTCCATGCACAGACAGCACCCATGGTTAGGATGGACTGCCTGCCCTTTTTCCGGGTTTACGTCCGTGCTCGCGTGTCCCTGTAGAGGGAACACGCGGTGTCCACGGGGACTGTGGAGGCTTTCCGTGAACGCTGGTCACCGCAGGAGGTCGAATGTATTATTGATAAAAATGTTAATATTTTAATTTGATAACTTTCTTTGTAAAATGCCAATTATAGGCATTCTCTGACCGTGTTACTACTTTGTATTTGTTTGTTCTGAATAAAAGCATTTTGTAAGGGAAAAAAAAATGGTTCGGATGGAATCCGGGCCTCTGGCGCTGTCAGGCTGCAGCTCCACCGCTGCCATTTGGGCTGCTTGACGCACATTGAAACCACTCCCTTTGCGCAGATTTAGTCAGTCCACACACTCACACGCTTTGTACTCTGTCACGTGTAGAAGTGTGAAACTGAAACGTGCGTTTCCACAACAGGGGACTGACTGCTTCTCACCGCCGCTCTCTGCAGGATCTTCTTGTTGTCCCTGTTCAGCTCAAAGGATTCTTGGAAGTCCAGGTTGGTTGAGGCGAGGGAGATGGTGAGGTTGACCCCCCCGACGTAGGAGAGGATGGCATACTCCGACAGTGCCTGCAGCGCTACGCAGGTGTCCTGGGGACAGAGCAAACAACAGGGCCACTCATTCAACTCACGGTTAGGGTTGCCGACTGTCCCGTATTAGCCGGGACATCCCATATATTGGTTTGTCCCGTACGGGACCGCCCTTGTCCCGTATTTGACTGCTTCTACTCGGGTTGAGGGGACTGACAGGTCGGAGCGCCGCGTCCGGCCACGCCTCACCCGTCCCGACGTAGTGCAGCCCGTGGAGTGCAGCAGCAGCAGCGCCTCGCCCGTGGCCCCGTCGGTCGGCAGCCCGGCCAGCCGTCCGACCTTCGGACCTTCGCTTACCCCCGACACCACCACCCCTCCTTCTCGTGGCCGATCATCGGTTCACGAGTCGGACGGGGCGCCGGACTTTGCGTGCAGCAGAACACAAGGCCCAGCCAGCGGGCCAGCTGAGGAGTTTTGAGGGCGCCGGGGCCAACTCATCATTCACCCGGCCACGGCCCAGTCGGTCAACGAATTGCCGTCGGGAATTTGTCCCTTATTTTGACCTTTTGTCCCTTATTTGGGAGTGAGAACGTTGGTGACCCTACTCACAGACCCCACCAAACTGAACTAATAGGACAAGGGAGGAGGTGCCTGTGTGTACGCATTACGGGAATGTGTGTCTCAGTATATGCTGTTTCACTAGATCATTACTCATAGGAGCAGAATGAGGCCATTTGGCCCATCAAGTCTACTCCACCATTCAATCATGGCTGATCTATCTTTCCCTCTCACCCCCATTCACCTGAGAACTGTTGCCACCCTTACTAATCAAGAACCTGTCAATGTCTGCTTTAAAAATACCCAGTGACCTGGCCTCTACAGCCATCTGTGGCAATGAATTCCACAGATTCACCACCCTCCAACTAAAGTTTCCTAACTGGAGAACAGAAATAGGTGACATTTTGGCTCGACACCCTTCAACAGCTAACGTTGGCTAGCTAGCGTTGCGCCTATCTCCTGGACGGGTCCGTGGAGAGGCAAGGGTATGGGTAGGACATGGGCCAGATGCAATCAAACGGGGCAGGTTCGGGTGGGTGGGCACGGAGGAGATGGGCCGAAGGGCCCCGTTTCCATGCAGAGCGACGGCATGGTTCGAGTCGGGCGGGTGGGTGTGGGCTTACCTGCGTGGACGAGAATCCTCCCAGCGCGTTGCGTTGCTGTGAGAGCCACTTCACCACCGGCAGGGCCGACACCACGTCCCCCAGCGCGGTGTAGGTGAGGAGAGCGTAGGCCGTCATCTCCACCTCCGCCGACACAACTGTGGACGGGAGACGCGAGAGGCAGTCACTACACCTGGCCCGCAACTCTCTGCCTCAGCCCCTTGGCCCGCCAGTCGACGGCAGCACGGCATGAAGCAAACCACTCTTAAAATGTGGATTACAAACATGTCTGAGGTGCTACATCTTGAAAATATGAGGCTAGTCTTAGCAGAAAAACCAGAGCATTTTTCGAAGACATGGACACCATTCACTGATTTATTACAAGGATAGTACGGTGCAACACAATTTTGGAATTAAACCGAATTACGGGTTGGGTGGGAAGTGACATGAAATGGGTATATCATCACTTATTGATTTTTCTTTCTGCTTTTGTCTATTTATTTATTTACGTTCCTCTTATTTCTTTTATTGCCCTCTGTGGCTGCGCCAATTTGGTAGTCGAGGGTTCTATTTTTTGCACATTCACGTTCGCTCTCTCTTGCTTTTTCTCCTTTCTTCTTCTCGTCTTTAGGTAAAAATTAAAATTGACGCTGAACAATAAATGTGTTATGTCATACGCCGCGGTTTATACTTTTGTACACCGCGTCTAATGTAGTGGTCTGCATTTTGTTTTAAAGCAGACCACTACATGGCTTGACCTCACCAGCCATCATGGTGAAGCCCCTTCACACCGAAATGGGAGTCCTGCCCCCCCAGACAAAACATGAGTGTTCTCTGCGACTTTAGTTTAGAGATAAACAGCGAGGAAACAGGCCCTTCGGCCCATCGAGCCCGCGCCGACCACCGATCGCCCCGTAAACTACACGGTAGTGGGAATTTTTTACAGAGGCCAATAGACCTCCAAACCTGCACTTCTTTGGAATGTAGGAGGAAACCGGAACACCCGGACAAAAGCCACGAGGCCATGGGGAGAATGTGCAAACTCTGTGTGGGCAGCGCCCGTAGTCAGGATTGAACCTGGGTCTCTGGCGCTGCAAGGCAACAACTCTACCGCTGCGCCACCGTGCTGCCAAGCTCGCCGATGAGTTCGATGGGAAGTCAGGGGTGCTAAAGCGCTCGAGCTTTTTTATTGCGTATCGAGGTAATTAATTTGAACAGGAAGCGCAGGCTGGTATCACAAAGTTGCCCCTTTACCTGACTGGGAGAGGCCGTCAGTGAAACCCATAAACGTATCCTCATCCGTCACTGTGGTGCCCATCAGACTCCAGTGCGTGAAGCCATCTGCAATTCACAAGCTGAATGAATCCACTCGTGCACCAGAAACAACATTATTTGCAGCAAGAGATTACCCCCCCCCCCCACATATGATCTGAGATGCCCTCCTGGGAAAGGCTGGTTAGAGTCAGATTCGGTAAGAGCTTTCGACATGTCATTGAACAAGCTGCTGGAGAGGTCCAGTTTACAGGGTAATGGGGAAACGGCTCCGCGACGGTGGAACAACCAGCTGGAGCGGTGCAGCAGCTGCAGTGTCTCGGCCTGAAGTGGTCCCTCTACAGACGCCGCTCGGCACAATGTCCCCTCCAGCAGTTTCCTTTATTTGCCAGATTCCAGCAGCCGCAATCTTCCTTATCTCCAGTGGAATGAAGAGCCTCCACTGGACGCGAGATTCCAAGATCAGGCTCACAAGATCACCGGTTCTAGGAGCAGAATTGGGCCATTCAGCCCATCGAGCCTACTCCATCATTCAATCATGGTGGATCTATCTTACAATAGACAATAGGTGCAGGAGTAGGCCATTCAGCCCTTCTAGCCAGCACCACCATTCAATGTGATCACGGCTGATCATCCACCATCAGTACCCCGTTCCTGCCTTCTCCCCTTCACTCCGCTATTTTTAAGAGCTCAATTTAACTCTCTCGTGAAACAATCCAGAGAACTGGCCTCCACCGCCCTCTGAGGCAGAGAATGCCACAGACTCTCAACCCCATTCTCCTGCCTATTCCGCATAATCTACAAAACCTGAACGTCTTTGTAATGTGGAGGAAACTGCAGCATCCGAAGAAAACCCACGCGGTCACCGGGAGAATGTACAAATTCTGTACAGACAGCACCCGTGGTCAGGATCGAACCCCGGTCTCTGGAGCTGGAGTCTACCGCTGCACCCTTAACCCTGCCCCACTCACCTGCTGGAGATGCTATTCATGTAATTCAGTTTGGTAAATTTGTCACGTGTACTGAGGTACAGTGAAATGCTTTTATCACGTGCTAACCAGTCGGCGGAAAGACAATTGCAAGCAAGCCGTCCACAGTGTACAGGGGAAATGCTTCCGTGGGAGGAGGGGTTTAAAGGAGTGCAGGGACTATCATGCGTGATTTGCAGGAACTATACATCAGGAGGTGCAACTCCAGAGCCAATAAGATAATGGGAGACCCCTTCCGCCCCAGCGACGGACTGTTCCAGCTGCTACGGTCAGGCAAACGCCTCCGTTGCCGTGCTGTGAGAACGGAGAGGATGAGAAAGAGTTTCTTCCCAGAGGCCATTCGGCCCGTGAACTCCTATCTCACCAGGGACTAACTTTACTGGACCACAATACCGCCCACAATATATATTATGTAAATATTGTGATTCTGTGATTCTGTTCCATTCTGTTTGTAGTTTGTTGGTCGTTAGTTTGATGGGTTTTTTGCACAAAGTCCGCGAGCATTCGCCACTTTTCATTTCACTGCACATCCCGTATGCGTATGTGACAAATAAGCTTGACTTGACTTTGCAGTTCCACTTCCGTGACCAGCCCGCAGCGGTCGACATCTTGGATTGCCACCAAACGGCAAAGTTAATGCACAAACGATGACACACAGAAATTGGCAGTGTCACATTCTTGTGTGATGTGGAAACTTGCGATGAGAACAGAAAACCATGGGCTGACCAGATTGCATTTGGATATGGGGAGAAGGCAGGAACGGGGTACTGATGGTGGATGATCAGCCATGATCACATTGAATGGTGGTGCTGGCTCGAAGGGCCAAATGGCCTCCTCCTGCACCTATTGTCTATTAAAAGATAGATCCGCCATGCATTATTCTTTCTTTCGCTCTTCCCACTCTTGCTGTCTCCCTCCACTCTCGCTCTCCCCCACTCCCTCTCTCGCTCTCCCCCACTCCCTCTCTCGCTCTCCCCCACTCCCTCTCTCGCCCCCCCACCCTCTCTCGCCCCCCCCACCCTCTCTCGCTCTCCCCCACTCCCTCTCTCGCCCCCCCACTCCCTCTCTCGCCCCCCCACCCTCTCTCGCCCCCCCCACCCTCTCTCGCCCCCCCACCCTCTCTCGCCCCCTCCCCCACTCACTCTTTTTTTTCCTTTTTCAAAAACTTTATTCGACACAATCATATGATACAACACATCAAAACATAATCAAAATAACACTATAACAAACAAATCATTGTAGTACAACAGTACATTCATTGTTTACAATACTCTCAACCCCACGCGGTGACCAGCGTCGACGGAATGCCTCCAGAGTCCCCGTGGACACCGCGTGTTCCCTCTCCAGGGACACACGTGCACGGACGTAGGCCCGAAAGAGGGGCAGGCAGCCGACTCTCGCCTGACCATCGACCGCCCGCTACCTGGACCCGCCAATGGCCATCTTGGCCAGGCCCAGAAGCAAACTGACAGGTAAGTAAGTCCCTCCCCCCCACACTCGGCTCTCCCCATTCCCTGTCTTGTGTCCGAACACCAGGATTGTGGGACTAAAATGCAGCCAGAACTTGAGGAACAACCCCCCCCCCCCCCCCCCAACTCACTTTCTCTCCCCCACTCTCTCTATCTCTCTCTCTATCTCTCCACTCACACACCCACCACTCACTCTCTCTCCCCCCCACTCACTCTCTCCCCCACTCACTCTCTCTCCTCTCACACCCACCACTCACTCTCTCTCCCCCACTCTCTCTCTCCCTCCGTCCCCCTCCCTCTCTCTCCCCCACTCTCTCTCTCCCTCCGTCCCCCTCCCTCTCTCTCCCCCCACTCCCTCTCTCCCCCCACCCTCTCCCTCTCTCCCCCCACTCTCTCTCTCTTCCCCCCCCCCCCCCCAACTCTCTCTCTCTCTCTAACCCTCATGTGGATAGATAGCTGTGATAAATGGCATGGCGGTGGACGAGGTGGGCAGTGTGGAGGTGAGGACGCACCTTGCATGATGGCCATGTTGTTGAGCCTCCTCAGGGCGGCGGCAGCGTGCTTGCTCCGCAGCAGGGTCAGTGCGTAGGCAGACAGGGCCGTGGTGTAGGGGTCATCCGCAGAGTACATGTTGCCTTCCAGGAAATGTTTGGCTTTTCCCACCGCAGCTTTCTCCTCCTGAAATCCACAAAACACAGCAACTAAAAAACGTACAAGCTTCATTCCGGGTGAGATTGGCTTGTCCCGATAAACATCCTCGTCCTGCCCTGGACAAACGGATAAACATTGCTCCCACTGCACGGCAGGGTCTTCACCCAGCCACAGCCAGCAGGCTCTGTGTCATACTTCCCCTCTCCCATCTAGCTCTGTCAAGCAGGGACACAACACACTTGTCTCCTCTGTATTATATACACCTGCATCTGTCTTTGTTACTCGAAGCTTATTAAGGGCACAACACACTTTTTTTTGTGTGTGATTTTTCTCTCTCTCTCCCCCACTGCCACTTCCCCACTCTCCCTCTCTCTCTCCACACTCTCTCTTCCCTCTCACTCTCTCTTCCTCACTCCCTCTGTTCCCCCTCTCTCTCGCTCTGAAAGCTCACTTAAATTAACGTATCGAGTGGAAAAGTCGAGGATGAGAGATGTGTGCAAACGTGGAGTGGGTGGGGAAGAATCAGTCAACCCCACGTCAGAAGGGGGGGTGGGGGGTGGGGGTGGGGGTGGGAAGGAATTGTGCAGTTTCGTAGCCACAGGGGAAAAAGGAACTCCTGTGGCATTCTGCGCTGCACTTTGGTGGGACCTCGGCGAAAACCCACCTGGTCACGGGGAGAACGTGCAAACTCGACACAGAGAGCTTCCATAGCCAGGATCAAACCCGGGTCTCTGGCGCTGTGAGGCAGCAACTCTACCGCTGCAGGTTTAGTTTAGAGATACAGTGTGGAAACAGGCCCAGGCACACTAATAGACAGCCAAAGAGAGAGAGAGAGAGAGAGAGAGAGAGAGAGAGAGAGAGAGAGAGAGAGAGAGAGAGAGAGAAGAGAGAGAGAGAGAGAGAGAGAACTCTCAAGAGAAAGTTAGATACAGCTCTTAGGAGGTATGTTGCAAAACTTACCTTTAGCGGCGCTGCAGTTCTGCCGCTCCCCGTGTGCGCGACTTTGGCGCCTTTCAGAGGGGGGTGGGCTTAAAGTGCGTTTTTCCACAGGCAGGAAAAATCGATGAATGTCGGGCGATTTCGTTGCGGAAGAAAAATCGCTCCGACATTTCATGAATGAAGGTATTTTTAAATTACTCTAAATTATTTATTAACTAGAGTAATTTAAGAATCATCTTCAAAAGCCGTGAGCGCCGACAACCGGAAGGATTTTGCGTAGGGGAGAAGAAAAGGTAAATAGTTTATTTTTATATTAAAAGTTGGTTTTTCGGGAGGCTTTAATAATATTTTTATGTTGCGAAATGGGGTCCCAAAAAATGTATGAACAAACAGTATTTTTCCTCCCGACTTCACCGCTAACCGCAACGTTCTAATCCACCGCATTCCACTAAAACCCACTCGCTAGTTGATTTAAATGGCCATTAATTTACAGGCACAAAACACTAAATTCCTTCCATTTGGCCCAGAAATTCATGAAAATGAGATTTAAAAATTATGTTATATTGTGGATTATTGTGTGAATGTTATTTGGACACTTAGGCAATTAAAAAAAAAGTTTATCTTTTCTTAAGAAATGGATAGATGTTTAGAACTACTCATTGAATTTTGTAATTAGCTACAATTAGATAACTAACTAATTATATGCTTTAATTTCAGGTCATCCAAGTAATATTGTTTCATATTTGTTTCAGAATGCTTCCATCTATAATAACTGAAAATTTCATTGGGTTCTCTTAATTTTTAAGAAAGTTATGGGCTTTTAACTGTTCCAGATCACAGCTTTTGAGTTAAGTCAATTGAAAGGCAATGGGGAACAAGATGCTAATTTCCGAGTATGAAAATGGCCATAACTTTCTTAATACTGAAGATATGAAAGTAAATTAGGTGTCAAATTAAACTTCTTTTTATGCTTTATCTGATGGGAAAAATTGTAGACTTGATTTTTTAAATCTCAAAATTTTGTAACATTGCTACTCTTAGGGCTAAAGGAATCAAGGAATATGGGGAATAAAAGCAGGAACGGGGTACTGAGCCACGATCCTATTGAATGGCGGTGCTGGCTTGTAGGGCCGAATGGCCTACTCCTGTACCTATTTTTCCATGTTCTATGTTTCTAACTGGGGCTGCCTCACACACAGCACCGGTTTGGGATCGAACCCGGGTCTCCGGCGCTGCAAGCACAGTCAGGCGGCAACTCTACGTCCGTCCCCCAGGGGCAGCTTTGGGACAGGAACAGGCACATGAGAGCCCGGCTGCCCTGGCGGAGGGAGGCCCGGCGGGGCTGGGCTGGGCTGGGCTGGGCTGTACCAGGCAGGTGATCCCGCCAGCTTCCCCCGTCTCCCGCTGGTGAGCACTCACATTTAAGAGCTGCACTTTCTTCCTGTTTCCGGACCCCTCCAGAGCTGGCGTGGAGAGGGGATCGAGGGGGCGGAGAAAAACAGGAATTCAAAAAATTCACACATTCCTCCGTCTCCCTGTTAAAAAAAAACCCCATGGAAGATCTTCCCCCCTCACCCACCACCCCCGGGCCCTTGTTAACCTGCCTCCGTCCCCCTGCAAACCTCTTCAAATTACAATCAGAGACTGCAACGGGATTAACTCGACCTAATTAGTGTTCACCCATCAGATATCGTTAACCCTTTCAGTCCACTTACCCTGGAGACAACGGAATGGGGCTGCATAGCTGGGAACTACGCGTTGAAACATCTGGTTCAAGGTGCAATAGTGTTACTGAAGACTAACCATGGATTGTACATTGCATCCAACCTGTGCGAGGCACTAAATGCTGGAGTAACTCAGCGGGACAGGCAGCGTCTCTGGAGGGACGGGAAGGGTGACGTTCCGGGTCGAGACCCTTCACCAGTCCCGGAAGGTCACCCATTCCTTCACTCCAGAGATTCAGCTGAGTTACTGCAGCATTTTGTGTCCATCTTCAGTGCAGTCCCTTCCTACACATCTAAGCTTCCTGGAGTGAATGGAACGGGGCAATGGTGAACAAGGTTCTCTCTCGGTCTCAACTCTGCTGTCTGTTTGCTGGAGGTGTTGGGTGGCACAGTGCACAAACACTGCCCCGTCATGTCCCAATCACCACCCCCTGCTTCCCCTCCACGTTGGGATACTTCATCAGTTCATATGACATTGGAGCGGAATTAGGCCATTCGGCCCATCAAGTCTAGTCCGCCATTCAATCATGGCTAACCTATCTTTCCCTCTCAAATCCATTCTCCTGCCTTCTCCCCATAACTCTTGACACCCGCACTAATCAAAAACCTGCCAAGCTCCACTTTAAAAATAACCACTGACTTGGCCTCCACAGCATTTTGTGGCAATGAATTCCACAGAATCACCTACTCTGGCTAAAGAAATCCCTCCTCATCTCCTTTCTAAAGGTGCGTCCTTTTATTCTGAGGCTGTGCCCTCTGGTCCCAGGCTCTCCCACTAGTGGAAACATCCTCTCCACATCCAGGCCTTTCACCATTCGGTATAAGTTTTAATGAGGCCCCCCCCCCCCCCTCAGATTTGGAGACCAAAACTGTACGCAAGGCCACACCTGGAGTATTGCGTACAGTTTTGGTCTCCAAATCTGAGGAAAGACATCAGATGGATCAGGGGGTATGGAGAGAAGGCAGGGATTCTGAGTTGGATGATCAGCCATGATCACATTGAATGGCAGTGCAGGCTCGAAGGGCCGAATGGCCTTTTCCTGCACCTATTTTTCTATGTTTCTATGTTTCTATGTTCTATCTATGTCTCATCCTTTTAAACTCCAGCGAGTGTGCCTCGATGACTGCGAGCGCAGGCCCAGTGCCGTCAAACGCTGGTCACACGTTAACCGGACCATCCCCAGGATCAGTCTGGTAAACCTCCTCTGGACCCTCTCCAACGGCAGCGCATCCTTCCTCAGGCGTGGGGCCCAAAACGGCCTCACATTGCCGACAGAGCCTCAGCATTACATCCCTGATTTTGGAATAGTTCCACAGGATGACCCACTACTGCCTGAGCAGGTGAAGCTGGTCTCCATCGACCACTCTTGTTGTTGGATAAACCCCTCTTGAGCTTCACGGGTCAAGACTGTCTTGTCATGGGACTTGCTACCAAGACACATTGCGAGAGACACACATTCTGGAAACCAGAGACAGCAACATGAAGTTTTAAAGAAGGAACTGCAGATGCTGGAGAATCGAGGGTTACGCAAAAAGCTGGAGAAACTCAGCAGGTGCAGCAGCATCTAAGGAGCGAAGGAGATAGGCGACGTTTCGGGTCGAGACCCTTCAACATGAATGTTCAGACTTTGTCTCATCACTGTTGAGATTTTTGGGCTTTCTGGTTTCTCCGAGCGTGGCTATAAAGAAACCTTACATTTTTTAATTCGTCCCATTGTACCTTAAGCAATGGGGAAGAGAAGTGGCATGGTCAGAGGCTGGAAACCCTCCGGAGAGGAGATCGGCTTCGTTTTAGTTTCAGTTTAGTTTAGTGATGCAGCGCGGAAACAGGCCCTGCGGCCCACCGCTGGCCAGCGATCCCCGCACATGTCTGTGGAATTCTCTGCCTCAGATGGGCGGTGGAGGCCAGTTCTCTGGATGCTTTCCAGAGAGAGCTAGATAGGACTCTTAAAGATAGCGGAGTCAGGGGATATGGGGAGAAGGCAGGAACGGGGTACTGAGTGGGGATGATCAAGAAGGAACTGCAAATGCTGGAAAATCAAAGGTGGACAAAAATGCTGGAGAAACTCAGCGGGTGCGGCAGCATCTATGGAGCGAAGGAAATAGGCAACGTTTCGGGCCGAAAACCTGAAGGAAATAGGCAACGTTTCGGGCCGAAAACCTGAAGGAAATAGGCAAGGTTTCGGGCCGAAACCCCAAGGGTTTCGGCCCAAAACCTTGCCTATTTCCTTCCCTCCATAGATGCTGCCGCACCCGCTGAGTTTCTCCAGCATTTTTGTCTACCTACTGATTAGGGTTTCAGCCCGAAACGTTGCCTATTTCCTTCGCTCCATAGATGCTGCCGCACCCGCTGAGTTTCTCCAGCATTTTTGTCTGCCTACTGACAAGCCAGTGGGGTTGATCAGCCATGATCACATTGAATGGCGGTGCTGGCTCGAAGGGCCAAATGGCCCACTCCTGCACCTATTGTCTATCAACACTATCCTACACACACGAGGGACAGTTTACAATGATACCAATCCAATTAGCCTACAAACCTGCACGTCTTTGGAGTGTGGGAGGAAACCAAAGTTTCTCGGAGAAAACCCACGCGGCCACGGGGAGAACGTACAAACTCCGTGCAGACAGCGCCCGTAGTCGGGATGGAACCGGAGTCTCTGACGCTGTGAGGCAGCAACTCTACCGCTGTTAATTAGATGTTAATCAGAACGATTTGAAGTGTAGGAGCAGGGAGGTTCTACTTCAGTTGTATAGGGTCTTGGTGAGACCACACCTGGAGTATTGCGTACAGTTCCGGTCTCCAAATCTGAGGAAGGACATTATTGCCATAGAGGGAGTGCAGAGAAGGTTCACCAGACTGATTCCTGGGATGTCAGGACTGCCTTATGAACAAAGACTGCATAGACTCGGTTTATACTCGGTTTAGAATTTAGGAGATTGAGAGGGGATCTTATAGAAACTTACAAAATTCTTAAGGGGTTGGACAGGCTAGATGCAGGAAGATTGTTCCCGATGTTGGGGACGTCCAGCACAAGGGGTCGCAGCTTAAGGATAAGGGGGAAATCCTTTAGGACCAAGATGAGAAGGACTTTTTTCACACAGAGAGTGGTGGGTCCCTGGAACTCTCTGCCACAGAGGGTAGTTGAGGCCAGTTCATTGGCTATATTTAAGAGGGCGTTAGATGTGGCCCTTGTGGCTAAGGGGATCAGAAGGTATGGAGAGAAGGCAGGTACGGGATACTGAGTTGGATGATCAGCCATGATCATATAGAATGGCGGTGCAGGCTCGAAGGGCCGAATGGCCTACTCCTGCACCTAATTTCTATGTTTCTATAACAACTAGTCTTTCTTCGAGATTCTTTGTTTTTTTAAAGTGGTGACAGAACCAAGGGGTTAAGTTTGGTGGCCCCCAGTCTCATGTGACCTCGGGTCAATTCATTCATCAAGGTGATGCCGGGATTAAAGGTGGATTCGCTACAAGGGGAGATTGGACAAACTTGGATTCTTGTCCCTGGAAAGCCGGAAGTTGAGAAGTAGATAAAATGATCACAGGCGTAGATTGGGTCGGTAGTCAGAACCTTTTTCCCAGGATGGAGATACCAACTTCTAGAGGGCACAACTTGAAGGTGAGAGAGACAAAGTTTGTGCAGGTCGAGTTTTCTTTCTACAGAGGGATGGGAGTGTATAGAGCCTGAAACGCACTGCCAGGGATGGTGGTGAAGGTCGATTTGACAGTGACATTGAAGAGGATATTTGGACCGGCAGGGAATGGAGGGCTATGGATCACTTGCAGGCAGATGCGATTAGTTTAGTTTAATTTAGTTTAGTTTAGAGATGTAGGGTGGAAACAAGATCCTTCGGCCCAGCGACCAGCAATCCCCATGCACTCATAGAAACATAGCAACATAGCAATTAGGTGCAGGAGTAGGGCATTCGGCCCTTCGAGCCTACACCGCCATTCAATATGATCATGGCTGATCATCCAACTCAGTATCCCGTACCTGCCTTCTCTCCATACCCTCTGATCCCCTTAGCCACAAGGGCCACATCTAACTCCCTCTTAAATATAGCCAATGAACTGGCCTCAACTACCCTCTGTGTTCCAGACACCCACCACTCTCTGTGTGAAAAAAGTCCTTCTCATCTCGGTCCTAAAGGATTTCCCCCTTATCCTTAAGTGCCCACTCGCACTATCCTACGCACTCAGGACAATTTACAACCGAGGCCAATTAACCCGCACATCTTTGGAAAGTGGGAGGGAACCGGAGCACCCGGAGAAAACCCACGCGGGTATGGGGAGAACGTGCAAACTCCGTATAGACAGTGCCGTAGGGCTTGGTCTCATGTTCCAGTCTTGGTCTCATGTTCGGCACAGACATTATGGGTCGAAGGGACTGTTCCTGTGCTGTACTGCTGTATGTTCTGTGTTCTGTCAGGGTCATCCCACTCCTGTCCCCATCTGAAGAAGGGCCTCGACCCGCAACGTCGCCCATTCCTTCTCTCCAAAGACGCTGCCTGTCCCACTGAGTTACTCCAGCATTTTTGTGTCGATCTTTCCGTTCACAATTCAGCCAGACACCGCCTTGCAAATGCGAGCCCCAGCAAAGAGGCCACGCGAGGACCTCGACCCTACCTCAGAGGTGATGCCAGTCTCCAGCAGTGCGGCGACAACGTAGGCAGTCAGCGAGATCTTCCCATGGATTCCACCCTGAAAAAAGTGCAACGAGGAATTCACTGCTGATGCCAAGCCCGGACCTGGAACTCAAAGAGGTGAATGGTACGGACAGGCGATCACGCACACACAGAGCCCACAGACAGCAATCTGATCACTGACCAGCCAAACTGCTTTGGATGTGTTGGTGCAGGGAGGAATATCGGCCAAGACACCCGAAGGGCTCTCCCGCTTCTCATCGATTAGATGCCGTGGGATCTTTAACATCCACCTGAACAGGAGATGGACCTGGTTGTAACGCAGAGTTGGCCAACAGATATTACTGCCCAGCCACACCTGGGGCGATGGTGACTGTTTTAGCCCAATGCAATAATGTTAGTAGATCCTACCTGACCACGCAGTCACCCAGCACAGGTCAACATAACTCACCTGTGCACATTTATGTAACAAACTGCCACCATTTGGTTTAGCTTATTTTAATCTAGAGATGGAAACAGCGCGGAAACAGGCCCTTCGGCCCACCGAGTCTGCCCCGACCCGGCGATCCCCGCACACTGACACTATCCTACACACACTGGGGACAATTTACAATTTGACCAAGCCAGTTAAAACTCCAAACCTGCACATTTTTGGAGCGCGGAAGGAAACCACACGGACAGCGCCCGTAGTCAGAACTGAACCCGGGTCTTTACGCTGCAAGGCAGCAGCTCTACCCCTGCGCCACCGTGTCGTCCTGGTACCCAGAAAAGTAAGGAAACCCAGCCGGGGCTACATAGTGCTGGAGGAGCTCAGCGGGCCAGGCAGCATCCGCGGAGGGGAATGCTCAGCCGTGGGTTTGGGTCGCGATCCTTCGTCATCCTGATCTAAAACGTCACCTGTCCATTTCCCTCCAGAGAAACTGCCTCCCGCTGAGTTCCCCCAGCAGCTCGATTTTATAACTCCAGACTCCATCTGCATCCCTTGTGACACCAACACTCATCCACCCCCGTAATTGTTGGTTTTATGATTAAATGCACGGTGGTGCAGCGGTGGAGTCTCTGCCTCACAGCGCCAGTGACCCGGGTTCCATCCCCACTACGGGCGCTGCCTGTACGGAGTTTGCACGTTCTCCCCGCGAGCTGCGTGGGTTTCCCCCGAGATCTTCGGCTTCCTCCCACACTCCAAAGACGCACAGGCTTGTAGGTTGATTGGCTTGGTATCAATGCAAATTGTCCCCAGTGTGTGTGGGATAGCGTTAATGTGCGGGGCGGACTCGGTGGGCCGGAGGGTCTGTTTCCGCGCTGTATCCCTAAACTAGACTAAACATTGGAAGTTCACGCACACACACAAAGGCATTTAGAAACCACGTGCCAGTTGGGATACAACCCTTTATGTTCCCCGCCCCTCCCCGCCCTCTCCCTCTACCCCACTGCCCCTCTCGCAGTTGGCTTTGTGCTAGTCGATGTGTACAGGGAGAGGCCAGCCACACCACCTCCAGGTCCCTCAGATCGGCCGGCTTGGGATTACTGAACATCCCGCAGGTCGAGGCATAAGCTCAGGGGCAACCGACCGCTCCTTTGCGGTTGCAGCTCCTAGACTGTGGAACAGCATCCCTCTTCCCAGCAGAACTGCCCCCTCCATCGACTCCTTTAAGTCGAGACTTAAAACTCATCTCTACTCTCAAGCCTTTCTTGACGTCCTCTGAGGGAGGGCTATATGTATGTATTTATGTATGTACTTAATCTATGAACCACTGTTGTATAACGTTAGTACCTCCACCAATGTAAAGCACTTTGGCCAACAAGAGTTGTTTTTTAAATGTGCTATAGAAATGAAAGCGACTTGACTTGACTTGAGCCGTGGAATTACCTGGATGTCCTTGTTCAGAATACGCCCGACCGCAGGGAAGGAGCCATCGTCCTGCTGATGCTGTATAATCCACTCCTTGGCAGTGTCCAGCTCCTTCGGGTCAATGTAGATAAACCCACGGGACTGTGCAAAGGATTTCAGTACAAATGCCGTCAGCCTGGGAAAAACACAGGATGCACGGGAGGAAAATATTAGCCCCGCTCTCCATGACTCCGGAACATGACACATCGGTGGAGTTAAACATGACTACATTCTAAGTGGTGCCCCTAAGCTTAGTTCATCGCTTGTTCATTGAGAGGGATTTGAGTGTGGACAGTGGCAGTTCCCGGGGATGGAAGATTGCAACCTTCACGTGGTCCGCCCTGTTTCGACTAATGCAATCAACTCGACGTGTACAAACGGAAGATCAGATAGAACAAGTTGTCCGACAACTTTAGGCTGTGCACGCCACACAAAAGAAGAAGTGGCAGTTCTCAGATGGTTTAGTTTAGTTTAGTTAGTTTAGATAGAGCATGGAAAACAGGCCCTTCGGCCCACCGGCCAGCAATCACCAGCTAGTGTACACTAGTTCTATCCTGCACACACTCAGGACAATTTAGAAGCCAATTAATCTACAAACCTGCACGCGTGTTTGGTGTGCGGGAGGAAACCAAGAACACCCGTAGACAACGCACGCGGTCACCCGGAGAACGGGCAAGCTCCACACAGACAGCACCCAGGGTCAGGATGGAAGGCAGGGCAACTGGCGCTGTGAGGCAGCGGCTCGACCCGCTGCACATTTGCTGCCACAGGCAGCCCCACATATTTACATACGATGTTCCCTTATTTGATCGGACAGAAATGCACACCAAAACGTTGCCTACTTCCTTCGCTCCATAGATGCTATTACACCCGCTGAGTTTCTCACGTCAAGAGAGTTCATTGTCATATGTCCCTGATAGGACAATGACATTCTTGCTTTGCTTCAGCACACAGGACATAGTAGGCATTGACTACGAAACAGATCAGTATGTCCATATACCATAATATAAATATATACACACATGAATAAATAAACTGATCAAGTGCAAATAACAGATAATGGGTTATTAATGTTCAGAGTTTTGTCCGAGCCAGGTTTAATAGCCTGGTGGCTGTGGGGAAGTAGCTATTCCTGAACCTGGACGTTGCAGTCTTCAGGCTCTTTTCTCAATTTACAGGTTTCTGTAAATTGTCCCTCGAGTGTAGGATAGAACTAGTGTACCTTCTACCTTCCAGCTCTCTAGTCTACCTTCGATTTTGCAGCATCTGCAGTTCCTTCTTAAACACATTGATGGGAGTTGAACGGGTGAGCTGGGAAGGAGGGAGGGAGGGAATGACTGGTCCCTCCTGACCAGCTGTGAAGGTTCAGACTGGCACCAGTAAACTCCCCACCCAGTGTGAGCGAGCTTGCTGCGAGTTGTCAGTGCGGCTGGAGAAAATCCGAATGGAAGCTTGGAATCGAGCCGAGAGCAAACTCTCTGAAAGGGACTTATTCAGGAAAACGGAACATTTGCGGCAGCAGAGCTGGCACCTCGGGTTAAACGTTACAATTGGAAGATTGGGCCTCGCGCTTTAAAACTCCCCCGAGGCCCCAGAACCTATTAAGAAAAACTGCTGCTAATGACTGCTGGGCCTTTGCAGCTCATAGCAGAGTCGCCAGAGAGGGAGAGGGGGAGAGAGGGAGAGGGAGGGAGAGTGCGCAGCCTCTCAACTACTGAATCGTGCTATTATCACCCCCTGCCTCCATCACAGTTGGAGGGGATCGCCGTTTAACCAACAGCACGCAGTGAATTTTTCAAGTGTTAAGTAACGGCCTGTCACAATCTTTCACTGTGAGGGACTGAATCACAGCAGGCATTGTGCAAAGGGGTTGCTACCTCTCTCAAATGATTTACTCTGGTATTTTACACTGACCTGGCTGTGGGGGAGCAGGAAAGGTCAGTGGCTCTGCTACAGAACTGGAAGTGTGCCTCCACAATAGCTGTTTATATCTGGTTTACCTACTGATGCAGTTGATTCCGTTTCAGTGACTTAGAGAATTGCCAAAAGTGTATGGAATGGATTAGGCTCCAGCGATGAAGAAGACATTTGTGTAATTCGTTTCACATCGGGCGGCACGGTAGAGTCGCTGCCTCGCAGCGCCAGAGACCCGGGTTCGATCCTGGCTACGGCGCTGTCTGTGCGGAGTTTGCATATTTCTCCCCGTGACCGCGTGGGTTTTCTCCGGGTGCTCCGGTTTCCTCCCACACTCCAAAGACGTGCGGGATTGTAGGTTAAATGGTTTCTGTAAATTGTCCCTAGTGTGTAGGATAGGGCTAGTGTACGGGTGATCGCCGGTCGGTGTGGGCGCTGGGCCGAAGGGCCTGTTTCCACGCTGTATCTCTAAACTAAACTAGATTGGAGGCCACTCTTCCACTACATCCAGCCTCAAGGGCACTTCCTTCCCACCCAGCAGGTCCGAACTCACTGGGCTCTTTGGGGTCCAGTTGACAACCCATCAACAATGGTGTTGGCTCACATCCCAAAACATTGATCTACTTAAGAGAGAGACACAAAAAAAAGCTGGAGTAACTCCGCAGGTCAATGCAGCATCTCTGGAGAAAAGGAATAGGTGACGTTTTGGGCCTTGTCCCATTTTCAGACATTTTCCATACATCAACCACTCTGTGTAAATAAAAAACAAACCTGCCCCTGAAATTCCCTTTAAAACCCTTTCTTCTCATGCTAGACCTGCGCTCTCTTGATTTTGAGACCCCTACCTTGGGTGAAACATTCTGACCATCTATCCTTTCTGTGTCTCTTATGGTTTTATACACCTCTATCAGGTCACCCTCCCAGCCTTCTTCTGTCCAGGGCAGACAAGGCCAGCTTAGACAACCTCTCCCCTAACTCAAGACTGACGATCCAGGAAACCACATCCATCCGCTTGGGTGGTGACCAGAACTGCACAGAATGCTCTATGTGTGGCCAAACCACTATTGTGTAAACTTGCAACTCAACATTGCAACGTTTTTTATTCTTATGCCCGGATGCCCTGATCTATGAAGGTGAGCCTGCATTCCGCCTTCTCTACAATCCCATCTACCCTTGTTGCCAATTTCAGGGAGCTATGGACTTGAGATAAGCACAAAAAGCTGGAGTAACTCAGTGGATCGGGCAGCATCTGCAGTATCTTCAGTTTAAATCAGCATCTGCAGTTCCTTCCTACCCAACTGTGGACTTGAATTCTTTACGTCCATCTGTTCACCATCAGTCGTGACCTCCCTATCATTTCTCCTTCTCCTATTTGGCTTCCCAAATGCCTCACCTCACATTGGCCAGGATTAAATTCCAACTTGTATCGTGATCTAACGTTGGGCAACCTCCTCACTATTCACTGCGCCATCAACCTTGCGTCACCTGCAAGCTTCTTATGTTCACATTCAAGCTGTTAATATCCATCACAAAAGACAAGCGTCCCAGCACCAACCCCTACAGTCATTCCACTGGTCACTGGCTTCCAATCAGAAAAGCATCCTTCCACCATTCTACCCTTCCGTTGCTGGTCCTGTTTTGTCCTGGTCATCTCTATCTTTCAGTCTGAAGAAGAGCTCCGACCCCAGACGTCAGCTATTCCTTTTCTCCAGAGATACTGCCTGACACGCTGAGTTACTCCAGCATTTTGTGTCTACCTTTGGTATAAACCAGCATCTGCAGTTCCTTCCTACACATCCTTCCACCACCATGTCCCTGTCTGCGAAGGGAAGAGGGATCGCATTGTAACTTTGCAGGAAAAATGTTCCCACTGTGGGGCGAGTCCAGAACCAGGGGCCACAGTCTTAGAATAAATTGGAGGCCATTTAAGACTGAGGTGAGAAAAAAACGTTTTCACCCAGAGAGTAGTGAATTTGTGGAATTCCCTGCCACAGAGGGCAGTGGAGGCCAAGTCGTTGGATGGATTTAAGAGTTAGTTAGAGCTCTAGGGGCTAGTGGAATCAAGGGATACGGGGAGAAGGCAGGCACGGGTTATTGATTGGGGACGATCAGCCATGATCACAATGAATGGCGGTGCTGGCTCGAAGGGTCGGATGGCCTCCTCCTGCACCTATTTTCGATATTTCTATGTTTCTATGTTAACTTTTGTAAGTTTGCCGACGTCCTTTAGGTGGCAACTCTTTGCATACTTGTGTACTGTATGCAAAACAACAAATTCCACTGTACTAAGTACACATGGCACTAAAGTATCAATCAATCAATCAATTAATCAAATAATACAGAGACATTTCATCATGCATGTCACACTGGCAAAAAAAAAGAAGCTTTTTTGGAAAATAAATTCTCGTCTGAGCTGAATCCTTGAATGAAATGCTGTCTGGGCCGTGAGCCAAGATTTACAAATTGTTAGCTTTTCTCTCCATTTCCTTCACACTGATCTAACCATGAAATGTTTTGGCAAACATCAGGTTTCCCTGGACCTGGCTGCGGTTGCACTGGTGCCCACGTGTGCAGGGACCGGGGCCGTTGACACCCAGCCACGGCTATTTGGTGTCTGTACCTCCAGTGAGTTTGCTCTTGCACTCGTGCCCTCAGGAAGAGGTGAGATTCGGTGGCGCGGACCCAATGACCTCATCCAAACAGGAGGCGTTTCGGCAAGGTACCCATCACACACCGGCCAACTATCCAAGCCAGAGACAGTCACAAAATGATGGAGTCATTCCGTGGGTCAGGCAGCACCTCCGGACAGAAGGAACGGATGATGGTTCGGGTCCAGACCCACCTCGACCTGAAACATCCAGAGATGCTGCCTGACCCACTGAGTTACTCCAGCAATTTGTGTCTAAATCCAGTTAAAACCCAGCATCTGCAGCTCCTTCCTGTCCAAGCCAGAATCATACCCTCAAGATATTGACAATGGAATACCGGCTTTGTTTAATTGCGTGCTTGGAACATTCCTGGTCGAACGTCTGAAGAAGTCTCGACCAGAAATGTCACCTATTCCTTCGCTCCATAGACGCTGCCTCACCTGCTGAGTTTCCCCAGCATTTTTGTCTACCTTCGATTTTTCCAGCATCTGCAGTTCCTTCTTACACGAAAGGTTATCCTTGGTATTGGAGTTAACAGATTGAGCTGACTGCTATAGATAGCATTACGTACAAACTAACCTTCTTACTAGACTCATGTGATGATAATGACAGTAGTTTCATTTAGTTTTGAGATACTGTAAACGGTAAGAACTCTGCACCCACAACAACCGGGTCTTGAAACTGGCGCCAAATCTGGTGATTCTGTCTAGTGTACACTGTCTAGTTTAGATTAGAGATACAGCATGGAAACAGGCCCTTCAGCCCACGCCGACCAACGATCACCCGCACACCAGCACTGTAGAAACATAGAAAATAGGTGCAGGAGTAGGCCATTCGGCCCTTTGAGCCTGCACCGCCATTCAATATGATCATGGCTGATCATCCAACTCAGTATCCTGTACCTGCCTCCTCTCCATACCCCCTGATCCCTTTAGCCACAAGGGCCACATCTAACTCCCTCTTAAATATAGCCAATGAACTGGCCTCAACTACCTTCTGTGGCAGAGAATTCCACAGATTCACCACTCTCTGTGTGAAAAATGTTTTTCTCATCTTGGTCCTAAAAGACTTCCCCCTTAACCTTAAACTGTGACCGCTTGTTCTGGACTTCCCCAGAACAATGGGAAGATTTTTCCTTCTTCGGAATAATCTTCCTGCATCTAGCCTGTCCAACCCCTTAAGAATTTTGTAAGTTTCTATAAGATCCCTCCTCAATCTTCTAAATTCTAGCGAGTACAAGCCGAGTCTATCCAGTCTTTCTTCATATGAAAGTCCTGACATCCCAGGAATCAGTCTGGTGAACCTTCTCTGTACTCCCTCTATGGCAAGAATGTCTTTCTATCCTACACACTAGGGACAATTAATAATTTTTCTTTAATCAAAGGCAACTAAACCGACAAAACTGTACGTCTTTGGAGTGTGGGAAGAAACCGGAGCACCCGGGGAAAACCCAGACGGTCACGGGGAGAACGTACAAACTCCGTACAGACAGCATCTGTGGTCAGGATCGAATCCGGGCCTCTGGCGCTGTGAGGCAGCAACTCTACCGCTGCACCACCGTGTCACCCTAAGTGGTGTGCATTAATTGGGAATCTGTCTCTCGTCTTCAGATTCCAACCCCTCTGTAAATCCATCCATTGTCCCAGTGTACCATTTGTTTTCACTTGGACTGTATCATAGAAACATAGAAAATATGTGCAGGAGTAGGCCATTCGGCCCTTCGAGCCTTCACCGCCATTCAATATGATCACGGCTGATCATCCAACTCAGTATCCCGTACCTGCCTTCTCCCCATACCCCGATCCCCTTTGCCACCAGGGCCACATCTAACTCCCTCTTAAATATAGCCAATGAACTGGCCTCAACTACCCCCTGTGGCAGAGAGTTCCAGAGGCTCACCACTCTCTGTGTGAAATCCCACACAGGTGCTTCCCTAAGATGTATCTAAGTGCTTAAGAAAGGAACTGCAGATGCTGGAAAGTCAAAGGTAGACAAAAATGCTGGAGAAACTCAGAGCGAGCGCAGCAGCATCTAAGGAGCGAAGGAATTAGGCAACGTTTCGGGCCGAAACCCTTGGGAAATAGGCAACGTTTCGGGCCGAAACGTTACCTATTTCCTTCGCTCCATAGATGCTGCTGCACCCGCTGAGTTTCTCCAGCACTTTTGTCCACCTTTTATCTAAGTACTTATGTACAGTGGTACTTGCAATGAGCTCTGTACATAAAACAATTTCACTGTGACAAGGTACCTATGAACCATTGGTTTTGTTGCCTCGTTGGCTTGAGCAGCAAGCAATGGGGAGTGAATACCGTTGGATGGGGAATCATTGAACGAGTGCAAAGGTGAGGCTGGGTCAATTCGAAACAGGATGAAGACGGAGGAGAGAGCAGGAAACCAGAACCGGGGGCCGCAGTCGTTGAATAAAGGGGAGGTCATTTAAGACTGAGGTGAGGAAAAACGGTTTCACCCAGAGAGTTGTGAATTTGTGGAATTGCCTGCCGCAGAGGGCAGTGGAGGCCAAGTCACTGGATGGATTTAAGAGAGACTTAGATAGAGCTCTAGGGGCTAATGGAGTCAAGGGCTATGGGGAGAAGGCAGGCACGGGTTATTGATTTGGGACGATCAGCCATGATCACAATGAATGGCGGTGCTGGCTCGAAGGGTCGGATGGCCTCCTCCTGCACCTATTTTCGATGTTTCTATGTTAACTTTTGTAAGTTTGCCGATGTACTTTAGGTGGCGACCCTTTGCATACTTGTGTACTGTAGTTTCTACAGATTCTATGTTTCTATGAAACCTGACCTGGTCACCATTGAGTAGGATGGAACTGCAGATGCTGGTTGACGCTGAAGATAGATTTGGTCGCCAAATTATAGGAAATATGTCAACAAATTAGAGAGAGTACAGAGGAGATTTACTAGAATGTTGCCTAGGTTTCAGCAACTAAGTTACAGAGAAAGGTTGAACAAGTTAGGTCTTTGGAGAGCAGAAGGTTAAGGGGGGACTTGATAGGTCTTTAAAATGATGAGAGGGATAGACAGAGTTGACGGGAAAAATAAGCCTTTTCCATTGAGAATAGGGAAGATTCAAACAAGAGGACATGATTTGAGAAATAAGGGACAGAAGTGTAGGGGTAACATGAGGGGGAACTTCTTTACTCAGAGAGTGGTAGCTGTGTGGAATGAGCTTCCAGTGGAAGTGGTGGAGGCAGGTTCGATTTTATCATTTAAAAATAAATTGGATACGTATATGGATGGGAAAGGAATGGAGGGGTATGGTCTGAGTGTAAGTCAATGAGACTAGGTGAGAGTAAGTGTTCGGCACGGACTAGAAGGGCCGAGATGGCCTGTTTCTGTGCTGTAATTGGTATATGGTTATGGACACAAAAAGCTGGAGTAACTCAGCGGATCAGGCAGCATCTCTGGAGAAAAGGAATGGGTGGCGTTTCGGGTCGACTGGGAGTCAGGGAAAATTTCAGTCCTTCCCAACCCACTCTCCCCCACTGAAGGAAAGAATAATTCTCCCCCAATATTTTCTTGGTCCTTGTATTCATAGAAACTGAATAAATTCACGCACCACATACTCCCAGAAGAATCCCTCTCACCGAATGCGCTGTATGATCCATCCTCCCTCTTGTACGTTAGCTGACGTTGATATCCTGGGGGGGGGGGGGGGGGGAGAGATAAAATGCAGAGGAGAATCTGTCCAGAATTCTAGTTTCTTTTTCCATTTGTTTTCATTTTTAAAGGAATAAAATCATTAGACCAAACTCAATCTTGGAGGAGGTTTACCAGAATGAGTCTTGGGGGGATGGGGGGATGTTAGGTTTAGTTCAGAGATACCGCGCGGAAACAGGCCCTTCGGCCCCACCGGGTCCGAGCCAACCAGCGATCCCCGCACACTAATGCTATCCTACACACACTAGGGGCAATTTACAATTATACCAAGCCATTTCACCTACAAACCTGTACGTCTTTGGAGCGTGGGAGGAAACCAGAGCACCCATGTTACAAAACTTACCTTGAGCGGCGCTGCAGTTCTGCCGCTCCCCGTGTGCGCGACTTTGGCGCCTTTCAGAGGGGGGCGGGCTTAAAGTGCCGTTTTTCAACAGACAGGGAAAATCGATCCATGTCGGGCGATTTCGTTGCGGAAGAAAAATCGCTCCGACATTTCATTCATGAAGGTATTTTTAAATTACGCTAGATTATTTATTAACTAGAGTAATTTAAAAATCACCTTCAAAAGCCGTGAGCGCCGACAACGGGAAGGATTTTGCGTAGGGGAGAAAAAAAGGTACACAGTTTATTTTTATATTAAAAGTTGGTTTTTATGGCGGCTTTAATCATATTTTCATGTTGCAAAATGCGGTCCAAAAAAATATATGAACCAACAGTATTTTTCATACTGACTTCACCGCAAACCGCAACGTTCCAATCCACCGCATTCCACTAAAACCCACTCGCTAGTTGATTTAAATGGCCATTAATTTACAGGCATTAAACACTAAATTCCTTCCATTTGGCCCAGAAATTCATGAAAATTAGATTTTAAAATTATGTTATATTGTGGATTATTGTGTGAATGTTATTTGGACACTTAAGAATTTTAAAAAAGTTTATCTTTTCTTAAGAAATGGATAGATGTTTAGATCTACTCATTGAATTTTGTAATTTTAGATAACTAACTAATTATATGCTTTAATTTCAGGTCATCCAAGTAAGATTGTTTCATATTTGTTTCAGAATGCTTCAATCTATAATAACTGAAAATTTCATTGAGTTCTCTTAATTTTTAAGAAAGATATGGGCTTTTAACTGTTCTAGATCACAGCTTTTGAGTTAAGTCAATTGAAAGGCAATGGGGAACAAGATGCTAATTTCCGAGTATGAAAATACTCATAACTTTCTTAATACTGAAGATATGAAAGTGAATTAGGTGTCAAATTAAACTTCTTTTTATGCTTTATCTGATGGGATAAATTGCAGACTTGATTTTTAAAATCTCAAAATTTTGTAACATTGCTACCCATGTAGGTCATGGGGAGAATGTAGGAACTCAGTTTCAGACGGCGGCCGTAGTCTGCGCGGAGTTTGCACGTTCTCCCTGTGACCACGTGGGTGTTCTCCGGGTGCTCCGGTTTCCACCCACACTCCTCCCTACTCCAGGTTTGTAGGTTAACTGTCTCGTGGAAAATGTGTAGATTGTCCTTAGTGTGTAGGATAGCGCTGGTGTACGGGGTGATCACTGGTCGGCACGGGCTCGGTGGGCCGAAGGGCCTGTTTCCACGCTGTATCTCTAAGGCCTAATGTCTAAAGACTCACCTTGCAGGAGGTAGTCAGTGGCCTCACTCTCCACCTCAGTGAACAGCTGCTTGGTCTTCTGTAGGTATCTCAACACAAAGACATTCGGGGCAAAATGGATCATGTTCTGTTCTCCACAGCCAAATGGGAGACGTAGGAGGTTATCCAGATTATTGAGGGTGGGGCCCATCACATCCCCTGGTAACAGAGAGGTAACATTGAGGGATAGCAGACACAGAAAGCTTATCAGAATCACACACACGCACGCACGCACGCACACTACCCAGTGTATAGCAGCAGCCTTTGGTGCTCTCTCCCCACCCTTACACCCCCTCCCCCCCTTCACCCTAGTCATCCTACTATTCCACTATTCACATCCCCGTATCCCTTCTTTATCACCTCTTCCCCAGCCAACAATGGACCATTATGAGCTCCAACATTCCTTGGTCATCTGTTGCCGGCCCAAAACATCACCCAACCTTTTTCTCCACAGATGCTGCCTGTCCCGCTGAGTTAAGGGGTTGTCCCACTGTGCGAGGTATTTCAAGAGCTCCCCCGAGTTTAAAAAAAATCAAACTCGTTGGGAAGTACGTAGAATGTACGTAGCGGCTACGTCGGAGCTCGTGGATGCCTCGTAGCGGCTCGTACTGCTAACGGCAGGTACTTGGGAAACGTGGTAACTGGTGAAGATTTTTCAGCACTGTGAAAAATGTCCACGAGAGCCACGAGTACCTACGAAGTACCTCCGAGTTCGAATCAGGGGAAACTCGGGAGAACTCTTGAATGACCTGGTGCAGTGGGACAGGCCCTTTACACCAGCATTGTTTTTGTCTATCTTCGTGTATAACCAGCACCTGCACTTCCCTCCTGGACATCTTGAATGACTGTTTCCCAAGTTACTCTTGTCTACCTCCCTCCCCACCCAGCCTGAACTCAATTCTTCTAGAGAGGTTGCCATATAAAAAATAGGCACAGGAGGAGGCCATTTGGCCCTTCGGCCCTTCGAGCCAGCACCGCCATTCATTGTGATCATGGCTGATCATCCACAATCAGTAACCCGTGCCTGCCTTCTCCCCATATCCCTTGATATGTTGATCAGTGAGAATGGTAAGTTCCCAGTACCTCAGAAGTCACTCATAGCAAACGCCCATCTCCCGCCTGCATTTCAGGGTTAATTGGGAGAGTTTGGCGGATTCTGCTGTGCTTGAGACAGGCGCAGGTTTTACCTATCATGGAGGCCATGGCTCTCTCCGATCCAGGAACCACGTTGTGAGGTACGCCAAGAGTGAAGGCCTCGTTGTGGTTCTCCTCCGATTCCTCTTTCCTCCAGATCTTGAACTCGCCCACCGAGCCCCAGCCCGTCGAGAAGCCGATGTACTTGATGTCGGGAACTTTGGCCGCTGCCCACTCCACAATCAGCGACTCGTTGGACGGTGCCACGCCGTGCCCCACCTAGGAACGACACAACGGAACAACAAAACCAGTCTGTAGAAGGGTCCCCACCTGAAACGTCACCTGTCCATGTCTTCCACAGATGCTGAAGATAGACACAAAATGCTGGAGTAACTCATTTGAGACCCGAAACGTCACCCATTCCTTTTCTCCATTTTGTGTCTATCTTCAGTGTAAACCAGCATCTGCAGTTCCTTCCTGCACATCTTCTGGAGATGCTGCCTGGCGTACTGAGTTACTCCAGCACTCCAGTTACTACACTGAGTAACTTTGATGACCTCATGTGGTGGGCCTCATCCGGGACGACAATGAGCTGGCTTACAGGGAGGAGGTGAAACAACTGGTGGACTGGTGCAATACGAACAACCTGATCCTGAATGTAGAAAAAACAAAGGAGGTCATTGTCGACTTCAGGAAAAACCGGCACAGTCCCACACCACTTCACATCAATGACAGCGATGTGGAGGTGGTCAGTAGCACAAAGTTCCTGGGGGTGCAGATCACTAACAGTCTGACCTGGTCGACTAACATCTCATCAACAGTTAAGAGAGCGCAGCAGCGGTTGCACTTTCTGCGCCGGATGAGAAGAGCTCACCTCCCCCATCCCATCCTCAGCACTTTCTACAGGGGCACCATAGAGAGTATTTTGACCAGCTGTATCTCTGTCTGGTTTGGGGACTGTAGAGCCTCCGACTGGAAGTCTGTGCAGAGAGTGGTGAGGACAGTGGAAAAAAACATCGGGAATTCTCTCCCCTCAATCGGGGATATTGCGACCAAACGTTGCGTGTCTAAGGCCAGCAGTATTATAAAAGACCCCACACATCTCCATCACGGACTGTTCATTCTGCTGCCCTCGGGCAAAAGATATCGTAGCATAAGGAGCAGAACATCAAGGTTCTGCAACAGCTTCTTCCCACGAGCCATCAGACTCCTGAATGCCATGTAATGGGCTGCCACCATTGACTATTTTATCCTTTTATACATTTATCCATTTTTTCCATTTTACCCTTCTGTTCATTATCGTGTTGCACAGGGAGCCAAAAGCAATGGAATTTCGTTTGGAATTGCATATATCGATGTATTTCTAAATGACAATAAAGTTTGTTTGACTTTTGACTTGACGTGTTCTGCAAGCAAAATCTTTCCAAGACCAGCATCAGATTGCACATTCAATATCAAACACAACATGGAGGTTGATGGCTATTGACTGTTCCATCTGTCTGAGGGGAATAGATCGGATAGACGCACAGTGTCTCTTGCCCAGAGTTGGGGAATCGAGAACCAGAGGACATAGGTTTCAGGTGAGGGGGGAAAGATTTACTACCAACATGAGGGGTAACATTTTCACACAAAGGGTGGTGCGTGTATGGAGTTGAGTCAGGTACTATGCAGCATTTAAGAAACATTTAGACAATACATGGATAGAATAGGTTTAGAGGGTTAGAAACATAGAAACATAGAAAAATAGGTGCACGAGTAGGCCATTCGGCCTTTCGAGCCTGCACTGCCATTCAATGTGATCATGGCTGATCATCCAACTCAGTATCCCGTACCTGCCTTCTCTCCATACCCCCTGATCCCTTTAGCCACAAGTGCCACATCTAACGCCCTCTTAAATATAGCCAATGAACTGGCCTCAACTACCTTCTGTGGCAGAGAATTCCAGAGACTCACCACTCTGTGTAAAGAATGTTTTCCTCATCTCGGTCCTAAAGGAATTCCCCCTTTTCCTTAGACTGTGACCCCTTGTTCTGGACTCCCCCAACATCGGGAACAATCTTCCAGCATCTAGCTTGTCCAACCCCTTAAGAATTTTGTAAGTTTCTATAAGATCCCCCCTCAATCTTCTAAAATTCCAGTGAGTACAAGCCGAGTCTATCCAGTCTTTCCTCATATGAAAGTCCTGACATCCCAGGAATCAGTCTGGTGAACCTTCTCTGTACCCCCTCTATGGCAAGAATGTCTTTCCTCAGATTTGGAGACCAAAACTGTTTAAGGGCCAAATGTGGGCAGGTGGGACTGGTGTAGATGGGACATGTTGGTCAGTGTGGGCAAGTTGGGCTGAAGGGCCATGCTGTATTACTCTCTGACTCATTCCAATGTGAATACTCGGCAGAAAATACTTCAGAATTAGAAACAGGAGGAATTCCCATCCCATGGAAGCTCATCTTCAGGTGAAAGAACTTTCAAAAGCACCTCTTTGTCGTACATCCCATCTGTTGTCAGGCAACTGGACCATCCTACCAACAAATGAAGAGCCGTCCTGAACTACTATCTACCTCACTGGGAACTCTCGGACTATCTTTGATTGGACTAAATTGGCTTTATCTTGCACTAAATGTTATTCAAGATGATGGCTCGATTGTAATCATGTATAGTCTTTCCGCTGACTGGTTAGCCCGAAACAATAGCTGTACCTCGGTACATGTGACAATAAACTGAACTCAAACTCAAAATAGACACTAAAAGCTGGAGCAACTCAGCCTGCGGACTGTAGCCTGGACAGACAGCATCTCTGGAAAAAAGGGGGGGGGGGGGGGGGTGGCACGGTGGCGCAGCAGTAGAGTTGCTGCCTTACAGCGTCAGAAATCTGGGTTCGATTCTGACTACGGGTGCCGTCTGTACGGAGTTGGTACATTCTCCCCGTGACTGCGTGGTTTTTCTCCGAGATCTCCGGTTTCCTCCCACACTCCAAAGTCCTACCGGTACGGAGGTTAATTGGCTTGGTGTACGTGTAAATTGTCCCGAGTGTGTGTAGGATAGTGTTAATGTGCGGGGATCGCTGGTCGGCGCGCTGCGTCTCCGAACTAAACTAAAATGATGCACTCATCTCAACCCAGCTCACACCATGGGCACCACCCCGTACTCACCTGGACCAAGCCAGCCTTCCAGCGAATCCAGAAGCTTCGGAACTCGTCCCAGGACAGGATGTGTGGCGTGTGTGCACTGCCCACCGGCTCGCCCATCTTGCTCACTGCGATCCACGTCCTCGTGTTCTGCTGCCCTCCGATCACTATCTCCACCATTTCGGCCGTGTCGCGAGGGCCCGTAGATAAGGCCAAGTGGGCGTCGTTGTGCGCCTTGACGGTCACGTCAAATTGCGTCATCCAGGCCGGTTTCTGAATGTACTGATACTCGTACTTGTTGGGTGTGGAGATGTGAATCTTTTCTGGGAAGACGAAGGGAATAATTGTAAAATGGGGGTCGTGGCTTCAATTACAGTCATAGAGTGATATAGTGTGGAAACAGGCCCTTCGGCCCAACTTGCCCACACTGGCCAACATGTCCCAGCTACATTAGTCCCATCTGCCTGCGTTTGGTCCTTATCCCTCCAAACTTGTTCTATCCATGCTTTGGAGAGGAGAGGGATGGGAGTAGTTTCACTGGAAGAATCTTGGTGTCGAGGTTTAAAGGATAGGAGGGTTTCCATGGAATCTACTTTCAGAAGGCATTAGATAAAGACACTCATCAGAAACTGGCTAATGCTGAAGTTGATGGAATTGATGGCAAGTTGGATGGGCAGGAAACTGCCTGAGCAGCCAGAAGCCTGGAGCAGGGATAATGGTGAACTTTGCAAGTTGGCAGGACAACATGATAAATGGTGAAACCCCATAAAGAACTTTTGGTGGGTCTCCGAATATCCCTCTCCCATCAGGCAAGAGGCATAGAAGTGTAAAACGTACATCTCCATATTCAGGGACAGTTTCTTCCCAGTTGTTATTAGCCGACTGAACCATCCTATCACCAATTAAAGAGAGCAGTGCTGACCTACCATCTACCTCAGTAGCTCATTGCAGACTCTCGCATTATCTTTAATCGGACTCTATCTTGCACTAAACATTATTCCCTTTATCCTCTATCTGTAAACTGTGGACGGCTCGATTGTAAGCAGGTACAGTCTTTCCGCTAATTCTATAGCAGGAATCAAAAGCTTTTCGCTCGACCTGGGCACATGTGACAATAGACTAAACCAGGGGTGGGGAACCTGCGGCCTTCTAGACCATTAAGTGCCGCCTTTTGAATTAATCCAAACGTTTTAGAACAAATCCTTTTATTTTTATTAATATGTTTTTGTTCGTCTTTTATTATTTTAATTTTAATCTTAAAATGAATGTATTTAAAATACCAAAGAGTAAGTCATGTACAATTTGAAGTATATCTAATTTCTTGGATGCGGTCTTATTAGATTGCAGCTAACTTAATGCGGCATTCCAACATGAAAAGGTTCCCCACCCCTGGACTAAACTAATCTAAATTCAACTGAGGCAAGTACCATTTGAAAGCTGGAGGATGTGGCCATGGAGCATGATGGCGTGGGCAGGATTTGGAGGTGTGAGTGCAGACCTGTAGAAGCAGTGTCCACTCCACCATTCACAGTCACAGATACAATGAACACGCATGCGCTCTATCATGAAGTCACCGCCATCGATCTAATTGCACATACCGTTGGGGCAGAAGAAGATGCTGTAAGTGTAGTCTCTGGGCAATCCCTCAGGCTGCGGAACACGGAGAAAAAGAGGATAAGAGAATGATCCGTGGACGGATGTACAGTAACAAAAACCCCTCCACATTATCATCAATGGGGGGGGGGGGGGGGGGGGCGGAGATTGCAACCTTCATGTGGCCCACCCTGTTTCAACGAATGCAATCAACCCGACGTGCACAAACAAGATCAAATAGAACAAGTCGATCTACAACTTTAGGCTGTGCACGCCCTACGCAAGAGGAAGAAGATTATTGTCAATTTCTGCTGAGTTTGCAGGCTCCTCCCCGGCAACAGCAAGTACCCCAGGATTTTGTTCTTAAAAGCAACTTAGCAGAGCTGCCACCTCAAGGTGCCATAGACCCTGCTTTGATCCCGACCTCAGATGCTGTGTGTGTGTGTGTGTGTGTGCAGTTTGCACGTTCTCCCTGTGACCAGGTGGGTTTCCTCCGGGCGCCCGGGTTTCCTCCCATGTCCCAAGAACGTGCGGGTTTGTAGGTTAATTGGCCCTGTGTAAATTGTGTGAAGGGAGTGGGTGTGAAAGTAGGATAGCACGGGACAAGCGTGAACGAGTGATGCGTGGACGCGGTGGGCCGAAGGGCCTCTTCCCGTGCTGTACCTTTCAATCACTCTCCCTACATGGGTTTCCTCCATGTGCGTCCATTCCCTCCCATATTCCAAAGACGTGCAGGTTCGTAGGGTAATTGACCTCTGCAAAATTGTCTCTAGTGTGTAGAGTTGATGAGAAAACGAGATAACTAGTGTGAACAGGTGATCGATGGCCAGCGTGGACTTGGTGGGCTGGGGGGGGGGGGCTGTGCCAAGCTGTTCCATGCTGTCCTCTTCCATGTTGTATCCTTAAAACTATAATTCCCGAGACCAACCGTTTAATACGCTGTTTGCTACACTGGTGAAACATCATTGGCCTGAGATATTAACACCAATTTTTCTCGCCACAGAAGCTGCTTGAGCCATATACCATTTTCCGGTTATAGATTAGATGTATTTTAAGGTGGCACAGAGGTAGGTGCAGCAGTAGAGTCGCTGTGTTACAGCGCCAGAGACCTGGGTTCGATCCTGACTACTGGTGCAGTCTGTACGGAGTTTGTACGTTCTCCCTGTGGGTTTTAGCCTTTAAACATTTGCGATTTAGCCCGGAAACAGGCCCTTCGGCCCACTGGGTCCGCACCGACCCCGTACACTAGCACTATTCTACACACTAGGGACAATTTACGCTTTTCCCAATGTCAATTAACTTACAAACCTGCACATCTGGAGTACGGAAGGAAACTGGAGCACATGGAGGAAACGCAGTCACAGGGAGTGCGTATAACTCCTAGACACCACCCGTGGTCAGGATGGAACGTGGGTCTCTAGCGCTGTAAGGCAGCAATTCTACCGCTGCGCCATTGTGCCGCTCTTTTCTCCGGGTGCTCCAGTTTCCTCCCACATTCCAAAGACATGAAGTTGTATAGGTTAATTGGTTTCTATAGATTGTCCAAAGTGTGTAGGACAGAATGAGTGAACGGGCTCCGTTGGCCAGCGTTTCTGCGCTGTATCTTTGTGTGGTGTAAGGGCCTCCCTCACCTCCACCAGCACTCGTCTCTTCACGTAGTCCATGCCCGCCGGGCTCCTCCTGTCCAGGTAGCTTTCGTCCAGGTACCTGCCATTCTTCAGGGCCTGTAGCCCACCCTGGCAGCAGCTGCTCCCACTGTAAGCAAACCCTTTGGCTGTGGAGATAAAGCGATTGGGGGCTGTCAGTACCTTCCGACACTCACGGTACACGACTGTCAGGAGACGCGAGGTGCGCTCACAGCAGGGGTACAGGAGACGCGAGGCAGGCTCATAGCGCGGGTACAGGAGATGCTGCACTCTGTACTGTCGCTGGAAACAACTGACCGACTGCCCCCTGGGTCAGCGGTGCCACGCCCGAAGGCTCGTTGGTCGACGGGACCGGGAACCTACCCAAACGCTCGTCCATCCGTGGGACCTGCCCAAACACTCATCAATTGGCGGGACCCTGCCTAAAAGTTTGTCGGACGGCGGGGCCCACCCGAAGGCTCGTCAGACCGTGTAACCGTGAAGGCTCGTCGCATCGCAGACCCGACCGAAGGCTTATTGAACCGTGGAGAAGTCAGACGTGAGGAGCATGGGCTGGTAGGGGGGTAAACTGGGGTAATGTCTCGAGGTCGGCTGAAGGAGGTGCCCCCCCTCTCCGCACCCCGGACACAAAGATGACCCGGTGAGGAGAGGAGAGGGATGTTGGTTCACAGGAACTGCTCCAGAACATCAGGTGCGCGGGTCGACTCGACTTTGGAAATGGCGCCAAAACATGGCGGCGCCTGCCTATGTACAAAAGGAATTTCGCAATGCAGTTGCACTTGTGAGAACTAAAGCACCATTGAACCAACATTCCACTCCTCCGCACCCTAACCCTACCCCTCCCCCTAACCCTACCCCTCCCCCCCACCCTACCCCTCCCCCCCCACCCTACCCCTCCCCCCACCCTACCCCACTGTTCCCCCCCACCGCACTTCTCCCCCCCACCCCACCCCTCCCCCCACCCCACCCCTCCCCCCACCCTATCCCTCCCCCTCACCCTACCCCTCCCCCCCACCATACCCCACTGTTCCCCCCCACCCCACTTCTCCCCCCCACACCCCACCCCAGGAGTTTGGATTTGGCCCTTACCCGTGATGTTGGCGGGGCCCAATTCACTGAAGAGGAGGACAATGGAAGTGGGTTTGGCTTCATCCGAGTCGATGCACATCTTACGCGTCAGGTGTCTCTTCCCCGGGTGTCCAATAAATTTGATTCCTTTCGGAACTGTAATTTTAACATGAACCTGGAACATCGAGGAGACCAACCTCAGCATGGCGCACTAACTCTGCAGTCACACAAATGTTCCCAGGAAGCATCCCATCCATTACCATCGCCAATGCCAACGGAAGGAACCTAATCTCACGTTCCACATCTATTCCCAATCCCCCAATGCCCTTGACCAAAACACGTATTGATTCGAGTTTTCAACACAGACATTGATAGATTTTTAAAATGAAAACAGAAAATGGCAGAAACATTCAGCTGGTTAGGCAGTATCCGTGGAAAGCAAACACGTCCTGCAGGGATAGACTTTACTGGCTTTATCTGGCAGTTAATGTTATTCCCTTTATAATGTGTCTGTACACTATGGATGATTCGATTGTGATTATGTATTGTCTTTCCGCTGACTGGTTAGCACGCTACAACAAGCTTCTCACTGTACCTCGGCACAAGCGACAATAAGCTAAACTCAACCACCACCCACCCGTTTCGCCCTGTAACGACAGTGTTTCTCACGTACCTCAGCGCAGCTCTGGAGGTAGTTGTAGACCATGAGAGGGATCTTGGTTTGCTCCCCGCGGATCACAAAGCTGGGCAGGGTGAAATCCACAAAGAAGGCCTTGAAGGTGCGGAGCTCGGTGGGCCGGGCGAGTCCCAGGCCCCTCTCCTGGGACAGGCCGACTGCCTCCGTTACCCAGGTGGTGATGGAGTCTGGAATCTCCACGTGTAGTCGGGCCTCGCCCGTGGAATCACTGTCAGCGGGTGAATAAAGGCGAGAGGCATGCAAGTTTTTAATTAGAGGAACAACTGCGCGGAAACAGGCCCTTCAGCCCACCGAGTCCGTGCCGATCAGGGATTCAATTCTGACTATGGGTGCTGTCTGTACGGAGTTTTACGTTCTCCCCGTGACCTGCATGGGTTTCTCTGGGTGCTCTGGTTTCCGCCCACACTCCAAAGACATACAGGTTTGTAGGTTAATTGTTGGTTCACATCAATGGTGTTTTATCATTAATGTTTTATTATTATTAATGTTTAGTGTTTTCTGAGCCATTCGTAACTGTCCCTGAATGTCATAGAAACATAGAAAATAGGTGCAGGAGTAGGCCATTCGGCCCTTCGAGCTTGCACCGCCATTCAATATGATCATGGCTGATCAGCCAACTGAGTATCCCGTACCTGCCTTCTCTCCATACCCCCTGATCCCTTTAGCCACAAGGGCCACATCTAACTCCCTCTTAAATGTAGCCAACGAACTGGCCTCAACTACCTTCTGTGGCAGAGAATTCCACAGTTTCACCACTCTCTGTGTGAAAAATGATTTTCTCACCTCGGTCCTAAAAGACTTCCCCCTTATCCTTAAACTGTGACCCCTTGTCCTGGACTTCCCCAACATCGGGAACAATCTTCCTGCATCTCGCCTGTCCAACCCCTTAAGAATTTTGTAAGTCTCTATGAGATCATAGAACATAGAACATAGAAAAATAGGTGCAGGAGTAGGCCATTCGGCCCTTCGAGCCTGCACCGCCATTCAATGTGATCATGGCTGATCATCCAACTCAGTATCCTGTACCTGCCTTCTCTCCATACCCCCTGATCCCTTTAGCCACAAGTGCCACATCTAACGCCCTCTTAAATATAGCCAATGAACTGGCCTCAACTACCTTCTGTGGCAGAGAATTCCGGAGACTCACCACTTTCTGTGTAAAGAATATTTTCCTCATCTCGGTCCTAAAGGAATTCTTATCCTTAGATTGTGACCCCTTGTTCTGGACTCCCCCAACATCGGGAACAATCTTCCAGCATCTAGCTTGTCCAACCCCTTAAGAATTTTATAAGTTTCGATAAGATCCCCCTTCAGTCTTCTAAATTCCAGCGAGAGTGTCATGTTGTTACTTGTGGGTGGAGCACCAAGGCAAATTCCTTGTATGTGAATACTTGGCCAATAAACTTACTTACTTACTTAATTGGCTTTGGTAAAATTGTAAATTTTGCAGGGATCGTTGGTTGGCACGGACCTAGTGGGCCAAAGGGCCTGATTCCATGCTGTATCTGCAAACTAAACTAAACTATTTGTGGCTTCGGTGAGCTGTGTATTGAACAGAGCATTACCCAGACCACTGTGTGCTGCACAAAGTGTTGAACAGAGATCTGTGTATTGAGTGGCAAAAACTATTTTGACCGGTTTTAATCCGCGAGAGCATCAAGCTAAAGCTTCACTGTGTTGAGTGTTGAGTGCAGTGGAGCGTGAGACCGACCCCTCAATGAGACAATTGCCCTCAATCCTCCCGTCCCTTTCCTCGGTGCAGCTAACATGCCTCTCCACTCTAATACATGCTGCACTCTCTCCACTGTTTGAAAGCTTTGGAAGGAATTAAGATCAGAATTCCTTTCACCCTTTGGCTCAAAAGCTGGTAATGTTTTAAATTCTCACATGGGAACACTTAGGCGAGGAATGCAGCAATGTAAAGTGTTGGGAGATATTCTGGCAACGTGTTAAGTGCTTTGAAGCAATTTACAGTTTTTGAATGATACAAGGCCCACCACATGCTTCAGTTTGTCTTGCAGCATGCACTGGCAGCCACAGTGATAACATCCTCCTTATTGCTTAAGCTGTACTCGGCACCGCTCCCGATACTGCCTGACATAGATACGAACTGCTGGAGTCACTCAGCGGCTCAGGCGGCATCTCTGGAGAAAATGGATAGGTGGTCGGGATCCTTCTGCAGGCTTGTGTTTCGGATCGTGAATGAAGTCCGAAGAAGGGACCCAAACCAGAGATGCTGCCCGACCCACTGAGTTACTCCAGCACTTTTGTGTCAATCTTTGGTGTTTAACCAGCATCTGCGGTTCCTTCTTATTACATCCCGATGTTGCCAGCTCATCTGGTTTAAACATGGATCTGTGATGTTGATCTGCACAGCCCTTCTAACGCCTTCATCCCTATCCCTAATGCCCATATTTGTCTCAGCCCACAGATGGACACAAAGTGCTCAACGGGTCAGGCAGCACCTGTGGAGAAAAAGGATGGGTGATGTTTCGGATCGAGACCCGTCTTCAGGAAGTGTGTAGGGAGGAACTGCAGACGCTGGTTTATATCGAAGACAGACACAGGAAGCGGGAGTAACTCAGCGGGTCAGGCAGCATCTCTGAAGAACATGGATAGGAGACGTTTCGGGTCGAGTCCCTTCTTCAGACTTCAGATCTGAAGAAGCCACTCGACCCAAAACATGACCTACTCCTTATCCCCAAAGATGCTGCCTGGCCCGCTGAGTTATTCCAGCTTTTTGTGTCCGTGGCCCTTCTTCAGGAATAAAGAAGGGTCCCACCCCGAAACACCACCCAGCCTTTTTCTCCAGAGATGCCGACTGTCCCACTGAGTTACACCTGCAATGTGTGTCTATCTTTGATATGAACCAGCATCTGCAGTTCCTTGCTTCTACATTTTGGTTCAGTCCAGCCAGCAGCCTCTAAGCCTTTAAGCCTGACATTCCGCAAACTCCCGGCATTAGTCTTCAATATCCTGTGGAGAAGCTGGATTCTCAAGTTCAGTTATAGCTCATCGGGAGCCCCGGTATTCCGATTCCCACCATGGGCATTGCTACCAGGAATGGGATTTGCATCTACCCCGACCGACTGTCGTACGCCAGCATAAATCCCGACTTCAGTGCTTCTACCTGATGTTGAGACAATGCCAGATCCAGGTTTCTGGAAAGAAGGTCCTTTTCCTCTTCTCAGCTCTAAGTAGAAAGAAATCAGTTTTGTGTTAGAACATCAAAGGCATCTCACAGGACAGAATTTCTCCCAGCCATCCCCAACGTACCCAATCTAGACTTCAGACTTCACTTTAGACTTTGGAGAGACAGCGTGGAAACAGGCCCTGCGGCCCAGCGAGTCCGGGTGCTCCGGTTTCCTCCCACATTCCAAAGGAGTACAGGTTTGTAGGTTAAATATGGTTTTGGGTCGAAATTGTAAATGGTCCCGAGTGTGTGTAGGACAGCGCTAGTGTACGTGGGTAATCGTTGGCCGGCACGGACCCGGTGGGCCGAAGGGCCCGTTTCCGCACTGTAAACTAAACTAAAGACAGACACAAAACGCTGGAGTAACTCAGCGGGACAGGCAGCATCTCTGGAGAGGATGAATGGGGGACGTTTTCGAGTCGAGACCCTTCTTCAGACTAGTCAGGGAGAAGGGAAACTAAACTAAACTGCGCGGAGGCACGGCCAGAGAATGACACTGCACAGGAGACCATTGATCCATCCAGTCTCCACTGCACCTCACTCATTCTACTCCCTTAACCTGGATACTTGACCCCATTCCCAACTACTAGGCAGTAACCAGTAGAGGAGACATTTGCCTTATTCTGATCCATTACTGAGCCAAACATGCAGACGGATCACCCAGCAGCTAAACAGACAGCGACAGAGAAGGAGGATCATCTCGGGTCAAATCTCTGACAAAAACATTCCTTCACAAACTTCCCCTGTAAATCCATTTTGATTTAGTCCCAGTTCCAGTTTTAGAGACACGGCATGGAAACAGGAATCCACGTCGACCAACGGCCACCCGTACACTAGTTTAAATTGCTACACTAGTGACAATTTGTAGAAGTCAATTAACAGACAAACCTGCACGTCTTTGGAAATCAGGAGGAAACCCACGGGGTCACGGGGAGAACGGAGAAATTTGACGCAGACTGCACCTGAGGTCAGGATCGAACCGGGGTCTCTGGCGCTTTAAGGCAGCAACTCTACCGCTGCGCCGTCCACAAAATTAGAAATATGGAGTGAATTACTTTGGTGGGAAGAATGAAAGACAAGGCAAACTTAATGTACAATTTTAAAATGGGGCCAAGAATAGATAGATTCTCAACGCCTTTAATGAACACAGTTCTGTTTGAGAATGCTGAGTAAAAACCACCTTGCGTGAGGCAGAATTACAGCAAGGAAGCTATGCTAAAACTTCATGAAATACTAGATAGGTTGGAGCCAAAGAATTGAAGTCAAATCTGGCCACACACCACGGGAACGATTTCAAAGCCTTGAAGAGGATGCAGAGGGGATTAACCTGATGTTCTCTGGAACGAGAGCCAGTTAATGTTGAAAAACCCCTCTGTTCTCTTGAGAACATAGAAACATACTTACAGACAGTGCCTGTAGTCAGGGTCGAACCCGCATCTCTGGAGCTGTGAGGCAGCAACTCTACTGCTGCTGCCACTGTGTCTCCCTCAAAGCTCCACATTTCCATGCGACCGAGAAGAAGGCCTTTCGGCCCGTCAAATCTCTGACAATCCCATTCCTTCACAAGCATTCTCTCCCACATTTCCATCCATTTGCACGGGCAATTTACAGTGACCAATTAATGTACCAACCCACATGACCCCCACATGATCACGGAGGGGAGCGTGCCAGCTCCACACAGATAGCACTGGAGGTCACGACCAATCCTGAGTCACTGGAGCTGTGAGGCAGCAGCTCTATTAGATGCACCATATGATCGTGGCACTGATAGGCACAAAGTGCTGGAGCAGCTCTGCGGGTCAGGCAGCATCTACTGGACTGAGTTACTCCAGCACTTTGTGTTTATCTTCAGCATAAACCAGCATCTGCAGTTCCTCTCTGCACTAAGTGGTATCACTGTGCGACCCAACCTGGACAGTCCCGTTGCACCAGATGTGCTAGAATGCACCCTTAACCCTTAAAGGAAACTCTGCAGTGTTGCGATTAACTCATGCAAGCAGCACAGTGGCGCAGCGGTAGAGTTGCTGCCTCACAGCACCAGAGGCCAGGGTTCGATCCCGACCATGGATGCCATCTGTATGGAATTTGTACATTCTCCCTGTGACCATGTGGGTTTTCTCCAGGTGCTCCAGTTTCCTCCCACATTGCGCAGAAGTACAGGTTTGTAGGTTAATTGGCTTCTGTAAAGTGTCCCTCGTGATGGAGTTGGAGTGGGCTCAATGGGCCGAAGTGCCCATTTCTATGCTGTAGCTCAAAACGTAACTATCTGCTCCCTATACCTCTCTGCAGCCTTTCTCCCTCTAACCCTGTAAACAGGGCCTGTTTCCACGATGTATTGCTAAAACTAAAATAAACAGTAAGGGTGAAACACGGGGTTTCTCTCACCTGGGACTGATTCTTGGCTGGAGAGCTGCGACAAGGGTCCCGGTGTGGGGCTGGAAGCCAGGCACGGCCTCGTCAGTGTACATCCCGCCATTCTGTCTGTGATTCAGGCTCACCACGTCCGTCATGACCACCAGGCCCGTTTCCTAGGCAACCGGGGAAGCAGGCACAGGTCAAAGGGTAGAAAGAGCGAAAACAGCTGCCAATGTCGCCGAGCAACACTGTCAGTATCTGTGGGACCTGTACCCACCCCAGTGGGAATCAGTGTCTGAGAAAACAGTGCTGTCACCGGAGCTGGCATCTGTGGGAACATTCACCCAGTGAGACTCCGTACCTCGAGAACCTATCCCAACCCCATCGGGCAAAAGATATAGAAGTGTGAATATGCACACCTCCAGATTCAGGGGCAGTTTCTTCCCAGCTGTTATCAGGCAAATGAACCATCCTACCACCAACTAGAGAGCAGTCCAGAACTACCAACTACCTCAATGGAGACACTCAGACTGTCTTTGGTCGGACTTTACTGGCTTAATCTTGCGCTAAACGCTATTCATGTTATTGTGTATCTGTACACTGTGGACGGCTCAATTGTAATCATGTCTAGTCTTTCCGCTGACTGAGCTATAACTGAACTTGAGAATCCAGCTTCTCCACAGGATATTGAAGACCTTGGTACTCGTTACAATAAACGAAACTTAAACTTAATGGGAGTTTATATCTGGTGGTTCCATAGAGTCAATGTCTGGGGAACCCATACCGAGTGTTGTAACTACAGTCACCAAGAACGACCCCAGAAAATCATTCAGGAGGGTAAACCCTCAGAAAATGTCTGGACCTGGCCTGGCAGCGTTCTAAAAACCTGCGCGAACCAACTGGCTGGAGTTTTTGCAGACATCTTCAACCTCTCGTTACTGAGGTTTGGAGTTCCCGTCTGCTTTAAAAGGGCATCAATCAATACTGGTGCCCAAGAAGAGCAAGGAGACATGTCTCAATGACTACCAGCTGGTGGCACTCACGTCTGTGGTGATAAAGTGCATGGGAAGTTAGTTATGGAGCACATCAGCTCCGACGTCATCAAGAACCTAGTCCCTTTACAATTTGCCTACCTTCACAATAGATCAATGGGAGATGCAATCTCACTGGCTCTCCACTCTGCACCGGACTACTTGGACAATGTACGTCAGGCTGTTGTTCATAGACTACAACACCATCATCCCCTCCCAACTTGCTGCCAAGCTCAGGAAACTAGGTCTTTGCAACTGGATCCTCAACTTGCTCATCAACGGATCACAATTGTACAAATTGGCAGCACTTCCCCCTCGATAACCATCATCAAGAGGCCACGCCACCCGGGGCATGCTCTCATGTCACTCCTGCCATCGGGAAGAAGATGTGGGAGTCCAGGTTTAAGAACAGCATCTTCCCAACAACCATCATGTTATCTAACATCATGAACACCAAGGACCCCATGAAGTATGAACTGCCTGGCTTGTACTGCGGACTTTGGGCTTGAATCGTTTTGCACTATATTGGGGTTTTTTTATTAAACTTTTTTTGTTTGTTTCCTATATCACCTATTGAGTACAGGGTTTTGTTCATAAGTTTGCGTTATAGGAGCAGAATGAGTCCATTCGGCCCATCGAGTCAACTGCCATTCAGACATGGCCGATCTAGCTTTCCCTTCCAACCCCATTCTCCTGCCCCTCTCCCCATAAACTTGGACCCCATGACCTCTTCATCCCCTTAAAGGTACGTTCCTTTAGTTTAATTTATTATTGTCACGTAGACCGAGATTTTTGTGGCGTGCACTACAGTCCAAGAAAAGACTGTACGTGATTAGAATCAAGCTGTCCGCAGCCTTCTGTGGCAATGAATTCCACAAATAGGTTCGAGGAGCAGAATAAGGCCATTCAGCCCATCAAGCCTACTCTGCCATTTAATCATGGCTGATCTATCTTTCCCTCTCAACCTCATTCTCCTGCCTTCTCCCCATAACATCCATACAATCCGACAATCTCCGCCAGATTCACCGCCCTCTGACTAAAGAAATATCTTCTCATCCCCTTTCTAAAGGTACGTCCTTTTATTCTGAAGCTATGGTTTTTGGTCCTCGACTCTTCCACTAGTGGAAACATGGTCTCCACATCCACGCCATTCAGGCCGTTCACTATTCGGATCTGTTGTGCTGCTGCAAGTAAGAATCTCATTGTTCTGTTTCAGTACATACGAGAGTAAAACGCTCTCGACTCTCGAGGTGAGAGTCAGTGTCGAGTGGAGAGAAGAATACAGCGGATAGCGGAGGTGAGATGCGGGAGGTGGCCATGAGATGGTGCTTACACTGAAGGCAAAGTGGGCATCCTTAGTGATGTCCCAGTGCCATGGGAACACGGACGATCTCCGTCTCCGTGACGACAGCCCCGGCCACCAGAAGTGACCATCCTCCTTCGGAATTCCAAAGGCGTCCGAAACGTCGTAATCGGCCAGTTCCTGAAAGATCTGGAGAAAGAGTGGACAGGGTTTATGGTCAGCGGGTAATCGGACGATGTTCCCTGACCCTGCACTGATCCCAGTGTCTCCACACCAGGTAGCTCCCAGCTACACGATTCACTGGACCTGGAGCTTGATGTGGTCATAGCGTTAATAAGAGTAGAACGGAACGGTGGTTGCTGCCTCACCGCGCCAGAGACCTGGGTTCGATCCTGACCACGGGTGCTGTCTGCACGGAGCTTCTATGTTCACCCCGTGACCTGCGTGGGTTTTGTCCGGGTGCTCTAGTTTCTTCCCACACTTCAATGTAGGCTAATTGGCTTGGTAAAATTGTAAATTAACCCTTGTGAGTGTGTGTGTGTGTGTGTGTGTGTGTGTGTGGGATGGTGTTAGTGTGCGGGGATCGCTGGTTGGCGTGGACTCGGTGGGTCAAAGAGCCTCTCTCCGCATTGTATCTCTAAACTAAACTAAAACAACTAAGTTATATGGTAAAGAAACAGGCCCTTCGGCCCAACTCATCCATGCTGACCAAAGGTGTCTTCCTGAGCTCGTCTTATTTGACCCTATTTGGCTCATCTACAACCAAACCTTTACTATCTATGCACCTGAATAAATATCTTTTTCACATCCCCCACTTGCTGTGGCGGCTCATTTATCATACCCACCACCCTGTATCTCTTCCTACCCTAAGGGAAAAAAAATTGTGACCATCCACAGTATCCATGCCCCTCATGATTTTATCAACCTCGATTGGGTCACTCCTCAGCAACTTGATGCCCTTGTCGTGGTGTAGGTCGCACCAACAATTGTAACATGAAGTCCCAACTCTTGTACCCAGAGCCCCATGGATCTTTATGGTTGAGAGGTTGAATCCTCACAGAACTGAAGGACGTTAAAGTACAGAATACCCCAACCTAAATAAATAAATGATCAGTCTGGATGGGTGGAATGCCCATTTGCTGTTGATGTAGTCCAGGGAGGAATGGTTTCATAAGCACAGGAGCAGAATCAGGATATTCGGCCCATTGAATCATGGCTGATCTATCCCTCCCTCTCAACCCCATTCTCCTGCCTTCTCCTGACACCCGTACTAATCACAAACCTATCAATCTCCAGTTTTAAAATACCCAATAACTGCCTCAACAGCCTGTCCACAGATTCACCACCCTCTGGCTAAAGAAAGTACTCCTCATCTCCTTCTTAAAGGTACAAAAACGTCAAAGCATCTCCTTGGCACTGGTGTGCAATTGAGTCTTGAGTTTAGGTTTATATCTGTCACATATTAGGGCGGGCACAGTGGTGCAGCGGTAGAGTCGCTGCCTCACAGCGCCAGAGACCCGGTTTTGATCCTGACTACGGGTGCTGCCTGTACGGAGTTTGTACATTCCCACTGTGACCGAGTGGGTTTACTCCGGGTGCTCTGGTTTCCTCCCACAGTCCAAAGACGTGCAGGTTTGTAGGTTAATTGGCATTGGCAACAAATTGGAAATTGTCCCAAGAGCGACGGACAGAACTAGGATATGGGGCGATCGCTGGTCCGAAGGGCCTGCCTCTACGCTGCATCTCTAAAGTTTAGAGAGGACAGGCTTGTGACTACCTTGTCCGTGGTGAGCTGGAAGCCAGGTTTGAGCAGATACACGCTCTTGTCCACGCTTGCCACGCAAACACACGTCCGTGGCTCACCCTTCACCGCCACACTGATGAGGTCGCCAGGCATCGTCTTGTTGGAAGAGAGTGAGATCGAGATCTGCACATTGAATCACAAAAAATTAACAGGTATAATTCATCGATCCGGCACAGTGACCTCACTCCCACCCTCCAAACCTCACTGCACCCCCAAGCAATGCAAGGATTTTCCCAGCCTAGGTTGCCAGGCAGGTTCCTGGACCATCACTTGGCCAGTTTCAAATGTTTTAAATGAGTCCCAATCTGAAACGTCATCTTCAGAGTCGAGAATGTTTTATTGTCATATAAACCCCACATATCCTCGTCTTCCCAATCTCTGTATTCCCGACTCCCAGATCTCTGTGCTTCTCCCAACACTGGACATTGCTGTATCTCTTCCCCTCCCCCTCAGCTAACATTGATCCATTCTGCATTTTCCTTGATCTTTGTCTCCTTTAAACCCTAATTTCCACACCTTCCCCTTCCATATCTCTACGTCCCCCTCTCCCCGGCTCAGTCTGAAGAAGGGTCTCGACCCAAAACGTCACCCATTCCTCACCAGAGATGCTGCCCGTCCCGCTGAGTTACTCCAGCATTTTGTGTCTGACATCATTGCTGTCTGTCTATTGGAGGTGTCTGGGTCCCAAATGGTAGAACTCCCTTTCCTAAACCTCTGCATCTCCCCACCTTGAAACCCCCTTAAAAACCCTCGTTTTAATCCACTCCTCCCCACCAACTATGCAGCTGATTCACAGTCGGCACAGAGACGGACCCTTGTACTCAGCTGCCCTCAAGTGTCAGTTAGTTTGTCGACGTTCTATGAAAGTTGAAGAAAGAACTGCAGATGCTGGAAAAATCGAAGGTAGACAAAAATGCTGGAGAAACTCAGCGGGTGAGCTGGTTTGTCTAGTTTATCGTCACTTGTAGCGAGGTACAGTGAAAAGCTGAGTCAGCAGAAAGACAACACACAATTACAATCGAGCCATTTACAGTGTAGAGATAGATACACGATTAAGGAATAACATTTAGAGCAAGGTTGTGTAGGAGAAGAGATTTAAGAGTGTGGAGCGATTGTAATATGTGATTGAAGATCTGCTTCTGTGGCTCGCACGTAAATAGGCGCCTGATTATTGTAGGTGATAGATAAATGCAGGCTGGTGTTGTGCAAACGCACCTTGTTCTCGTAGGACGGCTGGACTGGAACTTGGATGCTGTCGGTGATGCCCTCGCCGTTGTCTCGCACGTAGTACAGGAGCAGGCGGCTGACGGGGCTCATGTTGTGCGTGACCGTGAAGTGGATGTAGGTGGTGCACACGCCGACCTCGCTGGCTGGAGACGCCGGCCGCTCTGAGAAGGAGGAGAGAGAGGGTTCAACTCCATTCATCAGCTTCTCCTTCTCCCACCCTCACTCCGCCTGGCCTCACCATCCCTCCCTCCCTCCCTCCCTCCCTCCCTCCCTCCGCCTGGCCACACTGTCTCCCCCTCCCTCCCACTGCACCTCTGCCCCATCTCCGCTCTGTCCATCCGATCCCCCCTCGGTCCAATGTCCGCTCTTCCGTTTATCCGACTCTCCCTCCCTCCCTCCGTCCGATCACCCCCCCCTCTGTATGACCTTCCCTTCGTCCAAACCTCCCTCCCTATCCCAACCTCCCTCCCGACACCTCATCCACCCTCTCTGGGGTGGGAAGACTGCAACCTTCACGTGGCCCGCCCTGTTTCGACTAATGCAATCAACTCGACGTGCACAAACGGAAGATCAAATAGAACAAGTTGTCCAACAACTTTAGGCTGTGCACGCCACACGAAAGAAGAATCCACCCTCTCCGTCCGACCCACTCCCCCTCTCTCCGACCCTCCCTCCCTCTGCCTGATCCTCCATCTCCAGCCTTCCCTCTCTCCTTTGGACCCTCTGTCCCTCCTGCCGTCCATTCTATCTGACCCTCCCTCCCGCCCTCTTTGACCACTTGGCCCTCTCTGGCCGATCCTCCGTCCCTCCATTCGATCCTCCCTCGGCCTGATCCTCTCTACCACTTACGGTCCATTCCTTCCCACTGACCCTCTCCATCTGACTCTCTCCCTCTCTCAACAATCCTCTCTTCCTCCCTCCAACTCCATCTGTGCCCTTTGGACTACCGGGCCTCGCTGCTCCCCCCCACTTTCTGTCCAGCCCCTCCCCCACCTCTCCTCCTCTCCTTCACCCAGCTGACCCTCCCTCCTCCCTCATGCCTGACCTTCAGCCCACCCAGTCACAGACTCACGGTTCGGCGGGCTCTGTGACGATTGTTTCTTCTTGTCGAAGATGACGGTGGCCCTCCTGCTGCGCTGCTGGGTGACGCTGGCCGGCTGCACGCCCGTCCTCACAATGTTGCCCCGTGAGGCTATCTCGTAGTGCAAGGCAAAGTCACAGGGGCAGGTGGATTTCACTGGGATCCATGCCTCTTCCCCCACCTGGAGCGGTCAAGAGGTGAGAGAGCTTCATGAGACTGGGGGACTGAGGCTGCCACTGACTCCAGCCCCACGGGGACAGCAGGGGTAATGATCGGCCGGCCTTGGCTGGGTTTATAGCGGCTTTGGGCAGCACAGTGGCGCAGCGATAGAGTTGCTGCCTCACAGCTGCCTACAGAGACCCAGCTTCAAACCTAACTACGGGTTTGCAGATTCTCCCCGTGACCGCGTGGGTTTTCTTCGGGTGCTCTGGCTTCCCCCCACACTCCAAAGATCCACAGGTTTGTACTTCAATTGGCTTCGGTAAAAACAGTAAATTGTTTGTCGCGTGTACGATAGAACTAGTGTATAGGACGATCGCTGGTCAGTGCGGACTCGGTGGGCCGAAGGGCCTGTTTTCACGCTGTGCCTCTAAAGTCTAGAGCAGCAAGACAGGCCAGAACGGACTTCCAGAACTGAGCTCCAGAGCGAAATCTCAGCGATGTTCCTGCTCTGTCCCATGGTCTACGTTGGGGAAAGATGCGTGAACGGCTGCATGGAGGATCTAGCTCACATGCACAATGCCGGAATCAGGGAGTGTTCACCACTGGCCTGGCTACTATACAGGCATTGCTTCCAAGTTTATAGATAAACCAAAGCTCAGAAACATAATGAACAATGACAAGAATTCCAACAGAATACAGGTGAAGGGAGACCGCTGTCGGATTGGACCACCACAGGGGTTACTTTATTTTATATTTCAGGGGTACAATGTGGAAACATGACCTTCAGCCCATCGAGCCCTATACTAGCACCTGGGACCATTTACAACTTACAGAAGCCAATTATCCTACAAACCTGTGCATCTTTGGAGTGTAGGAGGAAACCAGAGCGCCCGGAGAAAACCCATGCGGTCACAGGGAGAACGTACAAACTCCGTACTGACAGCACCCCGTAGTCAGGATCGAACCCGGGCCTCTTTCGCTGTAAGGCAGCAACTCTACCGCTGTGCTGCCCCTAAATCAGGAATTACGGAGTGAATTATTTTGGTAGGAAGAATGAAAGACAAGAATATATAAATGTACAATTTTAAAATGGGGCCAAGAATAGATAGATTATCAACATCTTTAAAGGTTCCGCCTGGGAATGCTGAATAAATATGAATCCGTGACCTCGCGTGAGGCAGAACTACAGCGAGGAAGTTATGCTAAAACCTCATGAAAGAGGTTGCAGCCAAAGAATTGTGTTCAACTTTGGCAACACACCTCGGGAACGATTTCAAAGCCTTGAAGAGGATGCAGAGGGGATTAACCTGAAGTTGGCTGCAACGAGGAACTCCGATGAATCCGGAGAGACCTGTTAAAACTCCTCTGTTCCCTTCAGAAGAGAGAGGTTTAAGCGGACATTTCACAAGGTGTCGAAAGTAATGGGCGGTTTTGGCAGGGAAACGAAACGAGAAATTGTTTCCAGAGGCACGAGAGCTGATGGCCAGAGGACACAGATTTACGGCGATCAGATAACAGAGCCGGAGAGAGTTGTTGTGATCACGAACCTGCGCGCGATCAAAGGAAACCGCGCAAAGTATTTTGCAGGCAAACATCCTCAGAGTTCAAGGGCAAGAACAAGGGAGTGGGACAAGCAGAAAAGTTCATTGAGAGATGGAGAACAGATTCACTGGGATGAATAAATCACTCACGGTTTGAGTATTATAAGGACCGAGTCTGTGGTGTTAGTGGTAAGGAGTAGAATTGGGTCATTCGGCCCATCGAGTCTACTCCGCCATTCAATCATAGCTGATCCCTTTCTCCCTCCTAACCCCATTTTCCTGCCTTCCCCCCATAACCCTGTACTAATCAAGAATCTATCTTATTCCGCTTGGGGAGTCTGCATCCTCTGGGCTTAAACATTGAATTTTCTCAATTCTGTTAACCCAGGCTGCCTCCTCCCCTTCCCACCTCTCCCTCAGCCCTCGGGCCCTGGCATCCCTTCTCTCTCTATCTCTCCCCCACCCAAGTCGCACTAGCTTCTCATTTTCACACTACAAACAGCTTACAATGGCCTGTTTCCTTTATCATCGATACTTTTTTGCATATCTTTCATTCATTGTTCTTTATCTCTCCACATCACCGTCTATATCTCTCGTTTCCCTAATCCCTGACCAGTCTGAAGAAGGGTCTCGACCCGAAACGTCGCCTATCTCCTTCGCTCCTTAGATGCTGCTGCACCCGCTGAGTTTCTCCAGCCTTTTGTGTAACCCAAGAATCTATCTATCTCTGCCTTAAAAATATCCATTGACTTGGCCTCCACAGCCTTCGGTGGCAAGGAATACCACAGATTCACCACCCTCTGACTAAAGAAATTCCTCCTCATCTCCTTCCTAAAATAATTCTGAGGCTAAGACTTCTGGTCCTAGACTCTCCCACTAGTGGAATCATCTTCTCCACATCCACTCTATCCAGGTGTTTGCAAGTTTTAATCCCTGACTGAACCTTCACTGGAGAATCAAGTCTTAGATTCCAAATATCTTGCAATGTTTCATTTTATTATTTAGAAATACAGCATGGAAACTGCCGTTCGGCCCATCTAGTCCATGCCAACTATCGATCACTCGTTCAAACTAGTTCTATGTTATCCCACTTTCTCATTCACTCCCTGCACACTGGGAGCAATTTACAGAGGCCAATTAACCTGCAGACCCGCACGTCTTTGGATTGTGGGAGGGAACCGGAGCATCCGGAGGATCCCATGCAGTCCCAGGGAGAACGTGCAAACTCCACTCAGACAGCACCTGAGGTCAGGATGGAACCCAGGACTCTGGTGCTGTGAGGCAGCAGCTCTACCAGCTGCATCACTGCACTTCCCTTCCGTGAGTCTGGCAGTGAGAAAGGGAAGAGGAGGCGGTATAGACAGTAGCAGCTCACCTGGAGTGGTCGCTCAGGCCCCTGCAGCTGAATATGGCACTTGCTCGGTGAATACCAGCTGCTGATGGACAGGTAGCTGGGGAGATACTGGTCACCGGCCGGGGTTCCATTGATGGCCGTCACCTTAGTCTGAAACACAGCAAGAATGTCATTAGTGCAGGTCCACCACTGATCTTCCAGCACCCGGCTCCAGAGTCTTTCTGGATGCTCCGTTTTGCCAGATCAACACAGGTCTTGGCCTCCGACAGTATGTTAATGCAAAGGGTTGGTGAGCATTAATGTGTGAGGGTGTGAGGGATAGTGAGAGCATGTATGGTGGGTGTGAGAGAGTGTGTGTGAGAAAGAGTGAGAGGGAGTGTGTGAGAGAAAGTGTGAGAGAGAGAGTGTGCAAACGAAAGTGTGAGAGAGAGAGTGTGAAAGAGAGAGTGTGAGATTGCATGAGAGAAAGAGTGAGTGTGAGAGAGAGTGCGAGTGTGTGAGAGAGAGAGTGAGAGTGTGAGAGAGAAAGTGTGAGAGAGAAAGTGTGCGAGAGAAAGTGTGAGAAAGTGTGAGAGAGAGTGTATGAGTGTGAGAGAGTGTGTGTGAGAATGTGTGAGAATGTGAGAGAGTGTGAGAGAGTGTGAGAGAACGTGTGAGAGAGAAAGTGTGAGTGCATGAGAGAGAGTGTGATTGAGTGAGAGAGTGTGTGTGAGAATGTGAGAGAGTGTGAGAAAGAGAGTGTGTGAGAGAGTGTGAGAGAGAGAGTGTGTGAATGTGTGTGAGAGAGAATCTGAGAGGAGACTGAAGAGAGAGAGAGAGAGAGAGAGTGTGAAGCAGAGAGAGAGAGAGCGAGTGTGTATGGTGTGAGTGTACACAGGTGCACCACAATGTATCTCGGTCTCCCCAGTCCCGTGTGTCCGTGCTCACCTCCAGCCAGACGTACTGTGCGGCGGTGGGGATGGACGGAATCTCAAACTGCACCTTGCTGTCCTCCGACACCAGCTCGCTCGTGTAGACATTGTCCTTGGGAGTGAGCTCGGCTTTGATCCGCACCGTGATGCCATTCGCAGGGCTCCCATCGGGATAGGTCACCTCCACCTGAGTAAACAAGGAGCATGGGGATGGGGAATGTAGGAACCTCGGGCACATCCAGGAGTGAGGAGGGGTATCCCGAGAGTGTGGCTGTCACTGCTGCAGGACCTTGTACACAGTAAACTAACCCTAGAGAAATCCTTAAATGAAGACGGCACAGGCCATCACTTCATAATCATGAACTTATCAGGGCATAAGAGCAGAATTAGGCCATTCAGCCCATCAAGTCTACTCCACCTGACTGATCTATCTCTCTTTTCTAACCCCATTCTCCTGCCTTCTCCCTGACTCCCGTACTAATCCGTCCAAATGTTCCCAATGTTGGGCGCATCCAGAACCAGGGCCCACAGTCTTAGAATAAAGGGGAGGTCATTTAAGACTGAGGTGAGAAAACACTTTTTTACCCAGAGAGTTGTGAATTTGTGGAATTCCCTGCCATAGAGGGCAGTGGAGGCCAAGTCACTGGATGGATTTAAGAGAGAGTTGGATAGAGCTCTAGGGGCTAGTGGAGTCAAGGGATATGGGGAGAAGGCAGGCACGGGTTATTGATAGCGGACGATCAGCCATGATCGTATTGAATGGCGGTGCTGGCTCGCAGGGCCGAATGGCCTCCTCCTGCACCTATTTTCTATGTTTTCCCCGTGACCGCGTGGGTTTTCTCCAGGATCTCCGGTTTCCTCCCACAGTCCAAAGACGTACCGGTTTGTAGGTTAATTGGCTTGGTGTAAATGTAAATTGTCCCTAGTGTGTGTAGGATAGTGTTGGTGTTGGTCGCTGGCGGGCGTAGACTCGGCAGGCCGAGGGGCCTGTTTCCAAGGGGTATCTCCAAAACGAAACTGAACTGCATTACCTTTCCTTTGTAGGGCAGGCCGGGCTTGAACTGCTTGCGAGTGTCCTTGGAGTACTTGATGTCGATGAGCTGCTTGTGGACAGGGGTGGAATCGTCGAAGGTGATCTGCGTGCTGCCGTCGCCACTCAACACCGAGGCCCAGATGTTGAGCGAGCCGCGGAAATGTTCGGCGATGTCCACCGGCATCATCTCCTTGACACAGATGGGGAAGGAGGCAGTGCCGTCAAGCTGCCGGGTTGGAAGAGAAGGAATGTGAGGGAACGTCAGCAGCATCTTCATAAGGTCATAGGAGCAGAATCAGGCCATTCAGCCCATCAAGTCTACTACACCACTCAATCATGGCTGATCTATCTCTCCCTTCTAACCCAATACTCCTGCCTTCTCCTCATAACCCCTGACACCCGTACTATTCAAGAATCTGTCTGTCTCTGCCTTAAAAATATCCACTGACTTGGCCTCCACAACCGCCTGTGTCAAAGGATTCCACAGATTCACCACCCTCTGACGAAAGAAGGGTTCTCTGACACTTCATAGAGTCACACTGCATGGAAACAGGCCCTTCGGCCCAACTTGCCCACACCGACCAACATGCCCCATCTACACGTCCCACAAGCCTGCGTTTGGCCCATATCCCTCTAAACCTGTCTGACCCACGTACCTGCCCAAATGTGTCTTAAACTTTGCAATAGTACCTCCTCCGGCAACTCATTCCATACCCCTAACATAGACACAAAATGCTGGAGTAACTCAACGGGACAGGCAGCATCTCTGGCGAGGAGGAAAGGGTGATGTTTTGGGTTGAGACCATTCTGCAGACTGAGAGTCGTGGAGGGGGAGATACAGAGATAAGGAAGTGCAAAGTGTGATAATGAGATCTCAAAGGTGATGCAGATCAAGGAAAACGTGGATCATTGTTAGCTAGCAAACAGAGATACCATGTAACCCGGGACAGTCAGACTGGTCGGAAAACTGGGAAGGGGGAGGGATGGTGTGAGGGGGAAAGCATGGGTTACTTGAAGTTAGAGAAGTCAATATTCATACCGCTGGGGTGTAAGCTGCCCAAACAAAATATGAGGTGCTGTTCCTCCAATTTGCAGTGGGCCTCACTCTGACAATGGAGGGGGTCCAGGACAGAAAGGTCAGTGTGGGAATGGGAGGGGAAGTTAAAATGTTTAACAAATGGGAGATCAGGTAGGTTTAGGTGGACTGAACGGACTCTGTGGAGGGAAATGGACAGATGACAACTCGGGTGGGGATCCTTCTTCAGCTGCAATGCATTTAACCTGCGCTTCCTCGCTCTGGGAGGGGCAGTGTAAGGGGGCTTCACTCTGTATCTAATCCATGCTGTCCCTTCCCCGTGAGTGTGCAATGGAACAGTGCAGAGGGGGCTTCACTCTGTCTTGTCCCATGCTCTCACACCCTGGGAGCTTGTCAGATGAGTGTCTGTATCCAACTCATGTTATGCTCACCTCAGGGTAAAGAGAGTTATCCAGGTGTCCCAAGCCGCTGTGAGGATTCTCCCGACGGCGGAGCACCATCATCCGGCGGGAAGGGCCTGGAACATTGGGCCTCCGTCAAGGCGACAGTGGAGGCCTCAATAGGCCCGACAATGGGTGGACATGGGGATGGGGACTGGACTTTGTGCCTTCCCTCATAATGGGAACCATTGTGAGGGGATGTTTTTTTAATGTTTAAATTTCTTTATTATTGTTATGTTGTATTCTTTTTTTATGTGCTGCAATGGCAATACGCATTTCACCACACCAATTGGTGTATGTGACGAATAAAGAACCTTTGAACCTTTGACCATAAGACATAGGAGCAGAATTAGGCCATTCGTCACATCAAGTCTGCTCTGCCGTTCCATCATGGCTAATCTATTTTTCTCTCAACCCTATTCTCCTCCCCATAACATTTGATGCCCCCACCATACAGAACCTATCAAGTTCCACTTGAAAAATATCCAATCTTGGCCTCCACAGATTCACCAAACCCTGGCTGAAGAAATTCCTCCTCATCTCCATTCTAAAGGTACATCATTTTATCCTGAGGCTGTGCCGTCTGGTCCAAGACATGCCTGTGAGTTTGTCAGGTGAGTGGCTGTATCTCACCTGTGGGAAAGATCCTCACCTATTGAAAACATCCTCTCCATATTCACTCTATCCAAGCCTTTCACTATTCTGTATGTTTCAATGAGGTCACTCCTGCCCCCCCCCCCCCCCCCCATTCTTCTAAACTCCAGCGAGTTCCTGGGATGTCAGGACTTTCATATGAGGAAAGATTGGATAGACTCGGCTTGTACTCGCTGGAATTTAGAAGATTGAGGGGGGATCTTATAGAAACTTACAAAATTCTTAAGGGGTTGGACAAGCTAGATGCTGGAAGATTGTTCCCGATGTTGGGAGAGTCCAGAACAAGGGGTCACAGTCTAAAGATAAGGGGGAATTCCTTTTGGACCGAGATGAGGAAAACATTCTTTACACAGAGAGTGGTGAGTCTCTGGAATTCTCTGCCACAGAAGGTAGTTGAGGCCAGTCCATTGGCTATATTTAAGAGGGCGTTAGATGTGGCACTTGTGGCTAAAGGGATCAGGGGGTATGGAGAGAAGGCAGGTACGGGATACTGAGTTGGATGATCAGCCATGATCACATTGAATGGCGGTGCAGGCTCGAAGGGCCGAATGGCCTACTCCTGCACCTATTTTTCTATGTTTCTATGTTTCTATGAGTACAGGCCCAGTGCCCTCAAACGCTCCTCATACGTCAACCCAATCATTTTTGGGATCATTCCCGTAAATCTCCACTGGACCCCCTCCAGTGCCAGCACAGCCTTCCTCACCTACGTATGTGGAGCCATGCCGCTCCTATCATTAAACGGTTTGATGGGACAATGTAGAGGGAGCATAACTCAGTATCTACCGTGCCTTGGGGGTGTTTATTGAACACTGGATTCCGCCTATGTTTCCTGGGTCAACAATATGAGGCCAGCGTGCGGAGATGGCCATACCTCCATGATCTTCACCACAGGGTGCCCCAGCTCGTGCCTGTAGTAGCCCACTCCATTCACCGTCATGTTCACCGTCAGCCTCCCTGACACTGGTTTACCAAACGTGTACCTGAAGAGAACAAGAGAGAGGGAAGGTGCACGGTGAGGAAGGGGTGGCTTGATGCAGCCACACGCGGTGGAACAGTTCCAGCCTCTCTTCCCGCCCAAAGCAGACGTCACAATGACAAAGCGGCAGCGCTCACCGTCCTGCCCGATCCCCTGAGATGTCGGACGCGAGGAGCAAGAGGTCATACGAGGGCGGACCGGGGTAATGGCTCCAGCGCCTTCAAGGTCGGCTGCAGGAGGCGCCCCCGGGAAACTAATGAGGCCGGGCGAGGAGAGGAGAGGGACGTCGGTTCGCGGGCCGATCCCGTCAAAGGCGGCGGGGGAAGGCCGTGCAGGAGCCTGGGGCTCGCCTGGATCCGGAGCCGCTCCAGTAGGCCGAGCGCGGGGGCCGACCGGACTTTGTGAAACGGCGCCAAAACACGGCTGCGCCCGCACGTGGAAATATGCAAAAAGAATTTCACTCTGCAGTTACACACGTAACGAATAAAGCAAGATTTAAACAAAGGAGGAAGATGGCTGAACTTTATTGCCTTCCATCACAGTGAGGAATGTGGATTCCGCTGTGGTGGATGTTTATGTTAAGTTTTATTGGCTGAATTGTGTATTGTTGGTTTTCTCACTTGGTATTGGCTGTTTGGTAACTCGAATTTCGCTGTACCTTAATTGGCACATGCGACAATTAAATTGAGGGAGTGCAGCGTAGGTTTACAAGGTTAATTCCCGGGATGGCGGGACTGTCATATGCTGAGAGAATGGAGCAGCTGGGCTTGTACACTCTGGAGTTTAGAAGGATGAGAGGGGATCTCATTGATACATACAAGATTGTTAAGGGCTTGCACACGCTAGAGGCAGGAAACATGTTTCCGATGTTGGGGGAGTCCAGAACCAGGGGCCACAGTTTAAGAATAAGGAGTAAGATAATTTAGAACGGAGACGAGGAAACACTTTTTCTCACAAAGAGTGGTGAGTCTGTGGAATTCTCTGCCTCAGAGGGCGGTGTTGGCAGATTCACTGGAAGCTTTCAAGACAGAGCTAGATAGGGCTCTTAAAAATAGCGGAGTCAGGGGATATGGGGAGGAGGCAGGAACGGGGTACTGATTGGGGATGATCAGCCATGATCACATTGAATGGCGGTGCTGGCTCGAAGGGCCGAATGGCCTACTCCTGCACCTATTGTTTATTGAATCTTGATAATTGGGACCACAGCGCCACGTGGATGAAAACCTCCAAATCAATGGTGTGTGCGGCTCAGCGTCTGGACGGGGAAGGTGCTTGCATGGGCCTGAGGTCACAGAGCAATTGGCAGGAAAGTAAGCAGACACAAGGAACTGCAGACGCCGGAATCTTGAGAAAAAAAACACAAAGTGCTTGAGTGACCCAGCAAGTCAGGCATCTCTAGAAAACATGGAATGGCAATGTTTCAGGTCGGGAACCTTCTTCAGTCTGAAGAGGAGTCCCATCTCTGGAGAACATGGAATGGCAATGTTTCAGGTGTGGCACCGACCCGAAATCTTGCCTGTCCTTGTTCTCCAGAGATGCTGCCTTACCCGCAGAGTTACTCCAGCACTTTATGCCTATGTTTATAGACAATAGACAATAGACAATAGGTACAGGAGTAGGCCATTTCAGTGAGGTCCCCTTCTCATCCTTCTAAACTCCAGAGTTTACAAGCCCAGCTGCTCCATTCTCTCAGCATATGACTCCCGCCATCCCGGGAATTAACCTGGTGAACCTACGCTGCACTCCCTCAATAGCAAGAACGTTCTTCCTCAAATTAAGGGACCAAAACTGCACACAATACTCCAGGTGTGGTCTCACTAGGGCTCTGTACAACTGCAGAAGGACCTCTTTGCTCCTATATTCAATTCCTCTTGTTATAAAGGCCAGCATGCCATTCGCTTTCTTCACTGCCTGCTGTACCTGCATGCTTACTTTCATAGACTGATGTACAAGAACCCCCAGATCCCGTGGTACTTCCCCTTTTCCCAACTTGACGTTTAGTTTAGAGATACAGCGTGGAAACAGGCCCTTTGACCCAGCGAATCCGTGCTGATCATGATCACCCGTACGCCAGCTCTATGTTTGTTTTGGGTGGGAAACTTTACCAAGGAGCAGACACCTATCTTTGGAGGCGTAGAGGTTCATAAGTTCATAAGTGATTGGAGCAGAATTAGGCCATTCGGCCCATCAAGTCTACGCCGCGGTTCAATCATGGCTCATCTATCTTTCCCTCTCAACCCCATTCTCCTGCCTTCTCCCCATAACCCCTGACACCCCTAGTATTCAAGAATCTATCTATCTCTGCCTTTAAAATATCAATTTTTGACTTGGCCTCCACAGCCTTCTGTGGCAATGAATTCCACAGATTCACCACCCTCTGACTAAAGAAATTTCTCCTCTTCTCCTTCGTAAAGGCACATCCTTTAAATTCTGAGGCTTTGACCTCTGGTCACAGACTCTCCCAGTGGCGGAAGAGTCTAGTGGAGGAGTGGAAGAGGTCAGAGTGTTGTGGAGTCCTTTGCCTCGTGCTCTGTGCTGAGAGGCTCCAGATTGGGCAGCCATTTTGCGGGAGGAAGTGTAGCTTACCTGGCATGGACAGTTCCCTCCTCACACTTGCTCAGATCCTGGATGTACTTGGGAGGATCGATAGTCAGCTCGAACTTTGGTAACACTATACGCAAGAATGAAAATGTTAATTTTCGTTACTTGGCTAAAACGTAAATATTCCCACATTAGTAAAATTGTATTAGACTTCGGAATTTACTTTGCAGGGATACAGCGCGGAAACAGGCCCTTCGGCCCACCTAGTCCGCGCCAACCCGTACGTCAGCAGTATCCTCCACGCAAGGGACAATTTACAATTTTACCGAAGCTAGTTAACCTACAAACCTGTGTTAAAGAAGGAACTGCAGATGCTGGAGAATCGAGGGAACACAAAAGGCTGGAGAAACTCAGCGGGTGCAGCAGCATCTAAGGAGCGAAGGAGATAGGCGACGTTTTGGGCCAAAACCCTTCTTTAGACAACCTACAAACCTGTATGCCTTTGGAGTGTGGGAGGAAACCGGAGCACCTGGAGAAAACCCACGTGGTCACGGGGCGAGTGGACAAACTCCGTAGAGGCAGCACCCATAGTCAGGATCAAACCCGGGTCTCTGGCGCTGTGAGGCAGCAACTATATCGCTGCGCCACCGCGCCGACCTATTGTCAATTAAAATTGGGTGACAGAGTCTACACACAAACTGGGATGGAACAGCTGGACCAAGCATCGCACGTGGACCGCACATGGGTTACAGCAGTGGAGCAGCGACGGAGGCCACCATGCTCACACTTTTTTTTAAAATCAAAAAATCAATTATTAAAAATAATATTCACAATACAATAAAATCAAACAGAACCCACCGTCATAGTACAAGGCAAACGGACATTACTAAATAAACTACTGTACAACTGCGTTACAATCCTGGTCAAGGATGCATTTGGCGTAGCCCTGGAGAAGGGGCAGGCAGCCGGCTCGGACAGAGCCCTGTTCCGCCTGGCGCCGTGACTCGCGTATGGCCAGGCCCAGGAACAACCCAACCAGGACATCTGCGGCCCTACCCTCTCCCCTACACACAGGGTGTCCAAAGAACGGTTACACTTGGCCAGGCCGACCCTGCATCGTCGCCAGGACAACGGGCCTTCATGGTCAGTCCAAGAACCCTGCACTGACAACAACTGGGGCTTGAAAATGGCACAATAGACAATAGGTGCAGGAGTGGGCCGTTTGGCCCTTCGGGCCAGCACCGCCATTCAATGTGATCGTGGCTGATCATCCCCAATCAGTACCCCGTTCCTGCCTTCTCCCCATATCCCCTGACTCCGCTATCTTTAAGAGGCCTATCTAGCTCTCTCTTGAAAGCATCCAGAGAACCGGCCTCCACCGCCCTCTGAGGCAGAGAATTCCACAGACTCACCACTCTCTGTGAGAAAAAGAGCCAGCACAGCCCTACATACCCGTTTCCTCGTCTCCGTTCTAAATGGCTTACTCCTTATTCTTAAAACTAACCAAACTAGCGACTCTGTATACTGTCTCTAGTATGCTGTATACGTCAGTACTGTAGTCTCCGTATACTGTGGTACTGTCTATACTACTGCTAAACAATTGTATAGTAGCTGAGATGCTTATCTAATATGTATCGAAGTAACTCAGCGGATCAGACAGCATCTCTAGAGAAAAAAGCAGCATAATGGTGACATTCTTAAGACTAAAGAAGGGTCTCGACCCGAAATGTCACCTATTCCTTTTCTCCAGAGATGCTGCCTGAGCCGCTGAGTCACTCCAGCTTTTTTGTGTCTACCTTCGGTTTAAACCAGCATCTGCAGTTCCATCCTACACATACTGTCCATGTGGACTGATACTTGAACGGAACTGTGTACAAAAAGAATGTCACTGTACCTCGGCAAGTATGACCAATAAAGTACCATACCAATATTCACTAGAAATAACAGAATGAGACCGGATAGGAGGCCACTCAGCCCATTGTGTCTGTGCTGGCTCTTTGAAAGAATTCTCTCGCTCCTCTGTTCTTCCCCCCCCCCCCATCAACTCTGCGAATAGTTGCCTCTTCCAATTGTTTGTTCAATATCCTGTCGAAAGTTTCTGTCGAATCTGTTTGCACGTCACCTTCAGACATTGCGTTTCACATTCACGCCAACCAACTGCAAAGAAATATTTCTCATCTCCTGTGATCTCGGGCCAATTCTGTGAAGTCTGGTTACCAACCTCCCACCAGCGAGAGAAACATTTCTGCTTCATGTGCTCTGCCAGGAAACGCTCAAAGTTGCCAACACTTTGGATGAATGATGCACGTTGACCAAACACCTCTGGCACACGGGACCCACAACCAGCCCAGGAAGACATTTTGCCAGCTGCTAAATACTTGGGGAGCAAATTTTTTTTTGTGTGGTTGATTCTCAGCCAAGAGCCACAGACCACAGGGCAGCCACGGTGGCGCAGCAGTAGTGTTGCTGTCTTACGGTGCTTGCAGCGCCGGAGACCCGGGTTCCATCCCGACTACGGGTGCTGTCTGTATGGAGTTTGTACGTTCTCCCCGTGACCGCGCGGGTTTTCTCCGAGATCTTCGGTTTCCTCCCACACTCCAAAGACGTACGGGTTTGTAGGTTAATTGGCTTGGTGCAAGTGTAAGTTGTCCCTAGTGAGTGTAGGTTAGTGTTAATGTGTGGGATCACTGGTCGGTGTGGACTAGGTGGGCCGAAGGGCCTGTTTCCGGGCTGTATCTCTAAGCGAAACAGGGCCCTGGAACGGTCCAGAAACACACAAAGCTGAAAACACGGTTCAGGAGGTCGGTGTTTGAGGGGACGGCGTAGAGGGGGCTTAATTCTGTCTGCATCTACCCTGTGCTGCTTCTGCAGTGTGTGCGTGATGGGATAGTACGGAGGGAGCTTTACTCTGCGGCATCGTGGCACAGTGGTAGAGCTACTGCCTCAGAGACCCAGGTTCGATCCTGACTACGGGTGCTGTCCGTTCGTAGTTTGTACGTTTTTCCCAGTGACCTGGATGGGTTTTCTCCGAGATCTCCGCTTTCCTCCCACACCACAAAGACGTACAGGTTTGTAAGTTAATTGGCTTGATATGAATGTAAAATTGTCCTTAGTGCGTGTAGGGTAGTTTTAATGTGTGGCGATCGCTGGCCGGTGTGGACTTGGTGGGTTGAAGGACCTGTTTCCGCGCTGTATCTCTGAACTAAACCAAACTAAATCTCACCTGTGCTGTTCCTTTAGTGTACGACGGAACAGTACGGGGGGAGCTCTACCCTGTATCTGCTCTAATGGGTCATTAGTCTCCAAATCTGAGGAAGGACATTATTGCTATAGAGGGAGTGCAGAGAAGGTTCACCAGACTGATTCCTGGGATGTCAGGACTGTCTTATGAACAAAGACTGCATAGACTCGGTTTATACTCTCTAGAATTTAGGAGATTGAGAGGGGATCTTATAGAAACTTACAAAATTCTTAAGGCGTTGGACAGGCTAGATGCAGGAAGATTGTTCCCGATGTTGGGGAGGTCCAGGACAAGGGGTCACAGAAGGTAGTTGAGGCCAGTTCATTGGCTATATTTAAGAGGGAGTTAGATGTGGCCCTTGTGGCTAAGGGGATCAGAGGGTATGGAGAGAAGGCAGGTACAGGATACTGAGTTGGATGATCAGCCATGATCATATTGAATGGCGGTGCAAGCTCGAAGGGCCGAATGGCCTACTCCTGCACCTAATTTCTATGTTTCTATGTTTCTATTGTACGCTCTCCCTGTGACTGTGTGGGTTTTCTCCTGGTGCTCAGGATTCCTGCCACATCCCAAAGTGTGATAGAGATGATAGAGTGATTGCTGGTCAGCGCGGACTCTGCCTCAACTACCTCCTCCGGCAACACGTTCCATACAACCATCACCCTTTGTGTGAAAAGGTTACCACTCAGGTTCCTATTAAATATTCCCCCCCCCCCCCCCTCACCCTAATGGGCACGTCCCATCTAGGCGATTTTTTGGGGCGACTACTGCAAAGTTTTCAACATGTTGAAAATGTTTTGGCGACAGTGGCGATGATTTTTTGCTGTCGTAAGTTGTCGTAGGTGCTGTCGGAGGTTGTCGCCAGTTGTTGTAGGCCAATTCTATTATAATTAGCCCTTAGCAGTCGTCAAAAGAGTCTCCTATGTGGGACAGGCCCATAAACCCATGTCCTTTGGTTCTAGATTCCCTGACTCTGGGCAAGAGACTCTGTGCGACTACCCGATCTATTAGTTTAGTTTAGTTCAGAGATACTGCCCTAGTTTAGGCCCTTCGGCCCACCGAGTCCGTACCAACCAGCGATTCCCACACATTAACACTGTCCTCCCCACACCAGGGACAATTTACATTTATAACAAGCCAATTGACCTACAGACCCCGACATCTTTGGAATGTGGGAGGAAACTGAAGATCTCGGAGAAAACCCACGCAGGTCACAGGGAGAACGGACAAATTCAGTACAGACAGCACCCGTAGTCAGGATCGAACCCGGGTCTCTGGTGCTGTAAGGCAGCAAATCTACCGCTGCGCCACCATGCCGCGCTTATAAGATCACCCCTCATCCTCCTTGGGTTCCTTGGGAGAGCACCCAGGAAGAAGGTCCCAGCATGCTCAACCTCTCCCTAAAGCTCAGACCCTCGAGTCCTGGCAACATCTTCTCTTCTCCTCCTCTAAGTCAAATACTTCTCCGATGTTCCTTTTTTAAGGTGCTCCCCAAAGCTCATCTCTTTGGCCAAGCTTTTGGTCACCACGGTTTCAATGTTGCTCACACTCAATTTCTTACGTTAACTATGATCACTGGAGGTTATTCCCTTATCCTGCACCTGTACACTGCGAATGACTCCAGTGCAATCATGTATTGTCTTTCCGCTGACTGGGTTGCACTCGACAAAAGCTTTTCACTGTCTCTCGGTGCACGTGACAATAAACTCAACTGAACAGAGTTTGAATGAGCTGATGAAGGAGATAACGCGGTGGGGAGCAGTGGTCGGGAGACGTTGTTTGGATATGTACAGGGAAGGAGATGCATTAGAGAACAAGCACTCCTGAACCGAAGAGAGGGGGTGACTCCTGCAGCTATCTCCAGCGGTCCCGGCCCAAACCATTCCCAGCTGGATACGAGGAAAGGGATTAGGACTCCTCCCCCACCTCACGGCAACCACCCACTCAATCTGGAATCATTCCTCAAGGAATCTTTTCAATTCCCTGGCCCAAATTCCTGACATAACTTGCATGCCGTGCAGAGAGAAAGGGAGAAATAGAGAGAGAGAGAGATAGAGAGACAGCAGGCGAGAGTGAACTTGTGAGGCAGAAAGGCAACAAAAAGCCACATGAGGTAAAAATGGTGTGGATCAAGGGTGAAAGAAAGGAGAAGCGCGATAGATTGAGAGTGGGAATAGAAGAAAAACGGAAAGAGAGAAAAATAGAGAAACAATGGGGAGAGGGGGGAGTAGGGGAAAAGACGGGGGTGAGAAAGAGAGGGAGAGAGAGGGAAAGAGAGAGAGGGGGAGAGAAAGGGAGGGAGAGAAAGAGAGAGAGAGAAAGAGAGGGAGAGAAAGAGAGGGAGAGAAAGAGAGGGAGAGAAAGAGAGGGAGAGAAAGAGAGGGAGAGAAAGAGAGGGAGAGAGAGAGAGAGAAAGGCAGCACAGGAAGGGAAGAGAGGGCAAAGTGTTTTGGGAGAACATTTCAAAGGTATTATCTTGGCAAGTGAAGATACAATTTTGAATTCATCATGATTGAATTTGTGGAGGCCGGAATTGAAGATGTCGCAGAGGTTAGATGGAGTCAGGTGAGGCGTTGCGAAGTTCCAGCACAAGGTGGGAAGGTTTAAAATGGATGATGCAGCATGAGCTGGGTCCATGCTTGACAAAGCAGCAAAGGGGATGCGTGTGGGCTGACAGCGGGCTTGGACTGTGACAGGAGCAAAGGCTGTGAGCCACCGCACCAAGCATCATGTGTACAGAAGCAGGCGGTCAGAGCTGGTGTGGGGGGAACTCAGCTCCTCACCAGCAACCTGCCGGCGGTCCCTCGATACTGTCCCTGCCCACAACGTCTTTCTCCCTTCCCCAGCACCATCTGGCCACCAGAGCAACTCGCTTTTCATGAATTAAAAACAGATCCTGCCTCTTGGGGAACAAAAACCGTGCCAAAATAACTGGAACCCTGATCAGAATCCATCAGCGTTTGTCTCTGAACTGTGTTCCAGCCAGGGACTGTTGGCGGCTCCGGCCCGAGACAGCAGCTGTACGCAGCCAGTCCACATGTGAGGCCGTGTGGATGCGTGCAGCCCACGTGTGGGGCTGTGTCTAAGCGCTGACTGTCCGTGTGTGGGGCTGTGTATAAGCACTGACAATCCAAGTTTAGGGTTAGCAGTCTGCAGGGGCAGCAATACCTCTCTCGTTGCTCCCCCTCTGTAATTACATTTTCCTTGATCTCCATTCCCTTTCTCCTATGTTCACACCTTATACGTCCTTATCTATGTGCCTCCCTCTCCCCTGACAGTCTGTAGAACGGTTTCGACCCGAAACGTCACCCATTCCTTCTCTCCAGGGATTCTGCCTGTCCCGCTGAGTTACTCCAGCATTTTGTGCCCTTCTTCCGTATACGCGCTGACAGCCCGCGTGTGGGGTTTGTGTACAAGCGCTGGCAGCCCACGTGTGGGGTCGTGTACAAGCGCTGGCAGCCCACGTGTGGGGTCGTGTACAAGCGCTGGCAGCCCGCGTGTGGGGTTTGTGTAAACTCTGATGATCTGCACAGGGGACTGTATAAGGACAACCACCCTTTGCATCAGGCCGTGTAGTTGCCTGCAGTCCGCGTTGGGCGTGTACAAGTGCTGGCAAACTGCTTCGGGGATTGTGCTGAGCGCTGCCAGTTTGCACGTATGACAGTGCGCCAGGCCACACATCCAGCCGTGAAACCTCCACCGGCCTGCGTGTGGGTCTGTTTCATTGCCGGTAGTCTACGCGTGGTGCAGCTTAAGTGCTGGCCATCTGCATTTGGGGGCGGGTTGGAGCTGGCGTTCCAGGGACAGTGAATTGTGAGGGAGCCACACTCACCGTATTTCTGCACCTCAAACGTTTTGTTGTACGTGTACCCTTGAAGCTCCACAAAGATTAACCATTCTCCGATCACAGGTTGGTCCGATAGAGGGAAGCTCATATTTACAACTCCTGAAATGAAACAAGATTGGTGTCAGGGGTTACGGGGAGGAGGCAGGAGAATGGGGTTAGGAGAGAGAGATAGATCAGCCATGATTGAATGGCGCAGTCGACTCGATGGGCCGAATGGTCTAATTCTTCTCCAAACACTTATGAAAGGCTGGCTGATGCTGTATACAGCGGAGAAGCTCTATGCAGAGCGGGGGCAGTGCTGGACACAGGAGCCCGTAGATTTACTTTAGACTTCAGGGATACACCGCAGAGACGTGCCCTTCGACCCACCAAGCCTGCGCCGACCAGCGATCACCCCCATGCAAAAACAATATCGCACACACCAGGGACAATTTACAGAAGCCCATTAACCTACAAACCTGTACGTGGGAGGAAACCAGAGCACCCGGAGAAAACCCACGTAGGTCATGGGGAGGACGTGCAAACGCCGTTCAGACAGCACCCGTGGTGAGGGTCAAAGCCGGGTCCCTGGCGCTGTGAGGTAGCAACTCTGCGGAAACTGTGCCGATCATTTTACGGGAATTTCAGGGAATTTCAGGGAGTGGGTGACATGACTTACCACAACACACCGGCTTCAACTCGTTCCATTGGATCATCCGAGACCCTCGGGGATCCTGAGAGAGAGAGAGAGCAGCGGTGAGAGAGATGTTGAGACTCAGGGCAGCTCAACCGACAATGGAACATCGGCCAAAGGGTTTGTGATTCCCCACCTTACGTGCTGATGGGACGGGATTCACCATCAGCCCAACACAATGGAAGGGTGCAGGAAGGAACTGCAGATGCTGGTAGACACAAAATGCTGGAGCAACTCAGGCAGCATATCTGGGGAGGAAGAATGGGTGACGCTTCGGGTCAAGACCCTTCTTCAGACTGAGAGTGAGGGGAAGGAGAGAGACTAGAGATATGGAAGGGTGAGGTGTGAAAATGGCAGATCAAAGCAGAAGGCGAGAAGGAAATGTAGAATGGTTCATCGTTGGCTGAGGGGAAGGTGCCAACGAGGCACACGAACAGTAAAATTAATCAGGAGGACAGCGAAACTGGTCGGAGAACTAGGGTGGGGGAGGGACGGAGAGAGAGGCTACTTGAGAAATTAATATTCATACCAATGAGTTTTAAGCTGCCCAAGCGAAATGTGAACTGCAGTTCCTCCAATTTGTTTCTTAGCCCCCACAAGCTCTCTTGATCTCAACCAAAATTAAGATGAATTTTCTGTTATTAATCTTAAATGTGCAAACGAGACCGGGACACTGCTGACCATAGATTTCCTTCCAATGGAGCAATCCATGCTGGTGCAGTGTAGCCCAGTCCAAGTCTCCGTGCTGCTCCAGTAGAGAACATCGAAACTCGGCCTCAGACATGGAAGCAACACTCCTGGAGCCATTATCTCTACTGAAATCTTGCATGTTTGGGAACGACCCCATCCAAGACCGCAGGAAGTTGCACAGCCACGGACGTAGCCCAGACCATCACGCAAGCCAACCTCCCTTCCATTGACTCCATCCACACTTCACGCTGCCTCGGCAAGGCCACCAGCATAATCCAGGACCAGTCTCACCCCAGACACTCCCTCTTCTCCCCTCTCCCATCAGGCAAGATGTACAGAAGTGTGAAAACGCACACCTCCAGATTCAGGGACAGTTTCTTCCCGGCTGTTATCAGGCAGCTGAACCATCCTCTCATCAGTTAGAGTGCTGACCTCCCATCTATCTCATTGGAGACTTTTGAGTTCTCCTTCATCGGACTTAATCTTGCACTAAATGTTGTACCTTTTAGCCATTACTATTTTTATAAGCACGCAACAAAAGCTTTTCCCTGTACCTCAGTACACATGAAAATAATTAACTCAGTTTAGTTTAGCTTAAGGATGAAAAGGCAGAGGAAAGAGACGGGGCGCTGGGAAGACAGAGAACAAGGTCAGAGAAAGTGTACGCAGAATAAAGAGTGGTATCACTCTGTGTCAAACTGTGCAGATAAACTGATAGTGGGAGATGGCAGCCCAATTGTTAGATAGAAACATAGACAATAGGTGCAGGAGGTGGCCATTCGGCCCTTCGAGCTTGCACCGCTATTCAATATGATCATGGCTTATCATCCAACTCAGTATCCCGTACCTGCCTTCTCTCCATACCCCCTGATCCCTTTAGCCCCTAACTCCCTCTTAAATATAGCCAATGAACTGGCCTCAACTACCTTCTGTGGCAGAGAATTCCACAGATTCACCACTCTCTGTGTGACAAAATGTTTTTCTCATCTCGGTCCGAAAAGACTTCCCCCTTATCCTTAAACTGTGACCCCTTGTTCTGGACTTCCCCAACATCGGGAACAATCTTCCAGCGTCTAGCCTGTCCAACCCCTTAAGAATTTTGTAAGTTTCTGTAAGATCCCCCCTCAATCTTCTAAATTCCAGCGAGTACAAGCCAAGTCTATCCAGTCTTTCTTCATATGAAAGTCCTGCCATCCCAGGAATCAGTCTGGTGAACCTTCTCTGTACTCCCTCTATGGCAAGTGCCTTTAGAGAACTTGAGTAGACTTGATGGGCTGAATGGCCTAATTCTGCGCCTATCACTTAAGGACCATCAGCTGCGGAACTCACCACGATGTAGGCCTCGACCTGAAAGAGAGAGGGAGAGAGAGTGGTGTCTGAATGTGAATTTGACTCACTTTAGTAACATTCTTGAATTATTTAGGATCAATCCCTGATATTCATACAAAATGGGAATGATTGTAAGATCCATAGAGCCATGGTGTAGTTCTACAGAGCTCAGCAATTGTACCCAGTTTTCCCATTTAGTTGAACGACTAATCCTCAATACGGCAATGAATAACAGGCAAAATGTGAACAGCAAGCAGTAGCCACTGAGACAAACAGCAAAAGCATTGTGATACTTTAGTTATATTGGGCTGCTGTCTGTACGGAGTTTGCACGTTCTCCCTGTGACCGTGTGCTCCAATTTCCTCCCACACTCCAAAGACGTGCAGGGTCTGTTGGTTAATTGGCTTCAGTTTAAAAAAAATCATAAATTGTCCCTAATATGTAGGTTAGCACTTGAGTACGGGGTGATCACTGGTCAGCACAGACCCGTTGGGCCGAAGGGTCTGTTTCCGCACTGTATCTCTAAACTCTAAGGTAAATCTCTAAAGTCGAAAGTAAAGACCACTATGGTGTGGAATTGTAAAATAAAAACCCATCTGTCTCACTATTGTTCCGTACGATAGGAAAGGTACCATCTTACCAACAGATCAGCCATGATAGAATGGCAGAGTAGACACAATGGGCTGAATGGCCTAATTCGGCTCCTATGTCTTATGGTATTTACCTCTATGTGGCTGTATGCTCCAGAACGACAACAACCTGCCATTAAAATTAACAGGCTTTGCAAACCCTCAATTGCCTCAAAACAATTTTACATTCATACCAAGCCAATTAACCTACAAACCTGTACGTCAAGGATCAACACACAAATGGAGGACCGAAGGGCCTCACCACCAGCTTCTCAGAGTAGCATGGAAGTGGCCAAACATGTTGGTTTTGCCACCTGTGCCCACAGGCAGAGATTAAGAGAACAACATCACTGCCTTTTTAAGAGGTATAAGGAACTGCAGATGCTGGAACCTTGATCAAAACACAAAGTGCTGGGGTAACTCTGCGGGTCAGGCAGCATCTGGGAAGGGAAATGACAGGCAATGTTTTGTGTCAGGACCCTTCTTCATACTCAAGAAAGGTCCTGACCTGAACCCTTACCTATCCATTCCCTCTATAGATGCTGCCTGACCAGCTGAGTTACTCCAGCACTATGTGTCATGCTCCATGGATTTGTACACTGTGGACGGCTTGATTGCGGTCAGGTATAGTCTTTCTGCTGGCTGGATAGCACGCAACAAAAAAGCTTTTCACTGCACCTTGGTACATGTGATAATAAACCAAACTAAACTAAACTATGCAATGTTTCCGAGTCCGCGCTGACCAGCGAGCCCCACACAATAACACTATCCTACACACTGGGGACAATTTTACATTGAAACCAAGCCAATTAACCTAAGTACGCCTTTGGAGGGTGGGAGGAAGACAAAGATCTCGGAGAAAACCCACGCAGGTCACGGGCAGAACGTACAAACTCCGTACAGACAGCACCGGTAGTCAGGATCGAACCCGGGTCTCCGGCGCTGTTAGGCAGCGACTCTACCGCTGCGCAAATCAATGAAACTATTGATGAGGTCCAAGATCAATAAGAATTGTTGCCGAGGACATTGCTGACAATGGCAGCGTTTGTTCATCATCCCTAGTTACCCCTAAACTGAGGAAACAGTCGAGAATCAACCACATTTGTAGATCTGGAGTCAGATTTGGGAAGGCTGACAGATTTCCTCCCCTGAAGGAGGATATTATTGAACCAGATGTGTTTTAAACAATTTGGCAGTATCATGGCCATCTTCAATTCCTTCAGACCAGATTAATTTAATCATTTGAATTTACATTCCACAGCTGCCAGGATGAGACTCAAACTGGCAAATCTGGAGCAATGATCAAAATCACGGCCTGCTGGTCCAGCAAGTTAACCATCGTGATGCCATGTCAGTCTAGTTTAGTTTGGAGATACAGCGTGGGAGCAGGCCCTTCGGCCCACCGAGTCCACGGCGGCCAACGATCATCTGTGCACTCGTTCTATCCCACGCGCTGGGGACAGTTTCACAGACGCCAATTTACCTCTAAACCCGCACGTCTTTGGGATGTGGGAGGAAACCGGAGCATCGGGAGAAAATCTATGTTGGCATATAAACGTGGAAAATAGGTGCAGGAATAGGCCATTCGGCCCTTTGAGTCAGCACCGCCATTCAATATGACCATGGCTTATCATCCCAAAATCAGTGGTAGACAAAAGTGCTGGAGAAACTCAGTGGGTGCAGCAGCATCTATGGAGCGAAGGAAATAGGCAACGTTTCGTCCCGAAACGTTGCCTATTTCCTTCGCTCCATAGATGCTGCTGCACCCGCTGAGTTTCTCCAGCACTTTTGTCCACCTTCGATTTTCCAGCATCTGCAGTTCCTTCTTAAACACAATCGAAAAATCAGTACCCCGTTCCAGCTTTTACCCCCATATCCCTTGATTCCGTTAGCCACTTTTTTTTTTTTTTTTTTCTTTTTACAAAATGTTTTAATCAAACAAACAAATACAAGTACAAACACAATCAAAGAATGCCTAAACTGGCATCTTACAAAGAAATTTCAAATTAAAATATTAACATTTTCATCAATAAAACATTCCACCTCCTGCGGTGACCAGCGCTCACAGAAGGCCCCCATAGTCCCTGTGGACACCGCGTGTTCCCTCTCCAGGGACACGCGGGCACGGACATAACCCCGGAAAAGGGGCAGGCAGTCGACTGCTGTGCGTCCGTCGACTGCCTGCTGCCTGGACCCGCGAATGGCCATCTTGGCCAGGCCCAGGAGCAGACCGACAGGGAGACCCCCTTCCGTTAGCCACTGGGAGTCACAGGGGAAAATGTGCGGACTCCACACAGACAGCATCCGAGGTCGGTCAGGATTGAATTTGGGTCTCTGGCGCTGTGAGGCAGCGGCTCTATACCCCGCTGCGCCACCGCGCCGCCCTAAATCTCCGAGGGTACAGCGACGGGGCGGAGAAAGGGCCCGAATGCCTTGTTGCTGATGCGGCTCCTCACATTCGGCGGGACACGTCATTCTCTCCTTTCATCGTTTTGGGCAAAAACAAAACAGACAGAAACTGGCGGCAACAGCCTGAGAAATCCTACCTTCTGATTGGTGGGTCGCAGGTCAGGGGTGACGGTGAACACATTAATCAGCACTGTGTGAGGGGAGAGAGAGAGAGAGAGAGAGAGAGAGAGAGAGAGAGAGAGAGCAGCAGTGAAAATGTTGAACCGTTGATGCTTGAACAAAACAGGTACTGGATGTAGCCCTGGAACCAGCTCTGTGAGCTTAATGTCCTCCTTCAACTCTTGCACCTCGACTAGATTCAAGATTCAAGAGTTTATAGTCATGTGTCCCTGATAGAACAATGAAATACTTGCTTGACGACAAACAGACTTAAATTGGTGAAACTTTTAGTTCAGATTCTGTTTTGCTTTGTTTCGTTTTTAAAAAAATATTTTTTAATTCTTTTTTTTTTAATTTTTTTTTAAATTTTAGTTTAGGGGGGGTTTCTTTTTCTCTTTTTATCTTTGTGTTTCTTTCTACATTTATACGTTTTCTTTTAAAGAGTTAACTATATTTACATAGAGACCGTGAGGTCTATACTCAATGTGTATTTTGACACTGGTCTCATATCAGGTTATAGAAACATAGAAATTAGGCGCAGGAGTAGAGGCCATTCGGCCCTTCGAGCCTGCACCGCCATTCAATATGATCACGGCTGATCATCCAACTCAGTATCCCGTACCTGCCTTCTCTCCGTACCCTCTGATCCCCTTAGCCACAAGGGCCACATCTAACTCCCTCTTAAATATAGCCAATGAGCTGGCCTCAACTACCCTCTGTGGCAGAGAGTTCCAGAGACCCACCACTCTCTGTGTGAAAAAATTCCTTCTCATCTCGGTCCTAAAGGATTTCCCCCTTATCCTTAAGCTGTGACCCCTTGTCCTGGACCTCCCCAACATCGGGAACAATCTTCCCACATCTAGCCTGTCCAACCCCTTAAGAATCTTGTAAGTTTCTATAAGATCCCCTCTCAATCTCCTAAATTCTAGAGAGTATAAACCGAGTCTATGCAGTCTTTGTTCATAAGACAGTCCTGACATCCCAGGAATCAGTCTGGTTATACCTGTTATTAATGTAATCCCAATCCCTATGTATCAATATCATTGTTATGTTTATCATTATTCTTTTTTGCTCTGTTTTTTATGTTTTATTTTTGTTTTCTTTGGAAAAAAAACCCCAATAAAAAGAAATAAATTCTTGCTTTGCGTCAGCACAACAGAATATAGAAGGTACGAATACAGAACACATCAGTGTGTCCATATATCATTGTATAAATATATATGATCCCCAATTTAATTGATTAGTGCAGGTGTCGGAGGTTATGGGGAGAAGGCAGGAGAATGGGGTTAGGAGGGAGAGATAGGTTGAATGGTGGAGTAGACTTGATGGGCCAAATGGTCTAATTATGCTCCTATTCCTGATGACCTGATGACTTTATGACCTTCCATTCATCTCCATCCCCCTTCCCCACCCTTTCTTCTTCCTGGCGTTTAAGATAAGGCCCTGAGATACAGGTGACGAGGGGCTGCAAAGGTGGGTGCGGTGGGTCCCACCTTTCTGCTTTGGTTTATAGACAGGCTTGTCCGTCTGGATGAACACGGAAGATCCCTTGGAGTCGATGGTGACGGTTGTGAAGTTGTGGAAGATGTATCCATTGTCGGTGAGATGCCGATTGCCCCACACTTTGAGCTGAGCCTGTCCACTGAATCCTTGCGGTACCTAGAAGACAAAGGAAAGAGGTTTAGGGGGACATTTGGAGGGGAGTGATTGCACAGATGGCGCAGCGGTAGACTTGCTGCATCACAACGCCAGAGACCCGGGTTCAATCCTGACCTCAGATGCTGTCTATATGGAGTTTGCATGTTCTCCCTGTGACCACGTGGGTTTTCTCTGGGTGCACAGGGTTTCTCCCACACTCCAAAAACATGCAGGTTTGCAGGTTAATTGGCTTCTGCGAAATCGTCCCTACGTGTGTGGGATAGTACGCGGGATTGCTGGTCAGCGCCGACTCGGTGGGCTGAAGGGCCTGTGTCTGTGCTGCATCTCTAAACTAAATTAAACGACTTTACAGCGCCTGACAATGCAGGTCGATCAGATATCCAGACCCAACCCTTCAGAAACCTGTACCAGCCTCAGATCAATATTTGTAAGAAGGAACTGCAGATGCAGGTTTATACTGAAAATAGACAAAATGCTGGAGTAACTCAGCGGGTCAGGCAGCATCTCTAGAGAAAAGGAAAAGGGGACTGTACCCTGAAGAAGGGTCTCGACCCAAACCTTCACCTATTCTTTTTCTCCGGAGATGCTGCCTGACCCACTGAGGTACTGCAGCATTTTGCGTCTATCTTCAGTGTAAACCAGCATCTGCATCTCTTTCATACGCACCAGTTACAGTCTATTTATGCTTGTAATAAAGTTATTGCACACAACAAGTAGCCATGAATTACAACGTGTTCATGAGAAGATTCACCTTTAAATGGTGTGTGTGAGGAGATAACCACTGGCCGTGCGGCACGGTGGCGCAGCGGCAGAGTTGCCGCCTCACAGCGCCAGGAGACCCGGGTTCGATCCCGACCGCGGGTGTCGTCTGTACGGAGTTTGCGTGTTCTCCCCGTGGGTTTTCTCCGAGATCTCCGCTCTGTACAACTAAAACTGAGTGTCACGGCCTCGTCTATAGCCCGCAGGGAGCGTAGTTCACTCAGCTGAGCAGTAACCAGCTTCCTGAGGGTTGTTAGACCTGTACTCATCCAGGCAAGTCAAGTGTTCCATCATACTGCAGGCTTGTGCTTTGTAGACAGTGGAAAGACGATCAGGAGCCAGACCGTGACTCACCCGCTGCTGGACACCCAGTCTCCCATCTGTTCTCGTCGTCACCCCACTGGTTCAGATGAAAACCTTGTGCGGCAGCACCTCCAGGATGTTGACGATGGGGGAACAATCCCTTCGGTCCACCCAGTCCGCGCTGACCAACGATCACCCCGTCCATTAGTACTATCGTACACACTTGGCATAGCTTACAATTTTACAGAAGCCAGTTAACCTACAAACCTGTACGTCTTTGGAGTGTGGGTGGAAACCGGAGCACCCGGAGAAAACCCACGCGGTCACGGGGAAAACGTGCGAACTCCACACAGACACAGCAACCGAGGTCAGGATCGAACCCGGGCCTCTGGCGCTGTAATAGCCCTGTCCCACGGTGCGAGTTCATTCCAAGAGCTCTCCCGAGTTTAAAAAAAATAAAACTCGTGGGAAGCACGGAGAATGAACGTAGCGGGTACGTCGGAGCTCGGGGACGTCTCTTTCCGCTAACGGCAGGTACTCGGGAAGACTCGCTAACGGCAGGTAAGCACGGTAAGACTCGTGAAGACTTTTCAACATGATGAAAAATATCCACGAGAGCCCCGAGTACCGACGAGCGGCCGTTACCGTAAACCTCCGAGTTCGAATCAGGGCAAACTCGGGGAGAACCCGTGGAATGAACTCGTAGAGTGGGACAGGGGTTTCAGTCAGCAACTCGACCGCTGCCCCACCGCGCCTCCCTCTGCAAAAGCCATGCCTTTGAATACCAGATCTCTCCGAAATATCCCTGACAAGGCCACCCAAACTGCATGGCAACCATTGACCGGCATCAAAAGTGGAGGGCGGTTGTCGTGCAGATCCCAGCTGTGGCGCCACCATTGGTGGGAGGAAACAACCACAACACCACATGTGTACATACAACTTCCAGCGCAGAAATTCAGGGGATGTGTATGTACACACACCAGAAAGTAATGCAAACTCAACACAATCTTGTTTACTTTGGGCATCCACTCTGTCTGTGCAGTTATTGCAATGATGCAGTGCTGCCATTAACTGCCTCACTGGCAACCTCTGTTGACAGAAATTAGTACCGCAGGCACATTCCATCAATGCACCCGGTCTAGCTCCATCTGCTCAAGAGTCAAGAGCGTTTTATTGTCATATGTCCCAGATAGAAGAATTACATTCTTGCTTGCAGCAGCACGACAGAATATATAAACATAGAACATTGTAAACAATACGTTAAACGAGAGAATTAAAAACAAATCAGTGTGTGTGGGTATGTAAGTAAGTAAGTAAGTAAGTTTATTGGCCAAGTATTCACATACAACAAATTTGCCTTGGTGCTCCACCCACAAGTAACAACATGATATACAGTGACAGTTACCTACAATCATATGCCCACATATACCCACAATCCTGTTTATATCAATGGGACGATGGTGGAGAGCGTCAAAAACTTCAAATTCCTGGGCGTGCATATTTCCGAAGATCTTTCCTGGACCCAGCTCACTGATGCAAATATAAAGAAGGCACATCAACATCAGCGCCTCTACTTCCGGAGAAGATTACGGAGATTCAGTATGTCAAGGAGTATTCTCCTGAACTTCTACAGGTGTACAGTAGAGAGCATACTGACCGGTTGCATCGTGGCCTGGTTCGGCAACTTGAACGTCCAGGAGCGGAAAAGACTGCAAAAAGTTGTGACCACGGCCCAGTCCATCACCGGCTCTGACCTCCCCACCATCGAAGGGATCGATCGAAGTCGCGACCTCAAAAAGGCAGCCAACATCATCAAAGACCTACACCACGCTGGCCACTCATTTCACCATTGCCATCGGGAAGAAGGTACAGGAGTCTGAAAACTGTAACGTCCAGGTTCAGGAACAGCTTCTTCCCTGCAGCCATCAGGCTATTAAACATGACAACAAATAAACTCTGAACTGCAACAGACTATTATTATTATTATCACAAATACACATATATACAGTAGATAGATCATATATCATGGGAAGGAACTGCAGATGCTGGTTTCAACCGAAGATAGACACAAAATGCTGGGGTAACAGAATACTGCTCGGAGAATCACCTGAAACTATATATTTTTCTTACTTTAAATAACCCCATTAGAAGGAAAATATTATGTCAGACACAGGAAATTCCAGATGCTGGAACCTTGAGCAAGAAAACAAGCAGCCGGAGAAACTCAGCGAGTCGGGCTGCATGCATTGAGGGAAACTGATAGGCAATGTTTCGGGACCTGAAACACTATCTGTTCACTTCACTCCACAGACGCTGCCTGACCCGCCAGGTTCCAGAATGCAATGTCAAACTATTAGAAATGCTATGTCAGCTTCAGATTGTATATGGTTTATAGAATCATAGGTATTTCAGTACATTGGCTCATAGTATCCAACCTTAGCGAATTCCACTTCCCAGCTTTAGGTCTGTAAGTCTGCAGGTAATAGTGCAGGTAATTTACCTTAATTTTACTTTAGTTTATTTAGGCGCAGTGCAGAAACAGATCCTTCTGCACACCGAGTCCGCGCAAGACCAGCGATTCCCGCATACTAGCACTATCCTAGGGGGTGGAAGATTGCAACCTTCACGTGGTCCGCCCTGTTTCGACTAATGCAATCAACGCGACGTGCACAAACGGAAGATCAAATAGAACAAGTTGTCCAACAACTTTAGGCCGTGCACGCCACACGAAAGTAGAAGCACTATCCTACACACCAGGGACAATTTACAATTTTTACCAAAGACAAACCTGCACGTCTTTGGAGTGTGGGAGGAAACTGGAGCGCCCGGGTAAAACCCACGCGGTCACGGGGAGAACGTACAAACTCCGTACAGACAGAGCCTGCAGTCAGGATCGAACCCGGGTCTCTGACGCTGTAACGCAGCAACTCTACCGCTGCGTCACTGTGCGGCCCAAGTTTTAGATTTTATTACTTGTCATTGGAACCTCAGAGAGGCTCGAACGAAACTCCATTTCTACAAGCCATACAAACAGAACAATTCATAAACAAACACACAAACAATTCAATTCACACAAACATCCATCACAGTGAATCTCCTCCTCACTGTGATGGAAGGCAAAGTCTTCTCACTCCCCTGCACCATCTCTCTCCCGAGGTCGAAGCCCCGGGCAGGCGGTGTTAAGTCCCACGGCCATTGAGGCCGCGCCAGGCGATGTACGGCCCTGCTCTAGGCCCAAAAGTCTCAACGTTGGAGCCCCCGGCGGGCGCTGGAATGTCCCGCGGCCATTAGAGCCGCGCCGGGCGATGTATGGCCCCGCTCCGGGTCGCTCCAACCCCGCGACACGGGCTGGAGAAGTTGTGTTGCAGGAGCTCCGGAAAGCGGTCTCCAACCCGGACCCGCGAGCTCCCGATATCCCGGCAGTCCACCGGTCTGCAGCTGCAGATGGAGCCGGAGCTGGAGCTCCGGAGTCGGGCCGCAGCGACGAGCCACCACCGCTGCCCACGCTCCGAGGCCGGCCAGCCCCACGACGGTGAGTCCGCAGCTCCGCAGGCTCCGTGACTGGAGCCCCCAGGTTGTCCCGGTCGGAGGCCGCTCCACGGTGCTAGGCCCCAACGACAACGGAGACCCGACAGGAAAATATTCGTGCAGGGAAGATATTTTAAAAGTTTCCCCCTCCCCCCCCCCCCCCACCCCCCACACATATACAGTTAGAAACAATACAAAAAAAGCACGAACAACTACATTTAACTAGACAATAAATTAAAAAAAGACAGACAGGCTGTAAAGTTCTTCATCCTTTTTGAGGCATCGAGTTCCAGTCACCAGAAAAATACATTTTTTCTCATCCTTCCATCAATGAACTCAAGTTTATGCCTGGTAGGCAAAAGTGCTGGAGAAAACGTTGCCTATTTCCTTCGCTCCATAGATGCTGCCGCACCCGCTGAGTTTCTCCAGCACTTTTGTCTACCTTCGATTTTCCAGCATCTGCAGTTCCTTCTTAAACATCAAGTCTATGCCTCCAAGGCACTCATCTCGCTGCTAATGGAAATGTCCTGTTTACCCTGCCTAGGCCTCTCATCATTTTATATGTCCTTCTGTAATGTGGTGACCAGGACAATAAAATTACTCTAGCTGTGGCCAAACCAGTTTTATACTATTCTTACAAGGTCTTCCTACCCTGGTATTACAAGCCTCAGCTAATAAAAGCAAGCCCCCTTCCCTAACCCTTCCTAACTTATTGACCCACAATGTTACTTTCAACAATTTCTTTGCATGCACTCCAAAACAGCATGTTCCTCTATCTGGCCTCCACTAATACGTTACCTCACCTTTCTCCAATTCATCCTTTTCTGTCTACCCATCTAGCGCACTGAAGTCTTCCCGTGGCCTTAAACGTTCTCCCTCACGGCACCGTGGCCCCGCGGTTGAGTTGCCGCCTTACAGCCCTCGCAGCGCCGGAGACCCGGGTTCGATCCCGACCACGGGTGCTGCCTGTACGGAGTTTGGACCTTCTCCCCGTGACCACGTGGGTTTTCTCCGAGATCTTCGTTTTCCCTCCCACATTCCAAAAAGACGTACAGTTTTGTTGGTTAATTGGCTTAGTATAAGCGTAAATTGTCCCGAGTGGTGTTAATGTGGTCGGTGCGGACTCGGTGGGCCGAAGAGCCTGTTTCTGTGATGTATCTAAAAAAAAACGTATGTTGACTTTTGCATCAGCATCAAACTTTCTCGCTCTAACCTCTGCATTTACTTCCAAATAGTTTTATCTTCATGATCTCTCAGGAGCGTGCACAGTCTGCTCCCTTTCCAGTTCAAGGTGATTAGGAATTACAGTGCAGGATCTGCAAACTTTGACAGAGAAGGAAGGGGCAGATGGTTTGTGGTGCAGCAGGTGGGTGAGATGTTCGAGATGTTACGTGCTCCCTCCATTGCCATGAAGATTTGACATATTTAGTTCCTGCCTAGTTCCTTCTTCTCCATTTTGAGCAAACATGGGGCCAGGGAGCTCCAGGAATGTGTGAGGTCAGTTTTTCTTCCCTCCCCCCAGTCTATATTGAAACTTGAACGACATGGCTGAAGTGTTTTCCCCTTCATTCTAGTAGTCTCTTGTTGTGATGGAGCTTGGAGGCATGTTGAGAAGATGACTTTTGCCTACTGGGGCTGCTTGTGTGTGATTGGAGCCCAAACGCTGAGGTTATTGACCCAGAGAGGGTGTCAACTTTGGTCTGGCAAGTCTGCCATTGGATTGGTTTTTCCACTCCACAATGGCACTTATCCGGTCGCATGAGATGCCCTTGCAGGCGAGAGGGCGGGGATCACTACTGCTCTACAGACCACAAGATCAATGCCAGTTTTAAGCACTCTTTTCCTTAGTTGACCCAAAGACGTGAAGGTGATGGCGAGTTCCCTCATCGATGTCTGCCTTCAACAACAGACCCTTCCTGAGATATGGAAAGTGATCCGCATTTTCCGAGCACTCGTCTTGGACCTTGGTCATCCGGTGGAGGGCAGTGGTGGTGGCTGGTGGACCAGCTTGGCAGAGGATCTTTGTCTTCCCATGGTCTAATGCAAGGCCCGTTGATTCATAGGAGTCTGTAATGACTTGGAACTAGGTCTCTGAATGAACACATACACACATACACACGTCATCTGTAATTCGATGATTGATGTAGGTGAAGATGAAGGTTGAACAATTTCTTGTTCATTTGTAAATTAACTCCAAGTCAGCATCAACCTTTTATACTGACCAAGATAAATAAAGCACTGATCCCTATGGAGCTCCACTATAGTCATTAAAACTCTCAACTATAGCGCCATGCTTTGTTGTTGAGCCAATATTAATAAAAGATGCAAACTTTCCCTTGGACTGTGTGGGTATTAACCTTTGTGATCAATCCGTCAAGTGGAAAAGGCCAAACACTTGCTAAGGGTTACTGTACAGCCGTCCGCCATTGCCCTTCAGTTTAGTTTTGTCTAGTTTAGAAATACAGCACACAAACAGGCCCTTCGGCCCACAGAGCCCATGCCAACCAGTAATCACCTCGTACACTAGCACTATCCTACTACACACTCGGGGCAATTTACAATTAACCTATAAACCTGCGTGTCTTTGGGGTGTGGGGGGGAACCTGAGCACCCTTCCACGCAAGAGCCTGCGTCGGGATTCGAACCGCCAAAGGAACGGACAGACTCCATCAGTGAGGCACAGGAGTAAAGACTTGCCGAGCAGAAGCCTTGGTCTGCGCTTCTCTAAGTAAAGGAGTTCCCACACCCAGACACAATTTGCAACTAAACAGTGTCTGAGTCACCATTACTGACCTGGGGCAGTTTCTTCCCAGCTGTTATCAGGCAACTGAACCATCCTACTGCAACTAATGAGCGGTCCCAAACTACTATCTACCTCTGAAGAAGGGCCTCGACACGAAACGTCACCCATTCCTTCTCCCCAGAGATGCTGCCTGTACCGCTGAGTTACTCCAGCATTTTGTGTCTACCTACTATCTGCCTCATCAGGGACCCTCGGGCTATGTTTAGTCGGACTTGGCTGCCTAAATCTTGCACTAAACGTTATTCCCTTATCATATACCTGTACACTGTGAATGGCCCGATTGTAACAATGTAGTGTGTGTGTGTGTGTGTGTGTGTGTGTGTGTGTGTGTGTGTGTGTGTGTGTGTGTGTGTGTGTGTGTGTGTGTGTGTGTGTGTGTGTGTGTGTGTGTGTGTGCATATTCATGCATTTGCATATGCGTCTATATATATATATATGTGTGTGTGTGTGTGTGTGTATATATAATATACATATCTATGTGTGTACATATTTAATTATATTCTTGGTTATTTAATTTTATATAATTGTCTTGGTTATTATATTTCTTACAGAGTACCGCATTTACATATCCTGTTGTGCTGGTGGGAGTAAGAATTTCGTTGTTCTGTCTGGGACAAATAGCAATAAAACGTTATTGACTTTTGACTCGATGGTGAGAAGACAAAGTTAATCTTTTCCTGGGTTCCAAATTGGTTTCAAGTGATCTCCATGAAAACACTTCCCAGGGAGTCTGCATATCACAAGACCATGATCAAAAGGAATAGTGGAGAATATGTTTGGGATTACAGGAGCCATTAGGGCCTGCCCTGAAGTAATTCAGGCTGTGCTACGTGTCACAAAGCATCTGGGATGAACAGGCTCCGTTTAGTGCATGACGTTAGGCTCAGGTTTGTCTGTTTGGGGTTGTCAGTGACGTTGGTGAAGCGGTGATTATACTCACAGTGGTCAGTGATTCTTGCCTTGGACACAATAAGCCGTGACATGTAGTCAGAGTCAAACCCAACCCGTCACCGAGCCAGCTTGGGATCTAGCATCCAACAGGCACCGACACTCCCTGCAACAGATACCACCTCTACCCTGGGGCAGGGGTCCACAGACCCTGACTCTCCCTCTGACAGATCCCAACTCTACACTGGGACAGATCCCAACTCTACACTGGGACTACACCAACTCTACACTGGGACTACACCAACTCTACACTGGGGCTACACCAACTCTACACTGGGCAGATCCCAACTCCACACTGGGACTACACCAACTCTACACTGGGACAGATCTCAACTCTACACTGGGACTACACCAACTCTACACTGGGGCCACACCAACTCTACACTGGGACTACACCAACTCTACACTGGGGCCACACCAACTCTACACTGGGACTACACCAACTCTACACTGGGGCCACACCAACTCTACACTGGGACTACACCAACTCTACACTGGGACTACACCAACTCTACACTGGGGCCACACCAACTCTACACTGGGACTACACCAACTCTACACTGGGACCACACCAACTCTACACTGGGACAGATCCCAACTCTACACTGGGACTACACCAACTCCACACTGGGGCCACACCAACTCTACACTGGGACTACACCAACTCTACACTGGGACTACACCAACTCTACACTGGGACTACACCAACTCTACACTGGGACAGATCCCAACTCCACACTGGGACTACACCAACTCTACACTGGGACTACACCAACTCCACACTGGGACTACACCAACTCTACACTGGGACTACACCAACTCCACACTGGGACTACACCAACTCTACACTGGGACTACACCAACTCCACACTGGGACTACACCAACTCCACACTGGGACTACACCAACTCCACACTGGGACAGATCTCTACACTGGGACTACACCAACTCTACACTGGGACAGATCTCAACTCTACACTGGGACTACACCAACTCTACACTGGGACTACACCAACTCTACACTGGGACAGATCTCTACACTGGGACTACACCAACTCTACACTGGGGCAGATCCCAACTCCACACTGGGACTACACCAACTCTACACTGGGGCAGATCCCAACTCCACACTGGGACTACACCAACTCTACACTGGGGCAGATCCCAACTCCACACTGGGACTACACCAACTCTACACTGGGGCAGATCCCAACTCCACACTGGGACTACACCAACTCTACACTGGGGCCACACCAACTCTACACTGGGACTACACCAACTCCACACTGGGACTACACCAACTCTACACTGGGACTACACCAACTCTACACTGGGGCCACACCAACTCTACACTGGGACTACACCAACTCTACACTGGGGCCACACCAACTCTACACTGGGGCCACACCAACTCTACACTGGGACAGATCCCAACTCCACACTGGGACTACACCAACTCTACACTGGGACTACACCAACTCCACACTGGGACTACACCAACTCTACACTGGGACTACACCAACTCTACACTGGGACTACACCAACTCTACACTGGGACTACACCAACTCTACACTGGGGCTACACCAACTCTACACTGGGGCAGATCCCAACTCCACACTGGGACTACACCAACTCCACACTGGGACTACACCAACTCTACACTGGGACTACACCAACTCTACACTGGGACTACACCAACTCTACACTGGGGCAGATCCCAACTCCACACTGGGACTACACCAACTCTACACTGGGGCTACACCAACTCTACCCTGAGACAGGCACCAACTCTCTTCTGGAACAGGGAATGCACAAGTCAACTCCCTGAGGTGCAGGAACGTAACGTTCTCCTTCCCTGGCCACAAGTCGCACCCACAGTCGATCTGCATTACCCAGTGATCACCAGTCTGTGACGATAAGGATCTTGCGCTACCCCATTAGGACATCCATTATTACTCAGGCTTCAGCTAGGAGTCATTGTGCAAATACAGTCTCCTCACGGCTCCAGCAACGTGATTACTACTGCGCTGGCTGCCACGCCCCTCCTACAATCACTGTACATCCAGTCGCGGGGCGATCGGGTCTCCTGTGGTGCCCTGCCTGTGCTCCTCACGTTCCCCGGCCCACTCTCCATCTTCCGCCCACCTGGTGCAAAAGATTTTGGGATCCGAGGAAAATGTTCCATGACCCAGGCTATTGGAGAGGAATAGATTGGATCAAGTCTTTTGGTCAGTGAATGGAATCGAGAACCAGAGGAGATAGGGGAAAGATTTAATAGGAACCTGAGGGGAAACTTTTTTTTTTACATAAAGTGGGGGTGGGTGTATGGGACAAGCTGCCAGAGGAGGTAATTGAGGCAGGCAAATATGCTAAAAAGTATCAACAATAACGGAAACAGGCCATTGTTAGCTGTGAGCTAGGTGAAAACTAGCTACAGACAATGAGACTCAACAAGACAACTTTTAACCTCGTACAACAACTTGGGTGGAGGAGGGAGGGAGGGAACAGAGAGAGGGAGAGAGGGGATGCAAGGGTTACTTGTTAGATAAACCAATATTCATGCCGCTGTCAGCTGCCTGAGACTGAGAAGTAAGTAAGTGCGTTTATTGGCCAAGTATTCACATACAAGGAATTTGCCTTGGTGCTCCACCCACAAGTAACAACATGACATACAGTGACAGTTACGAGTGACTCAGAAAACACTAAACATTAATAATAATAAAACATTAATGATAAAACACCGTTGATCAAGCACGTGAACCAACAAAATACCAGATCAAAGGGAGGCTACAGATTTTTGGCTGTTGAGTAGAGCAACTACTCGTGGATAAAGACTGTTTTTATGTCTGGCTGTGGCAGCTTTGACAGTCCGGAGTCGCCTTCCAGAGGGAAGTGATTCAAAGAGTTTGTGGCCAGGGTGAGAGGGGTCAGAGATGATCTTGCCCGCTCGCTTCCTGGCCCTTGCAGTGTACAGTTCATCAATGGAGGGAAGGTTGCAGCCAATAACCTTCTCTGCTGATCGGACGATTCGCTGCAGCCTCCGGGTGTCGTGCTTGGTGGCTGAGCCGAACCAGACCATGACGGAGAAGCAAGAGATTGACAATAAACTAAACAGAGAATGAGAGGACAAGATGGTGAGGACGGGGAGAGAGGGCAGCGAGAATGGTGAATGAAGGAGAAATCTGGACAGAGCACGGATGGATCAAGAGGCAGGTGGGACATCATGAATTACAGGGAAATATTCTGCAGATGCTGCAATCCCGAGAAAAAATAATGTGTTGGAGGAAACTCAGCGGGTCAGCCAGCATCTGCAGAGGGAACTGGATAGATGGTGTTTCGGATCGGGACCCTTCTTGAGACTGATGAGAAACTTTGGAAGACTTTGGAAGTGTTGGGATAATCTGAGGGAGAAAAAAAAAAGGTATCCTTGGAGAGAGGGAGAGCAAATGTCACACGCAGAATACTCAGCACAGGATCTGCTTTGTTGCCAATTTCACCACAAAAAAAACTCTGGCCAAAGCCTTCAGGCTCCTTCTCCCAACATCAATCTGTCTGCCAATAACGACAGCCTTACCTGTAATGTGACTGTCCCCTTTTCTGCAAAAGAAGAACAAACAAATATGTTACCGAAAGGCTCCACAAACACAAAAACACCCTTCATTAAAGTTGGGATGAAGCAAACGTTCTGTAATCCAAACTCACCATAGACGGAGCCCTGACTATGAGCCACGGTTTCTCCTTTCACCACCAGTTGGACATGGACATTGGTTTCTGATAAAGGCTTGAATATTGTAAAACTGATGACGGCATCGACCCCTGCCCTGAGGACTGAGGGAGCGGTCACCAGGTAACCCCTAGAACAGAGTAGCAGAAATCCGGGTCAAACTCTGCCTAGCACGCACACACACACACACATACGCATGCACACACATACATGGGTATATGCGCACACACACACACACTCCAGAGCATACCGCAATGCAAACTCCCCTTTCTCTCTCTCACACTTTTTCTCAGCATGCACGTGTGCACACACACATGCACGCACATACATGCATGCACACACATGCACGCACACACATGCACGCACACACAAACACACACACCAGAACATGCTCCAATGCAAACTTCCCTTTTCTCTCTCTCTCTCTCTCACACACTTTCACATTCACACTTTTTGTCACAGACACACTCATTCTCAAACACCCCCACATTTCGCACTCAAGCGCTAATTCCACACATTTTCTTACACACACTCACACTTAAATGCACGCGCTCACTTTCTCTTGCACAGTTCTCTTCATGTGTACATACACGTTGTCTTGCATGCACACAGTCTTTCACACACACACTCTCACATGCACTCACTTTCTCTCACACACACTTTCTCTTGGACAGGCACACACTTTCTCACAGGCACACATACTTTCTCATTACCACACACACCTCACGCACACACATGCATTTTCTCAGGCACTTGCACGCTCACACTTACACAAACCTTCTTACAGACTCACTTTCATCTGCACATGTATAGTTTATCATGCACACTTTCCCCTAAACTGCCTCACACACTCACCCTTTCTCACACACAAGCCTTCTTGCACACACACACCTTCTTATGCACACCAGCATTTTTGCATGCACACAAACTCTCTTGTACACATTCTCACTTTCTCACACACATTATCACTATTTGCCCACGATTGTACTGCCATCTTCCCACACATTCTCTCACGCATTTGCACACATACTCACACACTGGCATTCACACTTATTCACATATGCACCCATTCTCACTTTTTAACACGCGTTTACACAATACTCACTCACACGTTCCCGCTTCGGCTGGCATGTTTTCTCTCACACACACGCAGACTCACATATACTCACAATTGCACAGAATCACTTTCACTCGCACACACATTCTCCCACATACATTCTGTCATGGGCATCCCCACTTACACACATCCCTACACTCTCTCCCGCACATCCACACTCATTCACGTGAACTCACACACACATTTGCACTAACACTCTCACACGCACACGTGTTCACACTTACTCTCTCACACGTCCATTCACACTTACTCTCTCACACCCATTCACACTTGCTCGCACATGCGTTCACACCTACTCTCGCACGCTTCCACACATGCTCTCTCTCTCGCATTCACACTTACTCTCTCTCGCGCATTCACACTTACTCTCGCGCACACACGCATTCCCAAACACGCGTACATTCTCTCTCTCTCTCTCTCTCTCTCTCTCACACACACACACACTCTCTCTCCCTCTCTCTCACACACTTCATCTCTCTCTCTCTCACACACACTTTCACACACACTTTCTCACTCTCTCTCTCACTCTCTCTCTCTCCCACTCACACTCACACTCACACTCTCTCTCTCTCTCTCACACACACACACACACACAGAAAGACTCACTGTTTTTGCTGGCACCAGGAGAGGCAACAGTAGCCCACGAGATTGGCTAAAATCCACCAGCAGCGGCTGAGGCGCCTCATTTCCAGAGCTGGGAATGAAGCGCGTTTCCAACGCCGTGCGCTCAGCGAGTGCCGAGGGCCATGGAGAGCGGACAAGCCGCAGCCCCGGAGCCGCAACCTCGGCTCACCGCGGCCTCAGCTGCTCGCTGCGGGAACCAGCGCTGGGGGAGGGAGCGGAGGGGAGGGGAGGGGGGAGAAGGGGAAAGGGGAAAGAGAGAGTGGGGGGGGGGGGGGGTAGAGAGAGAGAGAGAGAGAGAGAGAAAGAATGAGAGAGGGGGGTGGAGAGGGAGAGAGAGGGGAGAGGGGTAGAGGAGAGAGAGAGGGGAGGGAGGGAGGTAGGAAGAGAGAGAGAGATAGAAAGATAGATAGATAGATAGAGAATAATAGGGAGAGAGGGGGTGGAGAGGGAGAGGGGGGATAGAGGGAGAGAGGGAGATATATGTAGATATATAGATAGAGAGAGAAAGAGAGAGGGGGAGAGAGGGAGATATATATATATATATATATAGATAGGGAGAGAGAGAGAGAAAGAGAGAGGGGGGAGTAATTTTTCGCTCAGAGTCCCGGCCTGTCTGGATGCTACTCGCAGGGCTGCCCGCAGTCGCTGTGCGGGACAGAGGGTGGGATTGGATTGGATCGGATCGGATCGGATCAGATCGCTCGCTGGCGCAAAGTTCCAGTCTCCGCTCTGTCCGCTTTGGGATGGTTGGTGGGATGGGGGGGGGGGGGGGGGGGTGGGTGGTGGTGGGTGGTGGTGGGGGGGGGGGGGGGAGAGGGGCTATTGTTTCTGCGGATGTCTCTCAGCTTCCGTGCGGTTGGCTGCCTGGACCCGGGGACCGATCCCTCTGCCCGGCCACTCTGTCCCATTGGCTCTGCCCCCGTCCCTATGCGCCAATCCCAGCCCCCCTGGCTCCAGTTGTCTGCCCGCCCCCGGAGCCGCCGGCTTCACCCAGAGTGGAAAGTGACCGGTCGCTGACAGGCTGCGCCGCTGGGTATCCCCAGCCCCCCTCCCCCCCCCCCCCTCCCCTCCCCCCGGGGACAACCCCAGCACCCAGGCTCCCGGCTGAAGAAGGGTCTCCCATCCCGAAACCTCACCCACTGATTTCCTACTCTCCAGTCCAGAGATGCCAGACAAAAGTCCTGGGGAAACTCAGCGGGTGAGGCAGCATCTATGGAGCGAAGGAAATAGGCAACGTTTCTGGCCGAGACCCTTCTTCAGTCTGAGTAACTCAGCAGATCGGGCAACATTGATTTATCTAACTTCAAGTAACCCTTGCATCCTCTCTCTCTCTCTCTCTCTCTCTCTCTTTCCATTTTTTTTTTCATTTCACTGCACATCTCGTATGTGTAAGTGTTAAAGAAGGAACTGCAGATGCTGGAGAATCGAGGGTTACACAAAAAGCTGGAGAAACTCAGCGGGTGCAGCAGCATCTAAGGAGCGAAGGAGATAGGCGACGTTTCGGGTCGAGACCCTTCCTTGTATGTGACGAATAAACTTGACTTGACTCCTCTCTCTCTCTCGTCTCTCCCCCATCCTAGTCCTTGTACACGTTTCAATGTCATACAAACATAGAGATTAGGTGCAGGAGTAGGCCATTCGGCCCTTCGAGCCTGCACCGCCATTCAATATGATCATGGCTGATCATCCAACTCGGTATCCCGTACCTGCCTTCTCTCCATACCCTCTGATCCCCTTAGCCACAAGGGCCACATCTAACTCCCTCTTAAATATAGCCAATGAACTGGCCTCAACTACCTTCTGTGGCAGAGAGTTCCACAGATTCACCACTCTCTGTGTGAAAAAAGTCTTATCTTGGTCTGAAAAGATTTCCCCCATTTCCTTAAACTGTGACCCCTTGTCCTGGACTTCCCCAACATCGGGAACAATCTTCTTGCATCTAGCCTATCCAACCCCTTAAGAATTTTGTAAGTTTCTATAAGACCCCCTCTCAATCTCCTAAAGTCTAGAGAGTATAAACCGAGTCTATCCAGTCTTTCTTCATAAGACAGTCCCAACATCTCAGGACCTAATGTGGTCGCTTGAGCCGTCCGGCGTCGCGGGGCCGGTCCCACTTCGATCGCCGGAGCCGTGCGGAATTGTGCGGAGTTCGTCCCGACATCGCGCGGGGCTCCGAAAAACTGACTATGTTCAAAAATTCCGCGTGGCAACGGCTTGTCGGCTCGCAGTCGCCTCGACGCATTACACACCGCCCCGACATTGTGCCTCCGTGAACCTATCTGTAGGTGCTTCCGTGACCCTCTATGTGTGTGGCTCCGTGGCCCTCTGTGTGTGTGTGCCTCTGTGCCCCTCTCTGTGTGCCCCTCTCTGTCCTGGCGAACTTACCTTAGACTTCGCTCCAAGTTCGCCTCACTTTGCGCCGCATTGCGCCACTCACCCTACCTCCGCGCGGCCCCTGCTGCCGGTTTGGTCGCGCTTGCCGCATGCAGGCGCATGCTGGTGGGACCGGCCCTGTACAGGGGATCACCCGACCTCCGCGCGGCCCCCGCTTCTAGTTTGGTCGCGTTCATCGCATAAAGTTGCATGCTGGTGGGACAGGCCCTTTACTCAGCGGGTTCAAGCAGCATCCCTGGAGAGAAAGAACAGGTGACATTTCGGGTCAAGATGTCCCTCAAGCTGAGGCAACACCCATTCCTTTTTCTCCAGAGAATAGACAATAGACAATAGGTGCAGGAGTAGGCCATTCGGCCCTTCGAGTCAGCACCGCCATTCAATGTGATCATGGCTGATCATCCACAATCAGTACCCCGTTCCTGCCTTCTCCCCATATCCCCTGACTCTGCTATCTTTAACAGCCCTATCTAGCTCTCTCTTGAAAGCATCCAGAGAACCTGCCTCCACCGCCCTCTGAGGCAGAGAATTCGGAGATGCTGCCAGTCTTGCTGAGTTACTCCAGCATTTTGTGTCTTTATCTTCAGTGAAAACAAGCATCTGCAGTTCCTTTTATCGGGCTGAGTCACAGCATGGTTTGGGAACAGCTCCATCCAAGAAATGGAAGAGAGTTGTGGACGCAACCCAGAGCATCACGAAAACCAGTCTGAAGAAGGGTCTCGACCCATCCCTTTTCTCCAGAGATGCTGCCTGACCCGCTGAGTTACTCCAGCACTTTGTGTCTATCTTTGGTATAAACCAGCATCTGCAGTTCCTTTCTACACACAAGCCAACCTCCCTTCCATTGACTCCATGTCTCTTCACGCTGCCTCGGCAAGACCACCAGCATCATCAAGGACCAGTCTCACCCCGGTCACTCCCTCTTCTCCCGTCTCCCAATAGGCAAGAGGTAAAGAAGTGTGAAAACGCACACCCCCAGATTCAGGGGCAGTTTCCTCCCAGCTGTTATCAGGCAACTGAACCGTCCTATCACCAACTAGAGAGCGATCCTGAGCCACTATCTACATCGTTGGAGACCCTCGGACTATCTTTGATCGGACTCTACCTTGCACTAAATATCATGTATCTGTACACTGTACACCTGTGGACGACTCGATTTTAATCATGTACAGTGTTTCTGCTGAGTGGTTAGCACACAACAAAAAGCTATTCTCTGTAACTCGGGCACACGTGATAAAAAATGAAACCAAATTAAACACCTCTGTTCCCTTTACCAGGGCTGGACCAAACACCGAATCTCCTCTGCAAAAAAAAGGACGCAAAGTGTTAGAGTAACACAGCGGGTCAGACAGCTTCCCTGGAGAACACGGATAGGTGACGTTTCGGGTCGCGACCAGACAAACAGTCTGAATAAAAGTCCCAACCCGGAAGGTCACCTGCCTGTGTTTGGCCCTCATTGCTTTGTCTGTATCCATGTATCTGTCACAATGTTTCTTAAACATTGCAATAGTCACTGCCTCAACTACCTCCTCTGGCAGGCTGGTTCCATACACCCACCACCCTCTGTGTAAAAATGATACCCCTTCAGGTTCCTATTAAATCTCCCCCCCCCCCAACCTAAACCTGTGTCTCTGGTTCTTGGTTCCCCTATTTTGGGGAAAAGACTCCACTCACCCCCCCCCCCCCAGTTTCTTGAACGTGGCCTCACAGATAGATAGGGTGGTCAGGAAGGCTTTTGGAACATTGGCCTTCATCAGTCAGTGTATTGAGTATAGAGGTTGGGAGGTCATGTTGCAGTTGTACGAGACGTTGTATGACTGTGACCCAGATGACTCTAACCTTCGCATCCCAACCTAAAGTGGGATAAGGTAGTAAGTAAGTAAGTAATTTTTATTTCTATAGCACTTTTAAATCAAATCTCTGTTGAAGCCAAAGTGCTTTACAGAGAAAAAAAATATTAGATGACCATACATCCATAATAAAATTAAAAATAAATCTGAAAATAAAGACACAATACACTATAGGATTCAACACAAACATCCCCCCACAGTAGAATCAATACTTTCCACTGCGAGGGAAGGCACCAAAAAGTCTACATGGGAGCAACGTTCTCCAGGCTGCAGGCCATCCTGACCGTAAAATCTATTGCCTATCACTCTTGTTCCTCATCACAGGTCTTCACAGGTCTTCCTCTTCTTGCGTATGGCGCGCACAGCCTGAAGTTGTAAGACAACTTGTTCTGTTCGATCTCGTGTTTGCGCACGCCAGGTTAATTGCATTCGTCGAAACAGGGTGGGCCAGGTGAAGGTTGCAATTTCCCGCCCCCAGTTGCCGGGTCTTATATAGTGGAACCTGCAGCTCGAAACGACTGTGGGACTGTCTTCATCAGAAGAATGGCAGAGGTTGAAATAGTTCACAAGTTCTAGGAGTAGTAGGTTCAGGTTACTGACACCTGCCCCTCTCTCTTTCTCTCTCTGTGGAGATCATCCACTAGGCCACACTGCATCGAGCTCTCATCACCAAACCTCTCTCATGGTTTCACCACGGTGTATAAACTCTTCGTGGGATATGATATTGGGCATGCAAACAATAAGGTGTTTGTCTTTCCAACAGGCCGAGATGTGTAATCAGAGTCTCAGACTTCAGCCTGAGATAAGGCAATGTCATATTGTTTATCCTTCCAGTGGATTTGAAAGGTTCCTATGGCTTTACTATGGGGGGGTATTTTCCAATGCATTCAATATCTACTTAGGTAGTTGATATCTCAGTAGTTTTGCAGAGGGCAGGGATCACTTCTGCACTGTAGACAATAGACATAGACAATAGGTGCAGGAGTAGGCCATTTGGCCCTTCGAGCCATTCAATGTGATCATGGCTGATCATCCCCAATCAGTACCCAGTTCCTTCCTTCTCCTCATATCCCCTGACTCCGCTATTTTTAAGAGCCCTATCTAGCTCTCTCTTGAAAGCATCAAGAGAACCTGCCTCCACCGCCCTCTGAGGCAAAAAATTCCACAGACTCGCCACTCTCTGTGAGAAAAAGTGTTTCCTCGTCTCCGTTCTAAATGGCTCACCCCTTATTCTTAAGACAATATGATTTACTCCACATTTGAGATCTTAATATACCATTACCTTCTCCTCAGCGGTACAAAGGCTTCTGTCCATTCAAAGGATACATGAACCAACATCAGCTGGTGGGCCCCACTTTTCCGTGGTCATCGTTGCATTTTGCATATCTTTCATTCATCTGTTCTATTTACCTTCTGTATCTCCTGATTCCCTCTCCCCCGACTCCCACTCTGACGAAGGGCCTCAACCCAGAAACGTCACCTCTTCCTTTTCTGTAGAGGTCCTGCCCAACCCGCTGAGTCACTACAGCTTTTTGTGTCCATTGTCATCTTTCCCCCTCTGGGTGACATTCCCACCACGGAGACACTATTTGCAGTCAGTTGTTTCCCACATGAGAGGCCAAGCCATTCACAATTCAACACCAGAAAACCCAACTGGCCACCTTATCCCAAACTCCGATACAGGAAGGGTTCACCAGATGGACAAAGGAAAAGACTCCCTCTCCCCGTCCCCCTCCCATTCCCAATCTGACCTGTCTGTCCTGGGCCTCCTCCATTGTCAGAGTGAGGCCCAGTGCAAGTTGGAGGAGCAGCACCTCATATTTCGCTTGGGTAGTTTACACCCCAGCTGTATGAACATTGACTTCTCTAACTTCAAATAGCCCTTGCTTTTCCTCTCTCTCCATCCCTTCCCAGATCTCCCGCCAGTCTGACTGTCTCCGACTACATTCTATCTCTGTCCCACCCACTCCCCCGACATAGGTCTGAAGAACTTAAGAAGAAGGGTCTCGACCCAAAACGTCACCCATTCCTTCTCTCCACCGACGCTGAGTTACTCCAGAATTTTGTGTCCACCCATGTACTCCATCAGCTCCACCTGCCATAGATCACCAGTTCCACACTGGCCTGATCACGCGGGCCAGAACTAGGAGGACCAGGGTGAAAGTGAGCCATACCCAATTCCAAGTGACTGCCGAGGAGTAATAATAACTACCGTGCCCTCCATAATGTTTCAGCAGAAGACCCATCAATTATTTATTTGCCTCTGTACGCCACAATTTGAGATTTGCAATAGAAATAAAATCCCATGTGGTTAAAGTGCACATTGTCAGATTTTAATAAAGGCCATTTTTATACATTTTGGTTTCACCATGTAGAAATTACACCTGTGTTTATACATAGTCCCCCCCCCATTTCATGGCACCATAATGTTTGGGACACAGCAATGTCATGTAAATGAAAGTAGTCATGTTTAGTATTTTGTTGCATATCCGTTGCATGCAATGACTGCTTGAAGTCTGCGATTCATGGACATCACCAGTTGCTGAGTGTCTTCTCTGGTGATGCTCTGCCAGGCCTGTATTGCAGCCATCTTTAGCTTATGCTTGTTTTGGGGACTAGTCCCCTTCAGTTTTCTCTTCAGCATATAAAAGGCATGCTCAATTGGGTTGAGATCGGGTGATTGACTTGGCCATTGAAGAAAAACTCCTTTGTTGCTTTAGCCGTATGTTTGGGATCATTGTCTTGATGTAGAATAAACCGCCGGCCAATGCGTTTTGAGGCATTTGTTTGAACTTGAGCAGATAGGATGTGTCTATATACTTCAGAATTCATTATGCTACTACCATCAGCTGTTGTTATATCAATGAAGATAAGTGAGCCAGTACCTTCAGCAGCCATACATGCCCAGGCCATAACACCCCCACCACCGTGTTTCACAGATGAGGTGGTATGCCTTGGATCTTGGGCAGTTCCTTCTCTCCACCATACTTTGCTCATGCCATCACTCTGATAAGTTAATCTTCGTCTCATCTGTCCGCAAGACCTTTTTCCAGAACTGTGGTTGTTCTTTCAAGTACTTCTTGGCAAACTGTAACCTGGTCATCCTAACTTTATGGCTAACCAGTGGTTTGCATCTTGTAGTGTAGCCTCTGTATTTCTGTTCATGAAGTCTTCTGCGGACAGTGGTCATTGACAAATTCATACCTGACTCCTGAAGAGTGTTTCTGATCTGTCGGACAGGTGTTTGGGGATTTTTCTTTAATATTGGGCAAATTCTTCTGTCTTCAGCTGTGGAGGTCTTCCTTGGCCCCCCTGTCCCTTTGCGATTAGTAAGCTCACCAGTGCTCTCTTTCTTCTTAATGATGTTCCAAACAGTTGATTTTGGTAAGCCTAAGGTTTGGCTGATGTCTCTAACAGTTTTATTCTAATTTCTCAGTCTCATAATGGCTTCTTTGACTTTCATTGGCACAACTTTGGTCCTCATGTTGATCAACGGCAATAATAGTTTCCAATGGTGACGGAAAGACTGGAGGAAAGACTATGCACTGAGAGCTCTCTTATACCTGCATTACGGATGGAATTAAACACTCTTGAGCAATTACAAACACCCGTGAAGCCATGTGTCCCAAACATTATGGTGCCCTGAAATGTATAAACACTGCTGTAATTTCTACTTGGTGAAACCGAAATGTCTAAAAATGGCCTTTATTAAAATCTTACAATGTGCACTTCAACCACGTGTGATTTTTTCTATTACAAATCTCAAATTGTGGAGGACAGAGGCAAATAAATAAATGATGGGTCTGTGTCCGGAGATGAGGAAAAACTTTTTTACCCTGGGAGTTGTGAATCTGTGGAATTCACTGCCTCAGAAGGCAGTGGAGGCCAATTCTCTGGATGCTTTCAAGAGAGAGTTAGATAAAGATAGCGGAGTCAGGGGATATGGTGAGAAGGCAGGAACGGGGCACTGAATGTGAATGGTCAACCGTGATCACATTGAATGGCAGTGCTGGCTCGAAAGGCCGAATGGCCTACTCCTGCACATATTGTCTATTGTCTATTATGGAGGGCACTGCATGATAATAATTTGGTCGCCTAATTATAGGAAGGATGTCAACAAACATGGGGGCGTACAGAGGAGATTTACTAGAATGTTGCCTGGGTTCCAGCAACTAAATTACAGAGAAAGGTTGAACAAGTTAGGTCTTTATTCTTTGGAGTGCAGAAGGTTAAGGGGGGACTTGATTGAGGTCTTTAAAATGATGAAAGGGATAGACAGAGTTGACGTGGATAAGCTTTTCCCATTGACGGTAGGGAAGATTCAAACAAGAGGGCATGGCATGAGAATTAAGGGACAGAAGTTTAGGGGTAACATGAGGAGGAACTTCTTTACTCAGAGAGTGGTGGCTGTGTGGAATGATCTTCCTGCAGAAGTGGTGGAGGCAGGATCGATTTTAACATTTAAAAGTAAAGTGGATAGGTATATGGACGGGAATGGAATGGAGGGGTATGGTCTGAGTGCAGGTAGATGGGACTAGGGGAAAATAAATGGTCGGCACGGGCTGCAAGGGCCGAGAGGGCCTGTTTCCGTGATGTAATTGTTATGTGGTTAGATGGTTATAATATGAAGACAACAATTTATTTGCATCTTCTTTGATCTCTAAGGCACAGTCTGGGACGTTTCTCCATTGTTTTACTAGTCAAGAGTCAAAAGTGTTTTATTGCCATATGTCCCAGATAGAACAATTAAATTCTTCCTTGCAGAAGCAAAACACTGTAAACAATATCATAAATGAGGAAAAAAGAGATGCAAGCAGCGGGACAAATCCATCATATCACTGCTAGAGTATCTCGAGTGAGCCTCCCACTTGCCCGATTGCTCAGACTGAACATGGCACCCACCCCCCTGCACCACGATCTGTCCTGTTATGTTCAGGCTCCACTGCCCTGTGTACAAGTTGAAGATCTTAACAAGCGAACTCCCAAGCTCCAGCAGAGCCCTCGAATGTGCCACAGTCTCCCTCTGCAGCCCAACTGCTGTAACAACGGGCGGCACAGCACCCGACAGGCAGGCAGGCTGGTCAATCGGCCCGTCTGCTCTGTGCAGGCTCTGACACTCTACACAGCCACCTGGGATGGAGGGAGGGAGGGAGCCGCTGGAGACGTCGGCGAGGAGGAGCAGGGGCCGGTGGGAGGGTGAACCGGGGTGATGCCTCCAGCGCCCCCGGGACACAGAGATGGCCGGGCAAGGAGACGAGAGGAGAGGAGAGGGACGTGGGTTTGCAGGCCTAGCCGATCCAAGGCGACAGAGCCTGGGGCTCGCCTGGATCGAGCGGACTTTGGAAATGGCACCAAAACATGCGGTGGACCTGCTGCCTTACAGTGGAACCGCAATCATTCCTTATAATTGCTCCACTCAAGGAAAGAGCATTCACGTCGCGGCCCTGTTTCCACCAATCTTTCCACCACCACGCACAAGAAGCACAAGACAGGCTAGATGCAGGAAGATTGTTCCCGATGTTGGGGAAGTCCAGAACAAGGGGTCACAGTTTAAGGATAAGGGAGAAGTCTTTTAGGACCGAGATGAGAAAATCATTTTTCACACATAGAATGGTGAATCTGTGGAATTCTCTGCCACAGAAGGTAGTTGAGGCCAGTTCATTGGCTATATTTAAGAGGGAGTTAGATGTGGCCCTTGTGGCTAAAGGGATCAGGGGGTATGGAAAGAAGGCAGGTACGGGATACTGAGTTAGATGATCAGCCATGATCATATTGAATGGCGGTGCAGGCTCGAAGGGCCGAATGGCCTACTCCTGCACCTATTGTCTATGGTTTCTATGTTTCTATGGCAGACGCCATTGCATGCAGATGCTGAGAAGTGTGTTCAGCTCTGGCTGAACAACTTCTAATCGTGTGTGTGGACTCGATAAGAAGAAGATTGCTCCACTGTTGTATACATCTCCTCCAGAAGCAGCATTTCTTACTCTAACTAATCTCTCCTTTATCCCTGTATCTGCAGACTGTGGACGGTTTGATTGTGATCATGTACAGTTTTTCCACTGACTGGATAGCATGTAACAAAAGAGCTTCTTTACACTCTACCGCGGCGCACAAAACTAAACTCCGGTTGCTGTCTGTAGGGAGTTTGCACGCTCTCTCTGTGGCCACGTGGGTTTTCTTCAGGAGCTCTGGTTTCCTCCCACAACCCTAAAGCATGCAGAAACATATAAAATTATAAAAGGACTGGACAAGCTAGATGCAGGAAAAATGTTCCCAATGTTGGGTGAGTCCAGAACCACGGGCCACAGTCTTAGAATAAAGGGGAGGTCAGTTCATTGGCTATATTTAAGAGGGAGTTAGATGTGGCCCTTGTGGCTAAAGGGATCGGGGGTATGGAGAGAAGGCAGGTACGGGATACTGAGTTGGTTGATCAGCCATGATCATATTGAATGGCGGTGCAGGCTTGAAGGGCCGAATGGCCTACTCCTGCACCTATTTTCTATGTTTCTATGAACCAAAGAAATAGTTAGATCTCAAGCAGGGTGTTGAGCTGCCAGGTCGCTGTCCCTGGGTTAAGTGGCTTCCACATAATTCCCCATTGGACATCCTGATTGATTTTCACAGCATTGAGTCCAGATCTTCCTGAATCTTTTCTGAACTATCCAACCAACAACCAGAGAGCAGTCCTGAACTGCCATATACCTCATTGGAGCCCCTCGGTCTATCTTTGTTAGGCCTTTATCTTGCCCTAAACATCATTCACGTTATTCCCTTTGTAATGTACCTGTACACTGTGCATGGTTCGATTATAATCACGTGTTGTCTTTCTGATGACTGGTCAGCACGCAACAAAAGCTTTTCACTGTACCTTTGTACACAAGACAATAAACTCAACTCATCTTCCCACTCTCCATCCATTTAATTTATTCAATCCCATGAATTGGACGTCCTGCCAAGATCACCATCTGTAGTCCATCACTAACAAGGCTGGTCGTTGCGTTCGGTGTTGTATATTATTGTCATGTGTAGCGAGGTACAGTGAAAAGCCTCTTTGTGGCGTGCTAACCAGTCAGCGGAAGGACTATGCATGATTACAATCAAGCCCTATACCGTTTAGTTCAAGATAAAGTCCAGTCAAGTCCGATTAAAGATAGTCTGAGGGTCTCCAATGAGGTAGATGGGAGGTCAGGACCGCTCTCTAGTTGGTGAGAGGATGGTCAGTTGCCTGATAACAGCTGGGAAGAAACCGTCCGTGAATCTGGAGGTGTGCTTTTCCTGGGGTGGGTCTGGTCCTTGATCATTGTTCATCACCTGCTCAGTTTTAAAGCACTTTGTGTCTTTATGGTAAACCACCGTCTAATGCAATCTTTAGTGCAAGATGAAGCAAGTTCCTTGCTATTCAATTCCTGGTGAGACAGCTCCACCTACTGTTGACTACAAGCAAGGCAAGGCAGAGGGCAGGATGATTGGCACACTTTTTGTTGGCAATCTCAATTGTTTCAAAATATCCAGATATTCTGTATACCCCATTTATAGGTTTGATTTTGTCCTTAATTTCCCTCAATTTACACCTCCTCCAGAGAGATCAGCTGCCATTAACAAGCCTTTACCACGGCCTGCATATCTTTGACCATCTCTTGATAATTATCCTAAGACATTTTCTCTCCCTCCTCAAAGTCATAGAGTCATCGTGTGGAAACAGGCCCCTCAGCCCAAGTTGTTCACGTCAACCAATATGCCCCCACACTGGATATGGTCCATCTCCACTGGTTTCACTGGTATCATGTTCTCTACCATCTACACTGGTGTCATGCTGCTATCTCCAGTTGTCCTAGTTGTCATAATAGATAATCAGTCTGAAATGTCAGCCCTGCTTCTCTCTTCACTGAGTGCTGAGTGATCTGCTGCATAGTTCCAGCATTGTCTGTGCTTATACTGGAATTTTAGGCATTTTTATGGGTATTTGAAGCATTATTCTAGTATTCATTAAACAACAGAATGTGCTGGAGTAACTCAGTGGGTCAGGCAGCATCTGTGGAGAACATGGATAGGTGACGTTTCTTCAGACTGACGGGGGGGGGGGGGGGGGGTGATGAAAGCTGTGAAAGAGGCAGAAGGAAGTGCAGCAGGTAATAGATGGACACAGGCGAGGGGAGGTGGATTAATAGAAACATAGAAAATAGGTGCAGGTGGAGGCCATTCGGCCCTTTGAGCCAGCACCACCATTCATTGTGATCATACTGATCATCCGCTATCCATAACCCGTGCCTGCCTTCTCCCCATATCCCTTGACTCCACTAGCCCCTAGAGCTCTATCTCTCTTAAATCCATCCAGTGATTTGGCCTCCACTGCCCTCTGTGGCAGGGAATTCCACAAATTCACAACAATCTGGGTGAAAAAGTATTTTCTCACCCAATCTTAAATGACCTCCCCTTTATTCTAAAATAGACAGATGGTTGGATCAAAGACCAATGATTAAAACAGAAGGTGTGAGACAGCAGATTGTAACCATATATTCAGGACATTTACAAAGTCATAATAATAGAATCCAATGGGGTTTGTTTTTTTTAAATTAGATTTGACAGATTGAAGAGTATTTTCGGGATGTGACTAGCTGGGTTGACAAAATAGTAGTCAGTTTATTCCCAATTCTGTTAACCCTGGCTACCTCCTCCCCTTCCCACCTCTCCCTCAGCCCTCGGGCCGTGGCATTCCTTCTCCCTCTATCTCTCCCCCACCCATGTCGCACTAGCTTCTCATTTTCACACTACAAGCAGCTTACAATGGCCTGTTTCCTTTATCGATACTTTTTTGCATATCTTTCATTCATTGTTCTATATCTCTCCACATCAACGTCTATATCTCTTGTTTCCCTGATCCCTGACCAGTCAGAAGAAGGTTCTCGACCCAAAACGTCACCTATCTCCTTCGCTCCTTAGATGCTGCTGCACCCGCTGAGTTTCTCCAGCTTTTTGTGGAACCGTCAGTTTATTGGATCTGCGTCATGCTGGCAAGGCCTAAATACCTTTGCGAAGATGGTGGTAGTCTGCCTTCTTCAATGGCTGTGGTAATTCTGCCGAAGGCTTCTGGTTTTAGATAACAGTTTTAATACAACTGATAGTCTGGATGTTTTAGTTTGTTTAAAGATACAGTGTGGAACCAACGACCAACGATCCCCGCACATTTACACTAGCCAACCTACACGCACTAGGGACAATTTACGATTATACCAAGCCCATTAACCTACAAACCTGTATGCCTTAGGAGCGTGAAAGGAAACCGGAGCACCCGGAGAAAATCCACGCAGGTCATGGGGAGAACATACAAAATCCATACAGACAGCACCCGTAGTCAGGATCGAACCCGAGTCTCTGGCACAGTGAGGCAGCAACTCTACCGCTGTGCCACCGCGCTGCCCGTTTTCCCTGGAATGTCGGATGTCGAGGGGAGACGATAGAAGTATATAAAATTATGAGAGGCATAGATGGGGTAGACAGTCAGAACTTTTATTCCCCAATGTGAAATTGTCCAACACTAGCGGGCGTAGCTTTAAGGCGAGGGGGGGGGGGGGGGAAGCTTAATGGAGATGTGAGGGCAAGTTTTGGGGACCTGGAACGCATTGCCAAGGGTAGTGATGGAGGCAGATAGAATCGCCTCTCCCTATAGCCGAGGTCCTCAAGTCCTGGTAACATCTTCCTAAATCATCTCTGCACCCTTCTCATGCCCACCTTGTCAAAATCCTCTTGTTTAGGGAGAGGAAGATAACTGACACACCAGCACCTTGGGGGACATGGACTATATGGACATTCTCTCTGGATCCCCGAGTGGGCATCCTAAACAGAGTAGGGAACTTTGGAGCTGTGTTTAAGTTACTGGGCTCACAACCCAGTAACTTCAAATCCCACAGTAACTTTTGTAGAGGTTAGATTGAATGCCTTTGGAATTAAATCAAAAAAATTATCTTATTAATAGTGACTAATATCCTTCCTTCAGGGTAGGTAATCTGCTGCCGTTACCTATCTGCTTTATGTGTTTCTGGGTTCACAGCAATGCACGGTGGCGCAGCTGTAGAGTTGCTGCCTCACAGCGCCAGAGACCCAGGTTCGATTCCGACCTTGGGTGCTGTCTTTACGGAGTTTGCACGCTCTCCCCATGACCTGCATGGGTTTTCTCCCCAGTTCTTCGGTTTCCTCCCACACTCCAAAGGCATACAGGTTTGCAGGTTAATTGGCTTGGTAAAATTGTAAATTGTACCGCGTGTGTAGGATAGTGCTGGTGTACGGGGATCGCTGCTGGTCGGTGCAGACTCGGTGGGCCAAAGGGCCTGTTTCCACGCTGTATCACTAAATTAAACTAAAGTTGACGATTAACTACATTCAGCAAGATAATCATAGAACTGAGAACAGTACAGTACAGGAACGGGCCTTTGGCCAAGTTAAACTGATCCCATCTGTTTCTACATGATCCATCTCCCTCTATTCCAGGGGTTCCCAACCTTTTTCACCCCGTTTACCCCTGGCAACTTTAATAGCACATAACAACTTTATTTCACTTATTTATGAACAAATAATGATGAACAGATACCGGTATACCAGAACCAAACACAGTCGATCAATGAGAAAAAATACTTACAAATCCAGAATCGACAAATTTACCCCCTGGGTAGGCGAAATTTACCCCAGGTTGGGAACCCTTGCTCTTTTCCTTGCACTTCCATGTATCTATCTAAAAGGCTCTTAAACGCCACTATCGTGTCTGCCTCCACCACCCCTAGCTCCCACTACTCTCCCATCCAAGCTCCCACTACTCTCCGTCCAAACTGTCCCCACACATCTCTGTTAAACTTTCCCCCTCGCATCTTATAGCCATGCCCTCTAGTGCTGGACGTTTCCAACCAGGGAAAAAGCTTCTGACTGTCTACCCTATCTACTTACTTTGTTGGCTACCAAATACACAGTTTCTCTGCAGATGTTAAAATATTTTCAGTCATAGAGATGCCACATGGAAACAGGCTCATCATATTTACACCACCCATACATTTTTACACCAATACTACCCAAACTCATTTTATTCTCCCCATATTTTAAAATTAGAGATAAAGTGTGGCCAGAGTCCACACAGACCATTGATCACCAGTTCCACTTTCTCATCCACTCCCGACAATTTGCAGAGGCCAATTAATCTACAAACCCACACGACGTCTTTGTGATGTGGGAAGAAACTGCAGCATCCGGAGAAAACCCAGGCGTTCAGAGGGAGATCATGGGAACTCCACACAGACAGCACCCGAGGTCAGGATTGAACCTGGGTCTCTACCTGCTGCACCACTCTGCCACCCACCTTCACCCTCTCACTGACGCATTTGGGGTAATTTTCAGTGGCAAATGAACCTACCAACCTGTATGTTTTTGGAAGGCGAGAGAAAGTCAGACAGCACCGGAGAGGCAACTGTGCCACCCACTTCCATTTTTCACCTCAACAGTCATTTTCCAGGAGGGAGCCTTGACGTGCAGAGGGGTCAGTTTTATTAACATCAAACAACAATAACATTAAAAGAAACAAAGTTTACCTTAAAATATTTTTAACAAAACTATTTTTGTACAAAGAGAAGAACGGTGGCTTTATAGGCATTATACGGAAAGTACTGAGAAGTCAAGAATTATGGGGAGAGCCACCGTGCACTTAAATTGACCTTTACAGTTCATTAGGCAATAGACAATATGTGCAGGAGAAGCCATTTGGCCCTTCGAGCCAGCACCGCCATTCAATGTGATTGGTCTCGGGGCTCTCTGGATGATTTTTAGGGCAGCAGGAGAGGAGGGCCCGTTCAGCGGTCGGTCGATGGCATCTTGTATCCCTGGATGATGCTTGACCTTGTCCTGCCCCTCTGTTTGATCGTCACCAGTTGCAGCTCTTCCAGCGCGGGCTGGGTGTCAGGGTCGGGCTCCACGTAGCCGCCCTTCTGGAAACACACCGAGTTCCCGCTCACCTGCTGCCCGTGCCGCCGGCAGAGGTCGGCCGCTGTGTCTCCGGTGTCCACGGCCAGGATCTGGGCCAGGGCCTGCAGCGGGTAGCGGCAGTTGCAGCAGCTGTAGCCGTGGCTGAAGGCGCGGAGCAGCCGGTGCCGCAGGCTGGCGATGTGCCGGTAAACCGCGCAGCTCTCCACGAAGGGCAGGCTGCGCACCACACGCAGGCAGCGCACATAGTTACCCTCTGCCAGCGCACGGTTAATGCCCAATGCCGCACGCATCTCCGGCGTGTCTTTGATGTGGCGGGGCAGCTGCAAGGCGTGATGGAGGGCGTGATCCGAACCTGGGAGGGGGACAAGCAGAGTCTGAGCTAACTGCATACAGAGGTAGCTAGGATACACATTCCCACTATCACCCTCTCCCTTACCCCACACCTCCACCTTCACCCCTCCCACCCCACCCCCCCCCTCCCTCACCTCTCCATCCCAACCCTTCACACCCTTCGACCCACCTGTCCTCTCTACGTTAGCATTCTCTCTCTGTTAGCATTCATAGCAAAAGGATTTGAGCATAAGAGCAGGGAGGTCCTACTGCAGTTGTACAGGGTCTCGGTGAGACCACACGTGGAGTATTGAGTACCGTTTCGGTCTCCTAATCTGAGGAAAGACATTCTTGCCATAGAGGGAGTACAGAGAAGGTTCACCAGACTCATTCCTGGGATGTCAGGACTTTCATATGAAGAAAGACTGGATAGATTCGGCTTGTCCTCGCTAGAATTTAGAAGATTGAGGGGGGATCTTATAGAAACTTACAACATTTTTAAGTGGTTGGACAGGTTAGATGCAGGAAGATTATTCCCAATGTTGGGGAAGTCCAGAACAAGGGGTCACAGTCTAAGGATAAGGGGGGGAAGTCTTTTAGGACCAAGATGAGAAAAATATGTTTTCACACAGAGAGTTGTGAATCCCTGGAATTCTCTGCCACAGAAGGTAGTTGAGGCCAGTTAATTGGCTATATTTAAGAGGGAGTTATATGTGGCCCTTGTGGCTGAGGGGATCAGGGAATATGGAGAGAAGGCAGGTACGGGATACCGAGTTGGATGATCAGGCATGATCATATTGAATGGCGGTGCAGGCTCGAAGGGCTGAATGGCCTACTCCTGCACCTATTCTCTATGTTTACCTTAACCTACACCTCTCCATCAACACCACCCCTCTCCCACTACCCATTCTCCCTTACCCCACACCACAACTCTCTTTCTCCCTCTCCACAGATACTGCCTGACCCGCTGAGCATTTCCTGTTTTTATTTCAGTTGCCAACATTCGTAGTTTAAAAAAAAAATCACTTTCCACTCACCCCGTGTTCCCCACTTCACCGCACTCTCCCGCCCCCACCTGCCCCACTTTAGCTCCTCCACAACACTCTGTCCTCCACACCAGTTCCCCTCTCATCTACCTCTTCCACCCATCTCCATCTTGCTCGCCCACCGCCCACTCTCACCCCTCTCCATCAACTCCTCCCATCCCATCTCTCTCTCCCATCCACTCCCCACCAATTTTCCACCCCCATCCCTCTCCATCTCCCTCATCCACCACTCTTTAGACAATAGGTGCAGGAGCAGGCCATTCGGCCCTTCGAGCCAGCACCGCCATTCAATGTGATCATGGCTGATCATCCCCAATCAGTACCCCCTTCCTGCCTTCTCCCCATATCCCCTGACTCCGCTATCTTTAAGAACCCTATCCAGCTCTCTCTTGAAAGCATCCAGAGAACCTGCCTCCACCGCCCTCTGAGGCAGAGAATTCCACAAACTCACCACTCTCTGTTTCCTCCTCTCCGTTCTAAATGGCTTACTCCTTATTCTTAAACAGTGGCCCCTGGTTCTGGACTCCCCCAACATCGGGAACGTGTTTCCTGCCTCTAGCTTGTCCAATCCCTTAATAATCTTATATGTTTCAATGAGATACCCTCTCATCCTTCTAATCTCCAGAGTGTACAAGCCAAGCTGCTCCATTCTCTCAGCATATGACAGTCCCGCCATCCCGGGAATTAACCTTGTAAACCTACGCTACGCTCCCTCAATAGCAAGAATGTCCTTCCTCAAATTAGGGGACTAAAACTGTACACAATACTCCAGGTGTGGTCTCACTAGGGCTCTGTACAACTGCAGAAGGACCTCTTTGCTCCTATATTCGATTCCTCTTGTCATAAAGGCCAACATGCCATTCGCTTCCTTCACTGCCTGCTGTACCTGCATGCTTACTTTCACAGACTGATCCCATTGTATTTCCCCTTTTCCCAACTTGATGCCATTTAGATAGTAATCTGCCTTCCTGTTTTTGGTACCAAAGTGAATAACCTCACATTTATCCTCATTGAACTTCATCTGCCATGCCTTTTCATCTCCCTACTTCACCCTCTCCCCTCTCCACCCCTCCCGTCCCATATTTCTCCTCCACCCTCACCTCTTCTCCCTCATCCACTCCATCTCCCTCCTCCACCCCTCACCTCATCCCCATCTCCCTCCTCCACCCCTCACCTCATCCCCATCTCCCTCCTCCACCCCTCACCTCATCCCCATCTCCCTCCTCCACCCCTCACCTCATCCCCATATTCCTCCTCCACCCCTCACCTCATCCCCATCTCACTCCTGCACCCTCTCCCCTCCTCCCCATCCATCCTCCTCCTCCCCTCACTCCCATTCCGTGCACCAACACCTACCCAGGTCGTAGAGCAGCGCCAGGGCCTGGAACTCGGCCTGGTTCTCGTACTGGTCCCGGCCCTGGCTGTAGGCGTCCAGCAGGCGGCTGAAGCACTCGCGGACCTGGGCCTCGACGGAGCCGGGCTGGCTGTGCCGGGCACGGGGTGCGGGCGGGGGGCGGCCGAGCCACAGCTGCCCGCAGAGCAGGAAGCGGAGGCTGTGCTCCAGGATGGCGGCGGCCGCGCGGCCCCCGAGGCGCTGGGACACCATGTCCTGGCGGACGCTGCGCAGCCGGTCCATCACGAAGCCGTGGACGAGGGGCCAGGGCTCGGGCTCGGGCATAACTATAGTCCCCGGCTCGGCCGCGGCCTGGGCTGCAACTGCGGGCTCGGCCCCGACTCCAGCCCCGGGCTTGGGCACGACTACAGGCCCAGGCTCGGCTCCAGCCCAGGCCCCGGCCTCATCCCCGGGCTCGGGCTCGGCTCCAGCCCAGGCCCCGGCCTCATCCCCGGGCTCGGGCCCGGCTCCAGCCCGGGGCCCGGCCTCATCCCCGGGCTCGGGCTCGGCTCTAGCCCAGGCCCCGGCCTCATCCCCGGGCTCGGGCCCGGCTCCAGCCCGGGGCCCGGCCTCATCCCCGGGCTCGGGCTCGGCTCTAGCCCAGGCCCCGGCCTCATCCCCGGGCTCGGGCTCGGCTCCAGCCCGGGGCCCGGCCTCATCCCCGGGCTCGGCTCCAGCCCGGGGCTCGGCCTCATCCCCGGGCTCGGGCCCGGCTCCAGCCCGGGGCTCGGCCTCATCCCCGGGCTCGGGCCCGGCTCCAGCCCGGGGCCCGGCCTCATCCCCGGGCTCGGCCCGCGCCACCACCCTCCCCACCAGGTGCCGCACGGTCCGCAGCAACACGTCGGGCGGCCTCAGCTCGTCTGGCGCCGCCGCCTCGCTGCCCGCCGCCGGCCGCCTCCACTCCTTCACCGCGGCGCCGGTGGCGACCTCCAGCCGGTGCAGCCGCGCCTGGCGCTGCCGCTCACAGCGCTCCCTCTCCGGGCACATCCCGGGGCAACGCGCGGCCCGCATCCCCTTCGGCCCGGCGGCTGCGGGCGGGCGGGCGGGCGGCTGCGGGCGGACCTGTTGCTGTTGCCGCTGCCTCACCGCGCCAGAGACCCGGGTTCGACCCTGACCACCCCGCGGGGCGCTTGTCTGTCCTGTGACCCGCGTGGGTTTTCTCCGGGTGCTCCGGTTCCCTGCCACACTCCAAAGACGTGCTGGTTTGTAGGCTTGTGTTAAAGAAGGAACTGCAGATGCTTCGATCAAACGTTGGCTTTGGGAAACTTCAAGCCCAGTCTAGTTCTAGTGTGTACAAGGAATTCCTTATCTCCAGAGATGCTGCCTGTCCCGCTGAGTTACAATAGACAATAGGTGCAGGAGTAGGCCATTTGGCCCTTCGAGCCAGCACCGCCATTCAATGTGATCATGGCTGATCATCCCCAATCAGTAATCCGTTCCTGCCTTCGCCCCACATTCCCTGACTCGGCTATTTTTAAGAGCCCTATTTAGAGAGTCAGGGTTTGGAAGGGTTTGGGCGGTGGGGGCAGGTTCTCTAGATAGGGCTCTTAAAAATAGCGGAGTCAGGGAATGTGGGGAGAAAGCAGGAACGGGGTAGTGATTGGGGATGATCAGCCATGATCACATTGAATGGCAGTGCTGGCTCGAAGGGCCAAATGGCCTACTCCTGCACCTATTGTCTATTGTAACTCAGCGGGACAGGCAGCACCTCTGAAGATAAGGAATTCCTTGTACACACTAGAACTAGATGGGGCTTGAAGTTTCCCAAAGCCAATGTTTGATCGAGCCTCTGCCTTCACCCTCCTGTGGCAACGGCAGGAATGGCTACCCCGATCTCTTTTTACCCATTCCCACCTCTGCGTGAAGAAGGGTTTCAACCTGAACATCGCCCATCCATTTCTTCTAGAGATGCTGCCTGACCTGCTGAGTTACTTGTTTAACAAAGAACTGTAGATACTGGTTTCTTTTTTTTTTTAAAGACACAAAATGTTGGAGTAACTCAGTGGGTCAGGCCATATCGTGAGAATAGGTGCTGTTTCAGGTTGGTATTCTTCCTCAGGCTGAAGAAGGGTCCAAACCTGAAACATCACCTATCCGTGTTCTCCAGAGATGCTGCCAGACCCGATGAGTTACTCGAGCATTCTGTGTCTTTGTGTGAAAAGCTTACCCCTCAGATTCCTATTAAATCTTCTCCCCTTCACCTTAAACCTATGTCCTCTGGTCCTCGATTCACATACTCTGGGCAAGGTATGACATTTCCACTCTTGAGGTAAAAAAAAAGGTTCTGACTGTATCCAAGGACTCTCCTAATTTGTATCAGGTCTCCCCTCAGCCTCTCACGCTCTAACGAAAACAATCTTAATTTGTCCAGCCTTCTGCGTGCAGCTAATATCCACTAATCCCAGTGAAATTCTGGTAAACATCTTCTGCACCTTCTCCAAAGTCACCACATCCTTCCAGTAATGTGGTGACCATAACTGCACACATGCACCAAATGTAGCCCAACCAAAGTTCCCATAGAGCTGCAACATGACTTCCTGTTTCTTAAACTCAACTCTTATACTCAATGTCCCAACAGCTGAAGAAAAGCATACGATATGTTTTCCTTACCACTTTATAAGTTGCCACTTTCAGGGAGTTATGGACCCTAGGATCCCTTTGTATATCAATGCTGTTATCAGCCAGAATAAACCCCATCCAAACGTCCGCGTCACAGTGGATCCCATGCTTCTTAATCTTCTGGAAGCGCCTACCATGAGGGACTTTATCTAATGCATTTTAGAGTATTTCCCTTGCGTTGATTTTCACCCAATCCTGCGATCCATCACAGTGGGAATTCTCCACTGCCTCAGCCTCTCAACGGTTCAAATAAGAAGTTTAGTGGGGAAACAAAACTGCTGGAGGAACTCAGCCTTCCAGCATCTGCAATCTCTTGCCTTTGGTGAAGTCAAAATGTCCCAAGATGTTTCATGGGAGCGGTTAGGGCAGCACAGTGGCGCAACAGTAGAGTTGCTGCCTTATAGCGCTTGCAGCGCCAGACACCCGGGTTCGATCCCAACTATGGGTGCAGTCTGTATGGAGATTGTACCTTCTCCCTGTGGTCGTGTGGGTTTTCTCAGAGATCTTCGTTTTCCTCCCACATTCCAAAGATGTACAGGTTTGTAGGTTAATTGGCTTAGTATAAATGTAAAATGACCCTAGTGTGTGTAGGATAGTGTTAATGTGCGGGGATCACTGATCGGTGTGTACTCAGTATCTCTAGACTAAACAAAACAAATAGGCAACCAAGCTGGAGACTGAGGCAGTTAAAGAGATATTGGGTCCTGTGATAAAAACTATGGGATTAAAGGGGCCATCTTAAAGGAGGAAGAAATCAACAGAGAGAGGAGGGAAATCCCAAAATGTAAGGCCCGTGTCACCAATTTGACTTTATAGACAATGGGTGCAGTAGGCAAATTGGCCCCTTCGAGCCAGCACCACCAATGTACTACTTCATCTATTCTTTGATTCCGGTTTCAGTCGGGTTCTCGTGCCGAACCAGTTTGCCCCTTCAAATATTCAATAAATGGAGACCATATTATTTTAAATAGTTCTTGTTTGTCCATTAAGACAAATCTTAATCTTTCCAAAATTTTAATATTAATTTTTTCCCAATTATTAAATTAACCTACAAACTTGTACGTTTTAGGAGTGTGGCAGAAAACTGGAGAAAACCCACGTGGTCACAGGGAGAACGTACAAACTCCGTACAGACAGCACCGGTAGTCAGGATCGAACCTGGGTCTCTGGCGCTGTAAGGCAGCAACTCTACCGCTGCACCACTGTGCTGCTCTATTTGGAGCTATTACATTTATGGAGTTCGATACGGTTAAATGTGATAAAAAATTATAGGGCTCTCTACAATAGAGGAGCATAACACCAAGGACCAGTCTCACCCCGGCCACTCCCTCTTCTCCCCTCTCCCATTGAACAAAATATACAGAAGTGCACAAACACACACCTCCAGATTCAGGGACAGTTTCTTCCCAGCTGTGATCTGACAACTGAATCATCCTAACAACAACTAGAGAGTAGTCCAGAACTATCTACCTCATTGGTGACCCACAGACTATCTTTAATCGGACTTTACTGGCTTTATCTTGCACAAAATGTTATTCACATTATTCCCTTTATCATGTATCTGTACACTGTGGACGGCTCGATTGTAATCATGTGTTGTCTTTCCGCAGAAAACAGAGAGAGTTGTGGAACCCAGCTATTATCAGGCAACTGAACCATCCTATCACCAACTAGGAAGCGGTCCTTCTTGCGTAGGGCGTGCACGGCCTAAAGTTGCAGGACAACTTGTTCTAATTAATCTTATTTGATTGTGCACGCCGGGTTGATTGCATTGGTTTAAACAGGGCGGACCACGTGGAGGTTGCAATCTCCCACCCCGAAGCGGTCCTGACCTCCCACCTTGCTTCCCAAGATGGCGCCCAACACAGGCGACAAATTTGCGTGCTCGCCACAGAAGCAGATCTACAAACCCACATAACAATCGCTCTACACTCTTAAATCTGTATTACGCTGTAAATGGGTCGATTGTAACCATGCATTGTCTTTCTGCTGACTGGTTAGCACGCAACAAAAAGCTTTTCATTGTACCTCAGTACACGTGACAATAAACTAAACTCATCGAGCTGTCGGAGGAGGTGGTTGAGGCAGGTACTGTCTCAACCTTTAAGGAACAATTAGACAGGTACATGGATAGGACAAGTTTAGAAGGATATGGGCTAAACGCAGGCAGGTGGGACGAGAGTAGATGGACATGGTGGTCGGTGTGGGCAAGTTGGACTGAAAGGTTGGACTGCAAAGAGTAGGAGTAAACAGGTCCTTTTCAGAATGGCAGCCAGTGACCAGTGGGATACCGCAAGGCTCAGTGCTGGGACCCCAGCTATTTACCATATATATTAATGATTTGGACGAGGGAAATGGGCTTTTATTGTTGCTGGTGATTTTAACCACTCCAACCTTAAAACTGTGCTCCTCAGATTCCACTAACATGTCTCCTGCCCAACCAGAGGAAACAATATTCTGGACCTAGTATACACCAATATTACTGAAGCATACAAAGTCCTCCCCCTCCCCCACCTGGGACAGTCTGACCACCTCTCTCTGTTCCTGCTCCCCAAATACACACCTCTGATCAGACGTGTGAAACCTACCGTGAGGACAGTGAAGGTCTGGCCTGAGGGGGATGTCTCTGTTTTACAGGAACAGTTTCAGCAAACAGACTGGAGTCTCAACCGTTCTGGACTATATAAAATTCTGCACTGACAACGTCACTACCCACAAAGAGAAAAAGACCTTCCCCAACCAGAAGCCGTGGATGAGCAGGGAGGTCAGACTCCTGCTGAAGGCTCGAGACGCCGTTTTTAAATCTGGCGATGCTGAGGGATACAGCTCATCCAGGGCCAATCTGAAAAAGGGAATTAGGAATGCTAAACTCAATCACAAACAGCGGATTGAGGAGCATTTCCGAAACAACTCTGACCCCAGGCGCATGTGGCAAGGAATCAAATCCATTTCCGATTACCATAAAGTCAACACCCCCCCCCCCCCAGACAACGCCTCCCTTCCTGATGAGCTAAACCATTTCAATGCTCGCTTTGACCGGGACAACAAAACTCCAGCCATCAAAGTTGCTCCACCCCCGAATGAACAACCCCTCAGTCTCTCCACCTCTGCTGTACAAGACGCACTGAGCAAGGTGAATGAGCACAAAGCTGCCGGCCCCGATGGCATCCCCGGGCGGGTGCTCAGGGCATGTGCTGGACAACTATCCCTGGTCCTCATTGACATTTTCAATCTGTCACTGGCCCAGGGTGTCGTCCCCACTTGCTTCAAGACATCTACCATTGTGCCAGTGCCCAAACAATCAGCGACAGGGAGTCTCAACGACTACCGGCCAGTGGCACTCACCACTGTCATTGCCAAGTGCTTTGAGCGGCTGATCTTGGCTCACCTCAAAGCCAGCCTCCCCCCCACACTGGACCCCCATCAGTTTGCCTACCGGACAAACAGGTCTACAGAGGACGCCATATCGACGGCCCTACACTCTGCCCTGACCCACCTGGACAGCAACAACACCTACATCAGGCTGCTGTTCATTGACTTCAGCTCCGCCTTTAACACTCTCATACCCGCTAGCTTGATCACCAAACTCGGCGGTCTTGGCAACTCCACCTCCCTCTGCAATTGGACACTGGATTTCCTCACTAACAGACCACGGTCTGTTAGGGTCAGAAACCTCACCTCCTCCACTATATACACTGAACACCGGCGTGCCACAGGGCTGTGTGCTCAGCCCTCTCCTCTACTCCCTCTTCACCCATGACTGCATCCCTCAGTATGGCTCCAACGCCATCATGAAATCTGCCGACGACACCACGGTGGTAGGACTGATCAGCGACAACGACGAGTCAGCCTACAGGGAGGAGGTCCAGCACCTGACAACCTGGTGTGCCAACAATAACCTCGTCCTCAACTCCCAGAAGACGAAGGAAATCATGGAAGAACAGAGGGGGCAGACACACCCCCATCCATATAAACGGGACGGAGGTGGAGCGGGTCTCCAACTACAAATTCCTCGGGATACACATCTCGGAGGATCTGTCCTGGTCCCTCAACACCTCCAAGCTGATCAAAAAGGCGCAGCAGCGCCTTTACTTCCTGAGGAGGCTCAAAAAAGCCCACCTGTCCCCCCAGATCCTGACCAACTTTTACCGCGGTACCATCGAAAGCATCCTGACCACCTGCTTTATGGTATGGTACAGCAGTTGCACCGTGGCAGATAGGAAGGCACTACAACGGGTGGTGAAAACCGCCCAGTACATCATCGGTGCCCCGCTCCCTGCCATGGATGCCCTCCACCGAAAACGGTGTCTGAAACGGGCCGGGGAGATCATCAAAGACCCCTCACACCCTAACCATGGACTGTTTGCCCTCCTACCATCAGGGAGGCCGTACAGGAGCCTCAGGTAGGATGAGGAACAGCTTCTACAATAACACCATCACACTGCTGAACTCGGAGTCCCGCCGATAGATTTCTCCAGTCTCTCCATCCACATTGTCTGCATTCTGTATTTATTTTCTATATTGCTTTCGCTACGAACTGACGCTAAACTGCATTTTGTTGTACCCATACTTGTATCTGTGCAATGACATTAAAGTTGAATTGAATTGAATTGAATGCAACATCTCCAAGTTTGTGGATAACACGAAGCTGGTGGGCAGTCTTAGCTATGAGGAGGATGCTAGGAGGCTGCAAGGTGACTTGGATAGGTTGGGTGAGTGGACAAATGCATGGCAGATGCAGTATAATGTGGATAAATGTGAGGTTATCCACTTTGGTGGCAAGAACAGGAAAGTAGACTATTATCTGAATGGTGGCAGATTAGGAAAGGGGGAGATGCAACGAGACCTGGGTGTCATGGTACACCAGTCATTGAAAGTAGGCATGCAGGTGCAGCAGGCAGTGAAGAAAGGGAATGGTATGTTAGCATTCATAGCAAAAGGATTTGAGTATAGGAGCAGGGAGGTTCTACTTCAGTTGCATGGGGCCTTGTTGAGACCACACCTGGAGTATTGCGTACAGTTTTGGTCTCCTAATCTTAGGAAAGACATTCTTGCCACAGAGGGAGTACAGAGAATGTTCACCAGACTGATTCCTGGGATGTCAGGACTTTCATATGAAGAAAGACTGGATAGACTCGGCTTGTACTCGCTATAATTTAGAAGATTGAGGGGGGATCTTATAGAAACGTACAAAATTCTTAAGGGGTTGGACAAGCTAGATGCAGGAAGATTGTTCCCGATGTTGGGGAAGTCCAGAACAAGGGGTCACAGTTCAAGGATAAGGGGGGGGAATCTTTTAGGACCGAGATGAAAATTTTAACACAAAGAGTGGTGAATCTGTGGAATTCTCTGCCACAGAAAGTAGTTGAGGCCAGTTCATTGGCTATATTTAAGAGGGAGTAGATATGGCTAAAGGGATCGGGGGTATGGAGAGAAGGCAGGTACAGGATACTGAGTTGGATGATCAGCCATGATCATATTGAATGGCGGTGCAGGCTCGAAGGGCCGAATGGCCTACTCCTGCACCTATTGTCTATGTTTCTATGAAGGGCCTGTTTCAACACTGTATAACCTACAACCCGGAGTCCACCTGGACAATGACAAGTTGACCACCGAGACGTTTGTATTTATGTATTTATTCCAAATGCTGTTTTGTTAAACTTGCATTGCTATCTCTAGAAAGGAATAAAGTACTAAGAGAGGCCCCCCCTCTCTCCCCTTCACTCTAAACCTCTCCCCAGTTGCACCTTTGCGATTGGTAGACACTCTCATATTGTAGCACGGGGGTGGGCGAGTAGACCTCGACTGGAGGGGGGTCTTCTCGGCTGGCGTTGTCCGCCCCGCAGCTGCCCGGGCTGCCCACGATCACACTGACCGGCGAGTCCAGCCAGTCGTCGCCCGAGTCCGGCTCACTCTCGCTGTAGTCGCTGTGTGATATTTCCTCCAGGAAGATCTCCGGGTACTCCGAGTCCTGCCAGCGCCCGTCCTGCGCCTCGTTCAGTTCATCCGTCGCATTCACACCCATACCATCTGTTAAAAACTTTCTAATCTGGTAGCCTCGGTAGGCGGCTTGGATAATAACGGCGGCCTCGGCCTGTTTGCGGATCTGTGCCCGGGTCTGGTAGCCCTTCCAGGCGGCCTGGATCATCAGCGCCGCTTTCACCTCCTCCTGGTAGCGTTTGCGAGTTTGCAGGGACCTCTTTGGGCATTCCTGGTGCTGCTGCTTGAAGTGTCCGCACTTGGTCCAAATCTTACTCGAAACAATCTCGCTGCCGTACGGCGACATCGCCATCAGGCTGTTCCGAGACGCGGACACGATCGGCCTGGGGATGTCCACGCACATCTTGCCGTCGGTTAAGGTCCCCCCCAGCGAGGGGGCAGCTCTGTGGCGCAGCGACGTGTTGGAGTGAGCGGGCACCAGTTTGACATCTGCCGGAGATGCCTCCTCGCGTCCCCGGTCCGTGTCGCCGTCGGGGAGATGGTGCAGGAAGGGTTTGCAGTGAATGCCTCTCTGGCTTTCTCGGCGCCGGTGAGTGGCGCACAGCTCCCCCTGTACGCCGGGGCCCGACTCCTTGCGCGTCAAAGAGGCGCCGTCCACGTCCACGCCGTTGCAGATGCCCCGTGGACCACCCTTGGTCGGGCCCGCTGAACCCAAGGGGCAGGGCTTGCTTGGTAGCCCGTAGGCCGAGATCGGCTGCATGGACGTGGCGATCTCCAGCTGTTTGGCTTTGTTGATGAAATTGGAAAGGGTGGAGGGTTGCTCGGCCAGACAGCTGGTGTATTTAATCAGTTTCCTGTTGCTCGCGGGGCTGCTGGATGAAGAGGCCACCATGTACTCTGATTTGGTGACTCGGAGCACAGAATCAACGGGCCATTGAGAGTAGGAACTTATACTTTTGTTCAACGGGTAGAAGCCTTCGTCTTCCATGTCTATGTTTGTGCCATAACTGTACCGGGGTCGCCTCGAGTTGGGCGGTCTGGTGCCTTGACCGTTCTCCCGTTTCTCGGCCTCGGGTGGACCGACCCCGTGTTTTGCTTCGGCCTGGAGCTCCGGCGACACCCTCTTGCCCCAGTTCTCCAGGCTCTTCACCCCTGCCGCCGTGGTGGCGTTGCCCTCGCTCTTACTCGCGGCGGCGCTGCCACCGTCCTGCGCTTTGCACGACTCTGAAGCGGAGTTGGCGGCTGTGGTCGCGCCCTTGTTGTCCCTGGAGCTTTTCCTCGCCTTTCTCGCCGGCTGCTCGGGCGGGAGAGGGACGTCCCCGACTCCGCTGGGTGTCTGCTCGGCGGCCGGGGGAGGCCTGGGGCGCGTCTTGGACGGCGCGGCGAGGTCGGGCTCCATGCCGTGCAGGTTATCCACGTCGGGCTGAAGGTCGCCCAGTTCCTTCGCCGCCGCCTCGCCGTTCACCTGCTGCTGGTCCTTGGGCAAGCCGCTCTTGTGGTGCTTCAGGTGCTTCCTCCTCGCCTCGGGGCTGATGATGTTGCTCATCACCGTGTACTCCATCTTCTGTGAGGTCCTCAGGTTGGGCTCGGCGGCCATGCAGTAGGGATCCGCGTGTTTCTCCAGCTCGCCCCTTCTCTCCCCTTTCTCCAGGCTGGCCCGGTAGCTGTACTTCGGCCGGCGCGACGACGGGTTGATGGAGGAACTCTCCGAAACGTCCCTGTCCTCCGAGGTCACCCTGTGCTTCTCCGGCCCGCCCTGCCTGCTCTCCGGCGGGTCTCCGGGGAGAGAGATCTCCCAGCGGTCGTGAACCTTCTCCCCGCCGCCCTTGCTGTCCCTCTCTCCCCTGTGGCCGATGCCCCCTTTGTCTTCCCGCGACCTCCCCCTGTTGCCCGTCGCCTCCGCCGCCCCCCTGTCGCCGGGAGGGTCGGAGACCACCTTGACCTTGTCGTCGTCTCGACCATCCGCCATCTCCTCCTCCTCGGGGGCGCGGGCCGTGTGCGCGCTGTTGCCGGTCCCACTCTCGTCCTTGGCGCTCCTCCTCGACCTCCTCTTGTGTTCCCCCGGGGCCCGGCTCTCCGGGTGCGGGTTCGGGTTCGGGGTCAGCATCTTGGCGTCCGAGGACGGCGGGGCCAGCTCGGACATGTAGAGGTGGACGTTGGGACTCTGCCGGCTCTCCGGCCGCTTCCTATTCGAGTCCCTGGCTTCGGAGCGCGGCGTCTTGTCGGCGCCACGGTGCTTGGCGTGGCTCCCTTTGGGCTCGGCGCTGGACAGCAGGATCTGAGCCGTGTGGTAGCTGGGCTCCGTCAGGGACTCCGGCGACGGGTAGCGTTTCCTCTCGTGGTGATGGTGTTTGTCCGCCCCGTCGTCCTTCTCCATGCTCTCCCGGTAGCTGTACTTCGGCCGGCACAGCGGGGGGCTGATGTACGGATCCACCCAGCTCTCCCTCTCCTCCGAGGCCGGCCTGATGCTTTCCGACCCCCCCTTCCTCGACTCCGGGCGGGACGCCTTCTCCGACCGGTCGAGGAGCTTCTCGCCGCCGGCCTTGCTGTCCCTCTCGCCCCGGTGCTGGGCGTGAGCCGAGCCGTGCCGCTCCTCCCGCGACCTCCCCTTCGACCCCGAGTCGGCCGCTGTCCCTCTGTTGTAAGCCACGCCGGATCTAATGGACTTCCCCGATTTTTCATCCTTGATGATCAGGTTGTCCTCGCCGCAGCTCAGTGGAGTTTGCGTGATGATCACCGAATTGCCATGGTCCATGATTTGCCCTGCAACACACACGCAGCATCCCGTTAGCAAGTGTTAAAGAAGGAACTGCAGATGCTGGAGAATCGAGGGGACACAAAAGGCTGGAGAAACTCAGCGGGTGCAGCAGCATCGAAGGAGCGAAGGAGATTCACGTCGCCTATCTCCTTCGCTCCTTAGATGCTGCTGCACCCGCTGAGGGCCTGTCCTACCAGCATCCGACTCTATGCGATGAACGCGATCAAACTAGAAGCGGGGGCCGCGCGGAGGTCGGGTGATCCCCCGTACAGGACCGTTCCCACCAGCATGCGCCTGCATGCGGCAAGCGCGACCAAACCAGCAGCGAGGGCCGCGCGGAGGTCGGGTGAGTGGCGCAACGCGGCGCAAAGTGAGGCGAACTTGGAGCGAAGTCTTAAGGTAAGTTCGCCAGGACAGAGAGGGGCACACAGAGAGGGGCACAGAGGCACACACACACAGAGGGCCACGGAGGCACCTACAGATAGGTTCACGGAGGCAGGATGTCGGGGCGTCGAGGCGACTGCGAGCCGACAAGCCGTTGCCGCGCGGAAGTTTTGAACATGGTCAGTTTTTCGGAGCCCGGCGCGATGTCGGGACGAACTCCGCACAATTCCGCACGGCTCCGGCGATCGAAGTGGGTGGGACCGGCCCCGCGAAGCCGGACGGCTCAAGCGACCACGTTAGGTTGCGCTAATCGCATGGAGTTGCATGCTTGTAGGACAGGCCCTTAAGTCCTCTACAGACCAGAACACGACGAAGATAGGTGCAACAAAGCTGGACTAACCCCTGTCCCACGGTATGAGTTCATTCCAAGAGTTCTCCCCGAGTTTGCCCCGGTTGGAACTGGGAGATTTACGGTAATGGCCACTCGTCGTACTCGGGGCTCTCGTGGACATTTTTCATCATGTTGAAAAATCTTCACGAGTCTTCCCGAGAACCTGCCGTTAGCGCTAAGAGACGTCCCCGAGCTCCGGCGTACCCGCTACGTTCATTCTCCGTGCTTACCAAGAGTTTGATTCTTTTTTTAACTCTGAAGAGCTCTTGGAATGAACTCATACGTGGGACAGGGCTACAGCATCTCTGGAGAGAAGGAATGGATGACGTCTGAAGAAGGGACTCCATCCGAAACGTCACCAATTCCTTCTCTCCACAGATGCTGCCCGTCCCGCTGAGCGACTCCAGATTTTTGTGTTTATCTTCGGTTTAAACCAGCATCTGTAGTTCCTTCTTACACAGAACACAAGACGATATCTTCTAACCCAATTAAAGATTAAAGGCCGGAATTCCACCAGTGGGACAATCTGGGACCAGCAGAGGTCACAGCCTTAGAATAAATGGACGGACTTTAGAAAGGAGATGAGGAAGAATGTCTTTTGTCAGAGGGTGGTGAATCTGTGGAATTCATCGCCACAGACGGCTGAGAAGGCCAATGGATATTTTTTAAGGTAGAGGTTAGTACGGGTGTCAGGGGTTATGGGGAGAAAGAAGGCCTGAGAATGGAGTTGATGGGGAAAGATACATTATCCATGATTGAATGGTGGAGTAGACCTGATGGGCCGAATGGCCTAATTCTGCTCCTATGATTTACGAACGGATTTGAGGCCAATATTAATGTGATTTATTGCCTTAATTAACGGTTGTAATATTGGAACAAGTTATTGTGTACTTACAATGATACCTCCCTAAAAGTAGGGTTTTAGGTCGATAGGCTGGTGGTGAAGAGAGATACAGCATGGAAACAGGCCCTTCTGCCCACCGGGTCCTTGCCAACCAGCGATCACCCGTACACTAGTTCTATGTTGTCCCAATTTCGTATCCTGCACACTGGAGGCAATTTACCGAGACCTATTAACCTACAAACCTGCACGTCTTTGGAATGTGGAAGGAAATTGGAGCGTCTGGAGAAAACCCACGCAGTCACAGGGAGAACGTGTAAAGTGCATACGGACAGCGCCCGTAGTCGGGACTGAATCCACGTCTCTAGCTATGGGCGGCAGCAGTGGTATCGTTGTGCCACTGGGCCACCTTTGGGCACATTGGCTTCAATCAGTCAGGTAATTGAGTACAGAAGTTGAGATGTCATGTTACAGACATTTGTGAGGCTCTGCTTGGAGCATAAGTGAGTTCGGTATTCCGACTGTGCATGCCCAGGTCATAGGTCACTCGCGATAAACCTTCTCGGCCGCTGTGCTGCTGCATGTATACAGACCTGCGTTTCATCCGTTGTCAGGATCGATCCCGGGTCTCCGGCGCTGCAAGCGCTGTTAAATTGCTACTGGACCGTCCCCATCCCCTCCCGAGTGTCCCATCCCTGTCCGGGAGTGACCGGAGATATCTGGGGCGACCGTGGACTGACTGGACCTGGAGGAGTGGCAGCACAAGGCTTATAGCCAGCGCGGAGAAGAAGCGCTAACTCCACTGCTCCGGGCCGGCGTCCCGTCAGTCCAGGGCTGTCGGTTAACCCGGCGGGACAGGCAGAGTGGAGCTGGAGTTAGAGCTTCGTCTCTGCGCTGGCTGTATGCCTGGGCCGCCACTGCTCCTGGCCGGTGTCCCGTCAGTCCACGGTCACCCCGGACATCTCCGGCCGCCCCCGGACAGGGATGGGAGACACTCGGGAGGGAACGGGGATGGTCCAGTAGCATTTCAAATATGCTTGGAGCACCGGAGACCCAGGTTCGATCCTGACTACGGATGAAACGCAGGTCTGGATACGTACAGCAGCACAGTTGCTGAAAATGTTTATCGCGAGTGACCTTTGAAAAAAAACCCCATGATTCCTTGCGTTTTTCAGAATACCAAACTCGCTTATTGTGTTCAGCTGTGGTCACCCAGCCATGGCAATGGTGGCTTCAGCTGGAAAGAAGGCAGAGATTTACAAAGGATGTTGCCAGGACTTGAGGGTCTGAGCTATCGGGAGAGGTTAATAAGCAGGCTAGGACTTTGGATTGCAGGAGGGTGATCTCATAGAAGTGTGTAACATAATGCCAGGAATAGATAGGGTGAATGTGTTGTCTTATTTCCCAGGGTAGGGGAATCAAGAACTTGAGGGCTTAGGGTTAATGTGAGAGGGGAAAATATTTAATAGGAATTTGAGGGGAAAATATTTAATAGGAATTTGAGGGGAAACTTTTTCACACATAGGGTTGTGGGTTAATGGAACAAGCTGCCAGAGGAAGTAGTTGAGGCCGGTACAATAACATTTTAAAGACACTTGGACAGGACATGGACAAGAAAATACGAGCCAAAGGCAGGCAAATGGGACTATAGCCTGGATGGGATATTTGGTTGGCATGGACCAGTTGGGCTGAAGGGCCTGGTTCCACGCTCTGTGAGTTTATGACTATCTATCTAAGCTTGGGATCCTTCAATAGCATCCCTGCCAGTAATGCACCCTCGTATATCCGTTACTTAATATACAAACCCGGTTTGAACCCTCTGTTTAGATTCCAGTCTTTATGGTGTTTGTTGCTGCCTGTTAATCCATAAATAAAACCCACAAACTTCTTAAATAGATTCCAGGCAGGATGTAACATCAGTAGGTGCGTTAGATGAAAGGTTCTTTAGGCCCCGATTTCCATCTCATCTTTTAACTAACCGGTAAGTGTCAGATTATTCCAGAACTAACCCCAAAATTTGATCCAAGTTATAGCTTATTCCTGTGTAAGAAGGAACTGCAGATGCTGGTTTACACCAAAGATAGAGGCAAAATGCTGGAGTAACTCAGCGGGGCAGGCTGCATCTCTGGATGGAAGGAATGGGTGACGTTTCGGGTCGAGGCCCTTCTTCAGACTGAAGGTCACAGGAGGGATATAGACGATGATGTAGAGAAATAAAGAACCATGAGTGAAAGATATGCAAAACAAGTAACGATGATAAAGGAAACGGGCCATAATCTCACAGACCTTTTACAACCATCACCCATTCCTTCTCTCCAGAGATGCTGCCTGTCCCTCTGAGTCACACCAGCATTTTGTGTCTATCGCAACTCATCCCTAGTTCCTGTTTAAAACCCCTTTGAGCTCCCAGATAGATTTCACATTATTACATTCCAAATTTTGCAATATATTGTACATATGTGAGCAACATTAATTTTTGGAAAATATACCTTCATAGTCAATCCTTTTAAATTCTTCTTCGTTCTTGTCTATTTGGACCTCCTCTCCAATTGCTCGCCTCTGGGTATGCTCTTCCCTCTCCCTGCCTTCTTTCCTTTCTGCCTTCCTGCTCTCTTTGTGCTTGCTTCTCCGCCGTTCTCTATCTCTGTCCTTCTCTTTATCTCTTTTCCGTTCCTTCTCTTCGATCCTTTTATCATCCATTTTCTCCGCACATATTTCCACAAATTGCTCTTCTTCCATCTTGCTTTGCGAAGTGTTCTTCTCCATGGCAAAGAGAAATTCAGATCATTCTCAGAGTGCTGTACAGCATCTAAATTCAGTCATTATCAACGTGTCAGTTTACACTCGTTTATACCAGGGCGGAGATCCTGGTCTCCTCTCAGCTCTTCAGAACACCCTCAATAGACAACGATGAGCCGGGGATAGGATCTCCCAACCTCTCCTTTTCTGGTGTGGAACTGCAGATATACCAAAAATAGACACAAAGTGCTGCAGTGACTCAGCGGGTCATGCAGCATCTCTGGAGAAAAAGGATGGATGGAGCTTCGGATTGGGACCCCTTCTTCCTATTCGTAACCCTAAACCTAATCCAGTCTGTAGAAGGGTCCCGACCCGAAACATCACCCATCCTGTTTCTCCATAGATGCTGCCTGGCCCGGTGAGTTGCCCCAGCACTCTGTGTCTATCTCCTTTCCTAGTTCTTTGCTGGCTCTGTTAAGGTGTAACATCCATTGAAAACAGCAAGCAAAAAAATCTGAAGAAGGGTCTCCACCCAAATCATCGCCTACCTCTGTGTTTCCCAGTGATGCTGCCTCCTGACCTGCTGAGTTTCTCCAGCACTTTGCTAAACTTTTAGCAGAAATGATGTATCAGTTTTAACACTGAAGTTCCGCCCAGGCTATTTTGCAGCAGCAAAAGCTGATATTAAGGTCAAGAAGGAGGCATTAGAGCAGATGACTAAAGGTTTGGTCAGTCAAGTAGACCTGAAAGACGGAAGATGGATAGATTTAGGGAGGGAATTTCAGAGTTCAGGGCTTCGGCTAATGAGGGCAGAAATGATTGCAGTTTGGAAGCTTGGAGAATACCCCAGTGGTAGGGATGGTTGAGGCTATGAAGGGATTTTAACATATGAGAGACATAAGTTTGGAGCGATACAGTGTGGAAACAGGCCCTTCAGCCCACCTTGCCCACACTGACCAAAATGTCCCAGCTACACTAGTCCCACCTGCCTGCGCTTGGGTCCATATCAAAGATTATAGTGGAGCAAGATGCGCCACTCAGTGGAAAAGGCGTAGTACCACGTGTGTGATTGTTGTCACCATATTAGCGGGCATGTGATGGCGTCGACTATGGCGTCTACTGGGAAACTGGGCTTCTCTATGATCTTTGTCCCTCGATCTCCCGCTGTGTAATCCGCTCCAAAGCTACAGAGAAGTTGCAAGCAAAGATTATAGAGGAGCATAACTGCTCTGTAGCTCTGTAGCGGATTACACATGGGGAGGCAATCCGCCAAAATGGCGGCCGTGACGTTCTGTTATGTACTACACACCAGTCCATTGGATTTCCACTGAGTGGCGCATCTTGCTCCTCTATAATCCTGGGTCCATATCTCTCCAAACCTGTCCTATCCATGTACCTGTCTAACTGATTCTTAAACGTTGGGATAGTCCCAGCCTCAACTACCTCCTCTGGCAACTTGTTCCATACACCCACCACCCTTTGTGTGAAAAAGTCACTGCTCAGTTTCCTATTATATCTTTCACCTTCACCTTGAACCTATGTCCTCTGGTCCTCTATTCCCCTACTCTGGGCACGAGACTCTGTGCATCTACCCGATCTATTGCTCTCATGATTTTATACGCCTCTACAAGATCTCCCTCATCCTCCTGCGCTCCAAGGAATTGAGACTCAGTCTGCTCAACCTCTCCCAATAGCTCACACCCTCTAGTCCTGGCAACATCATCGTAAATCTTCTCTGAACCCTTTCAAGCTTGACAATATCTTCCCTATAACGTGGTGCCCAGAACTGAACACAATATTTCTAAATGCGGCCTCACCAACGTCTTACACAACTGCAACATGACCTCCCAACTATTACACAGATTCATAGAAAATAAAACAAAATAAATAAGATGGGCATATTCAGAAATATTAAGCTAAATAAAAAACAAAGTTCACAAAGAAAGGTGAAAGCATGAGAGAGGATCGAGACAGTTTAATGAGGTTCAAAGTCGATCAGCCGTCGAAGGTATTTGGAAGCAAATGTTACAGGACTCCGATAAGAGGGGAATGATAAGACAATAGACAATAGACAATAGGTGCAGGAGTAGGCCATTCGGCCCTTCGAGCCAGCACCGCCATTCAATGTGATCATGGCTGATCATCCCCAATCAGTATCCCGTTCCTGCCTTCTCCCCATATCCCCTGACTCCGCTATTTTTAAGAGCCCTATCTAGCTCTCTCTTGAAAGCATCCAGAGAACCTGCCTCCACCGCCCTCTGAGGCAGAGAATTCCACAGACTCGCCACTCTCTGTGAGAAAAAGTGTTTCATCGTCTCCGTTCTAAATGGCTTACTCCTTATTCTTAAACTGTGTGTGGCCCCTGGTTCTGGACTCCACCAATATCGGGAACATGTTTCCTGCCTCTATTGTGTCCAAAATGATAGGGAGAGAGACTAAAACTTCTGCATTGCTTGGGGAATGTTGGACTGTGGGCAGAGTCTAACAATTACAGCAGACACAGAAGCAAGAAACTGTAGATGCTGAATATTTTAAAGGGAAACTGGAAATACTCTAGTGTTAAAGAAGGAACTGCAGATGCTGGAGAATCGAGGGTTACACAAATTGCTGGAGAAACTCAGCGGGTGCAGATGCATCTAAGGAGCGAAGGAGATAGGCGACGTTTCGGGTCGAAGAAGGGTCTGAAGAAGGGTCTCGACCCGAAACGTCGCCTATCTCCTTCGCTCCTTAGATGCTGCTGCACCCGCTGAGTTTCTCCAGCAATTTGTGTAACCCTGGAAATACTCTATGTGTTCATTTTTAGTCTTAGAGATACAGCATGGAAACAGGCCCTTCGGCCCACCAGTCCGAGCCAACAAGCGATCACCCCGTACACTAGCACTATCCAACACACTAGGGGCAATATACAGAAGCCAATTAACCTAAAAACATGTTCGTCTGTGGGGGGGAAACCGGAGCACCTGGAGAAAGCCCACGTGGTCACGTACAGACAGCACCCGTGGTCAGGATCGAACCCGCTCCTTGTGTTCCACGCAAGATTCCAGTATCTGCAGTATCCGGTGGCCACTCTTTCCAGCTCCAAGCTGGAAATACTCAGCGGGTCAGACAGTATCCGTTGAAGGAAACACTATGCTGCAGATATTAAAATAAGAACTGGAAGTTCAAAAGTTCTGATGGAAAGCCATCTATTTGAAACGTTGGGTAGACTTCTGTACAGAGATGCTGCTCAATCTGTGGAGTGCCCCAACCATTTGTGTCCTTACCCCACACCCAGCCTGCCAGAACCCAGCTACATGTGTATAGTTGCAGCTGGGTCAGGTTTGGTCGGGCCTTGGACAGGTCACTAATATCTCTTACATGGTTTGCATCATCCTCAGTTTTAGATCAATATTCGGTGATATTTGCTCAGTCAGGGCAACAGCATGTTTGAGATTGTGATATCGTTGGCATTAGCTGGGTTGGGCAAACTAATACGGGGGGATTTTATGATGTTAAAATGGCTAAATCACTGGAGGAAATTGACATCGGATGGCAATTGGATAGGTTGGGATGTTAGGTGTGAAGTGGGTTTTAATTTTATACCGGAGATAACAAGGGTGGCAGAAGGCCTGGGATCTCTCTCTGGGACCCGACCGGTCCCGACCCAAAAGGTCATCTATCCACGATCTCCACAGATGCTGCCTGACCCGCTGAGTTACTCCAGCACTCTGTTCATAAACTAGCATCAGCAGGTCATTGTGTCCACAGTAACAGAGCCAGGCAGACTCACAAAGATGAAAATAGGTTCAAGAAGGAACTGCAGATGCTGGAAACACGAAGGTAGACAAAAATGCTGGAGAAACTCAGCGGGTGCGGCAGCATCTTTGGAGCAAAGGAAATAGGCCTATGTCCCTCCGCTCCATAGATGCTGCCTCACCCGCTGAGTTTCTCCAGCATTTTTGTCTACCTAAGATGAAAATAGGTGAAAACACAGGAGTAATAACACAGGAGGAGGCCATTCAGCTGGTTGAGTCCATGATAGATATTTTTGTAAAGGCTAACGACTAGTTCCAGCCCCCATACTCCACCCCCCCCCCTTGAGGTTGGCCGTGTCTTTTATCACCAGCCCTAATATCACCTGGTTCAGTATCGATTTTGATTTGTTAACATTCCTGTGAAGCCCCCCCCCTCAGATGTTTTCAATGTGAAAGGCGTTATGTGAATGCAACCAGTTGTAGTTGCAGATGCAGCAAAATTCATGTATTGTCAAGGATGTAAAGGCATGTATTGTCTTTCTGCTGACAGGTTAGCTCCCAACAGAAACTTTCCACTCTGCCTTGGTACACGTGACAATAAACTAAACTCAAACTCATCAGGAAAAGGTGGGGTGAAGATTCACAATTGCACCTTCAAGACAAAACGTTGCTACTGTTTGGTGTGTCTGGTGGAATCTGAGTTATCCAGAACAGGTTGAAACATTAGGGTCGGCACCGTAGTGTTGCTGAATTACAGCGCCAGAGACCCGGGTTCAATCCTGATCTCGGATGCTGTGTGTATAGAGTTTGTACGTTCTCCCTGTGACCATGTGGGTTTTCTCCGGGTGCTCCAGTTTCTTCCCACACTCCAAAGACTTACAGGTTTGTAGGCTAATTGGCTTTGGTAAAAAATCAGTTAATTTTCCCGAGTGTGTGGGATAGTGCTAGTGTACAGGGTGATCGCTGGTCAGCACGGACTCAGTGGGCCAAAAGGCTTGTTTCCTCGCTGTATCTATTAGGTCTAACGCTGCTCACACTAGTTTGCACCTACCTGGAATTGCTGAAACTACCACCTCAGGTGTTCTGATTCAGGGTCTATCCACCAACAGCACAAACCTTTCCAAAATCTCCTGGTTCAATGAACGAGGAGACTATGAATGCAAGCAGGATGGGAGTTGCCCCAACATGGAGCTACGTCGAGCATGGATTTGATGGATGCCGCCTGGCTCAAGGCATTTCACCTTCAGCTTCTCGCTGAAGAAATTAGTTCAGGGAGTCTCTCTGCAGAGTTGATGCCCCTTTAGGAAAATGGTAGCAGAGCGAGATGTAGGGACTAGTGTCCTCGTCTCATGATATGACTTGCAGTTTGCTGGCTGCAGACCGCATGTGTCAGGGTGAGGTCACAAGGTGACAAGTTGTTACATTCGATGAGGTCACAAAGGCCGGGAAGCATGTCATGTTGGCCATGAGGTCATCGCTTTGTCGGAGGTCGCCAACGACCGCTTGACCTCAACAAGTCCGTCGGCAGAGTGCTGGCGGAGCTCGGCGGGTCAGGCAGCATCTGCAGAGGGAATGGACGGGCGACATTTAGGGTCAGGGTTTTTCTACAGGTGGAGGTGGGAGTGGGGTTTGTAAGAAGTGGGGGGGCAGGGGGGAGCAGGGAGCAAAGGTGGGTTGAAGAGATCGGGGTAGTCATTCCTGCCGTTGCCAATGGAGGGGCATGGATCAGGCCTTGGTTTTGATCCTAGGATCTGGTACAGAGCTGGATACTAACCAGCCTAGATCCAGCTCTGTCCAGGCCAGGGAACCCCCTCTAGCCCTGTCCAGCTGAGGAGATTCCCCCACTCCTGTCCAGCACAGGAGATCTCCCGGTGTATACTATTACATTGTTGGTACACCGTGTGATCTGGGGTAGGATCGGGCTCGCTGATTATCATCCACATGGGTGAAGGTATGCCACACCCTCATACTTTCACACCACCCCAGGGGTAGAGCCATTTTGGACTGAGATGAGGAAGAACATTTACACCCAGAGAGTTGTGAATCTGTGGAATTCTCTGCCACAGAAGGGAGTGGAGGCCGATTCACTGGATATTTTTAAGAGAGAGTTTAAGAGATTTAGCTCTTAGGGCTAACGGAATCCAGGGATATGGGGAAAAAGCAGGAACGGGTACTGATTTTGGATGATCAGCCAGATTGATCATATTGAATGGTGGTGCTGTGGCATCTGATATCACCGGTTGAAAGGTTTTTTTCCAGTCTGTAAAGCTGTGGTGTCGCAAAGGTAGAAACGAGGAATTCCTACGCTCCCAACGCATTAGGGGCAATTTACAGAGGCTACAAACCTGCACGTCTTCAGGATATGGGAGGAAACCCGAGCACTTGGAGGGAGAACCTGTAAACTCCACACAGACAGCACACGCTGTCAGGATCGATCCCGGGTGTCTTGTGCTGCAAGGCAGCATCTCTATCTGCTGTGCCTCTGTGCCACCCATTGCTTCTAATTCATTGGGCCTTTAAGACCTAATCTTGGAACTAACCTCCCAGTGGTTTAATGTGATGCCCCTCTCTGGGAAGCTGAGCGAATGTAACAGTCTGGTATGGTATCTTATCTCACGCCAGAATCTATCCAGCCTGTCTGGTTTATTTCATATACTGTTCACTACATTGCCACCAATGGCTTCTCAAAACGATTCCTGATTCTGAATGTAGACAAAAGTGCTGGAGAAACTCAGCGAGTGAGGCAGCATCTATGGAGCGAAGGAAATAGGCAACGTTGCGGGCCGAAACCCCTTCTTCTGAAGAAACCTTCTTCTGAACCCTACAGTCTGAAGAAGGGTTTCAGCCTGAAACGTCGCCTATTTCCTTCGCTCCATAGATGCTGCCTCACCCGCTGAGTTTCTCCAGCATTTTTGCCTACCTTCGATTTTCCAGCATCTGCAGTTCCTTCTTAAACATCCTGATTCTGAATCGTGTGATTAATCAATCCTGGAGATTAACAATGAAGAAATCCTGGTCATTAACACAATTTAATTCCTATACTTTCTTCAAATTCTGGGGAAACAGCGTAGTCTATTGATATCTCCCGTGCGTTGTCACCTCCAGCGGTCAGTTACAACTCAACACATTGCCCATCCTGAGTCTGAAGAAGGGTCCCGGCTCGAAACGTCACCTATTCCTTTTCCTCCAGAGATGCTGCCTGACCCGCCGAGTTACTTCAGCACTTTGTGCCTATCTTCTTCTAACCCTGTCTTCCACTTAGGTATTTCTGGAAAGCCTAGTGCATCATCGTGCCACGGTGGTGGACTGGTAGAGCCGCTCCCTCACAGCGCCAGAGAACCGGGCTCGATCCTGACCTCGGGTGCTGTATCTGAGTGGAGTTTGCACGTTCTCCCTGTGACCACGTGGGTTTCCTCCCACATCCCAAAGACGTGTGGGGTTTGTTGGTGAAATGGCCTCTGTGAAAGTTCCCCTAGTGTATAGGGAGAGGATGGGAAAGTAGGATAATATAGAACTTGTATGACTGGGTGACCGATGGTCGCTGTGGACTTGGTGTAGGCCTGTTTCCATGTTGTATCTCCAAACCAAAGTAAGCTAAAAGGATGGTAGACAAAAGTGCTGGAGAAACTCAGCGGGTGCGGCAGCATCTAAGGAGCGAAGGAAATCGGCAACTTTTCAGGCCGAGACCCTTCTCTGCAGTTCCTTCTTAAACTAAAAGGATAAATGTAAGGACAGCAATTAATTACGAAAGTTAACGAAATATTACTAGTTACTGGACTAAGTGGGACCCGTTGGGTCCCAGCATCACATGGGAGAACTGGTCCCCCAATGCAATATTCCACCTCTCCACCAATTCCAATATTGGTGGCCAATGGGGGGGGGGGGGGGGCTTTCTGGAGCGCTAGTATCGGCGTTGTGGGCTGAAGGGACTGGTTTACAGAAGGCTAGTATGGACATTGTGGGCCAAATGGATTCTTGGGCTGGCGGCTCAGTCACTTATGCCTGTTGTGCTGGCAGCTCACTCACTCACGGCTGGTGGGCTGGCAGTTGACTCACAGCTATTCCTTGAAATTCCATTTCCACCAAAGGCCACCAAATTCAAGTGCCGTTTCTTACCACTTCAAGAAGGGTCCAAGGCCACCAAATTCAAGAGCAGTTTCATACCATTTCAAGCAGGGTGCAAGGCCACTAAAGACAGCGAATCGTGACCTCTCCCCCCTCCATCTTGCAGAGACTGAGCTACGCCCACACTTCTGGGTTTTATAGTCCTTCCCCCACTCCCACCAGAAGGGGTGTGGCCTTCATGGCATGATTGACAGGGGAGATAATCTTAACATTTTTTAAAAACTAATAACTCTTTTATTTTTAATCAATGGGAAAAATCCTCGTTCTGCGCATCATAGGGGAACTGAGTAAGATGGCCAAAAATCACAGCCGTAAGTGGCAGCGTTTTTTCTAAAATCAATATACAGAACAACAGGAAGTGGTCAAGATCAGACTTTTAGTAATGTAGATTACAAGGGGGATCAGATACAAAAGTAGAAGGGTTGGGTTTCAGTTCTACATCTGGAGACGACATCTGGAGTATCTTTTATAATATTGGTCTCTTTATCTAAGGGAGGACAATAAGGATTAGTTCAGAGAACGTTTGCCAGACTGTTAAATGGAATGGTGTGTTTGTCTTATTAAGAAAAGCTGGACATATCTGCTGGTGCTTAGTAGCTTGCTAGAGTTTAGAGAGGAATCAGGCCCTTCGGCCCACCGAGTCCACGCCGACCAGCGATCTCCTGTACACTAATACTATCCTACACACTACGAACAATTTACAGAAGCCAATTAACCTAGGAAACGGAGCACCCAGAGAAAACCCACACGGTCACAGGGAGAACGAACAATCTCTATACACACAGCACCCATAGTTAGGATTGAACCAGGGGCTTTGGTGCTGTCAGGCAGCAACTCTACCAGCTGCGCCACGATCATGCTTTAGGGATGTACAAATGCACAAACTCAGTGCCAACTGCACCTATGGTCAGGATCGACTCTGGGTCTCTGGCACTGTGAGGCAGCAGCTCTACAGCTGGGCCACCGTGCTGAGATAAGATCATGCAGGTATGGTCTTGACAGGATGAATGTGAAGATGTTTCCTTTTGTGCAGGTATTGCTTAATAATAAGGAGTCACTGATTAAAGACAGAGATGAGGAACTTTCTCTCAGAGGGGTGTGAGTGTCTGCAACTCTCTTCCTCAAAGGGTGGTGGAAGCAAAGTCTTTGAATATTTTGTAGACAGAGGTTAATAGATTCTTGATAAGAAAGTGGGTGAAAGGTCGCCAGAGACAGGCAGGAATGCAAGGGGGGGTTGAGTACGATCGGGTCAGCCAAGAAATTGAAACAACAGGAGAAGACTCCAGAGCCATTCCTGCTCCTAATATGAACATATATCCTGGATCAGGTTAACGTCAACTCTTTCCCTGAGGCACAACCTCAGGTGGTTGAGTTTCATGCACAAGAATGTAAGGTTCAGAAGAAGGCATTGGCCCATTGTGCCTGCTCTGCATTCTGTGTGAGCTCATCTGATCCTTTACTCAGACACGGCATAGTGTGGCACGGTGGCATGGTGGGTAGAGCCAATGCAACACAGCCCCAGAGTCCGGGGTTCAATCCTGACCTCGGGTGCTGTCTGCTCTGTTCCTCTGTTCTTCGTAAACCCTTTGCTCCTCTGGGGAGCACAGGCCATTGACAAATGTCCTCCACCTCAGTCAGTTGCAACTGTAAATTGCCCCCAATTTAGGGGGTAATGAGAAGGTGGGACAACATAAAACTAGTTATAAAACTAGAACGGGGTGATTAATTTGGCCTAGTGAGTCCACGCCAACCATCGATCATCCGTTCACTCTAACTCAATGGTATCGCACTTTCTCATCCATTCCTTACACGTTGGGGCCAATGTACAGAGGGCCAACTAACCTACAAACCTACGATACAAGATAACTTTATTTATCCCAGGAGGCAAATTGATCTGCCAACAGTCATAAAATCACAAAATACACAAAACACATGAAAGGCGTATGGGATGTGTAACGTTTTGGGGGGGGGGGGGGGGGGGGAGGGAGGCAGGGATGTAGGGATGTGCGGTCAGGGGAGGCAGAGCCTCACCTGTCATACTCCCAATGAACATTAAAGAAAAATAATAAAATAAAATAAATATAAAGATTTTTCCACTGATTTGTGTTATACAGTGGCTTGCAAAAGTATTCGTACCCCTTGAACTTTTCCACATTTTGTCACGTTACAACCACAAACGTAAATGTATTTTATTGGGATTTTATGTGCTAGACCAACACAAAGTGGCGCATAATTATGAAGTGGAAGGAAAATGATACATGGTTTTCAAATTTGTTTACAAATAAAAAACTGAAAAGTGTGGCGTGCAAAGGTATTCAGCCCCCTTTACTCTGATACCCCTAAATAAAATCCAGTGCAACCAATTGCCTTCATAAGTCACCTAATTAGTAAATAGAGTCCACTTGTGTGTAATCTAATCTCAGTATAAATACAGCTGTTCTGTGAAGGCCTCAGAGGTTTGTTAGAGAACATTAGTGAACAAACAGCATCATGAAGCTCAAGGAACACACCAGACAGGTCAGGGATAAAGTTGTGGAGAAGTTTCAAGCAGGGTTAGGTTATAAAAAAATATCCCAAGCTTTGAACATCTCATGGAGCACTGTTCAATCCATCATCCGAAAATGGAAAGAGTATGGCACAACTGCAAACGTACCAAGACATGGCCGTCCACCTAAACCGACAGGCCGGGCAAGGAGAGCATTGATCAGAGAAGCAGCCAAGAGGCCCATGGTAACTCTGGAGGAGCTGAAGAAATCCACAGCTCAGGTGGGAGAATCTGTCCACAGGACAACTATTAGTCGTGCACTCCACAAGTCGGGCCTTTATGGAAGAGTGGCAAGAAGAAAGCCATTGTTGAAACAAAGCCATAAGAAGTCCCATTTGCAGTTTGCCACAAGCCATGTGGGGGACACAGCAAACATGTGGAGGAAGGTGCTCTGGTCTGATGAGACCAAAATTGAAGTTTTTGGACTAAATGCAAAACGCTATGTGTGGCGGAAAACTAACACTGCACATCATGGTGGTGGCAGCATCATGCTGTGGGGATGCTTTTCTTCAGCAGGGACAGGGAAGCTGGTCAGAGTTGATGGGAAGATGGATGGAGCCAAATAGAGGGCAATCTTGGAAGAAAACCTGTTAGTCTGCAAAAGACTTGAGACTGGGGCAGAGGTTCACCTTCCAGCAGGACAACAACCCTAAACATACAGCCAGAGCTACAATGGAATGGTTTAGATCAAAGCATATTCATGTGTTAGAATGGCCCAGTCAAAGTCCAGACCTAAATCCAATCGTGAATCTCTGGCAAGACTTGAAAATTGCTGTTCACAGACGCTCTCCATCCAATCTGACTGAACTTGAGCTATTTTGCAAAGAAGAATGAGCAAACATTTCAGTCTCTAGATGTGCAAAGCTGGTAGAGACATACCCCAAAAGACTTGCAGCTGTAATTGCAGCGAAAGGTGGTTCTACAAAGTATTGACTCAGGGGGGCTAAATACTTTTGCACGCCACACTTTTCAGTTTTTTATTTGTAATAAAATTTGGAAACCATGTATCATTTTCCTTCCACTTCATATTTATGCACCACTTTGTGTTGGTCTATCACATAAAGTCCCAATGAAATACATTTACGTTTGTGGTTGTAACGTGACAAAATGTGGAAAAGTTCAAGGGGTATGAAAACTTTTGCAAGCCACTGTAAATGTCATTCCTATATGAACCTAATCATTTTTTACAGTCAAAAGCGCCAAATGTTTGCACCTCTCATCTCTCCCTGTATTCATCTCTCCCGAAATACAGGCAGAGATGAGAGGTGAGGCAGCGACGAGCTGAACCGCCCCTCTGCTTGTGCAACCCCTCAGAAACTGCATGGAGCGCGGGCAATAAGCGTGTGCCTGTTACTATCTCTATGTATGTCACCAATGTAATGTTTGTAGATCCCTTCATTACATGTCCTCGCCTTCCATTGTCCAGGTAGCTTATTTCACATATAAATATATTACATTTAGGCTCGCTGGTCTCTTCATAAAACTGCAATGAAGAAGCAGCAGGGGAGGCAGCGATCACGTCTGCCTCACAAGGGGGCGTGTCTTGAGCCCAGTGGAGGGAGAGCGAGCGTCAATTACGTAGGCTCACGTAATTGATGCTGCCTCGCTCTCCCTCCACGTAAGCGAGCTTCAGCAGCGCCGGCGCAGACTGGGAGGTTCATTTGTAGCGGCCGATTCGGAGGCTCTGGGCCGCTGAGAGCTCCCAATTGGGCCCCGCGCTGGAGTAATGTACTCTCGGCTCGGGACCCCGGCATCCACTCCCGCCCCGGCCCTCTCCCTCCCTCCCTCCCTTCTCTCCCTCCTCTCCCTTCTTCCCTCCCTCTCTCTTTTCCCTTCTCTCCTTCCCTCCCTCCCTTCTTTCTCTCCTTCCCTCCCTCCCTTCTCTCCTTCCTCCCTCCCAGACACATCACACACACACAACTAAGTTAGGATGGGGTAGCAGCCAGTACCATTGACTTCACCGCACGTCACTTGAAGGGGGAGGGGGGCTGGAGGGGAATCAGTCGCTGTCTACCCCACGACAGAAGGGGCAGGAGTTGTACAGTTTGATAGCCACAGGGAAGAAAGATCTCCTGTGGCGTTCTGTGTTGCATCTTGGTGGAACCAGTCTGTTGCTGAAGGCGCTCCTCAGGTTGACCAGTGTGTCACGGAGGGGATGAGTTGTATTGTCCAAAATGCTCCACAGTTTCAGGAGCATCCTCCCCTCCAGGACCAACCTCCCATGAATCCAACTCCGACTCTGCCCCCAGGATGGAGCCAGCCTTCCTGCTGGGGTTGTTGATCCTATTGGCGTCCGCATCCTTCATCAAACCAAAGCCAAACCTGCAAGCCTTTTGGATGTGGGAGGAAATCGGGGCATTCGGAGGAAACCCACGCAGGTCACAGGGAGAATGTATAAATGTATATAAATGAATGTATAAAGTCCATACAGATAGCACCCGTATTGGTGAGACCAATTCTGGAGTATGGTGTACAATTTTGGTCGCCTAATTATAGGAAGGATGTCAACAAAATAGAGAGAGTACAGAGGAGATTTACTAGAATGTTGCCTGTGTTCCAGCAACTAAGTTACAGAGAAAGGTTGAACAAGTTAAGTCTTTATTCTTTGGAGCGCAGAAGGTTAAGGGGGGACTTGATTGAGGTCTTTAAAATGAATGAAGGGATAGACCAGAGTTGACGTGGATAAGCTTTTCCCATTGAGGGTAGGGAAGATTCAAACAAGAGGGCATGACATGAGAATGAAGGGACAGAAGTTTAGGGGGAACATGAGGGGGAACTTCTTTACTCAGGGAGTGGTGGCTGTGTGGAATGATCTTCCAGCAGAAGTGGTGGAGGCAGGATCGATTTTAACATTTAAAAGTAAAGTGGATAGGTATATGGACGGGAAGGGAATGGAGGGGTATGGTCTGAGTGCAGGTAGATGGGACTAGGGGAAAATAAATGGTCGGCACGGACTGGAAGGGCCGAGAAGGCCTGTTTCCGTGCTGTAATTGTTATATGGTTATATAGTTATAGTCAGAATCGAACACAGATCTGTGGCGCTGTGAGGCAGCAACTCTACCGCTGCGCCTCTGTGCTGCTTCTTACTGCATCCTATTTCTACAGGGAGCTGAGGTCGCAGTGAGAGGGCGGAGAGTGCAGGAACTGGGACCCTGGCAAGGGGAAGGGAGTGCAGCAAACATTAATTAATGAGCCCAATACCAAACCCATTGGCATTTAGGGATTAATTACAATAAAAAGGAACTGCAGATGCTGGTTTATACCAAATAATGTGACCCAAAATGCTGGATTAACTCAGCGGGTCTGGTGAAAATGGATAGGTGACGTCTCGGGTCGGAACCCTCCTTCTTTTCTTCATTTGAAGAACTTTCCTGACCTGAAACGTCGCCTCTACATTCTCTCTAGAGATGATGCCTGACACCCTGAAGACGGGTCTCATCCCGAAATGTTGCCTACTCCTTTTATCCATAGATGCTGCCTCACCCGCTGAGTTCCCCCAGCATTTTTTTTTATCCACTTTCGATTGTTCCAGCATCTGCAGTTCCTTCTTAAACAACCCTGAGTTAATCCAGCATTTTATCTATCTGGGGAAAATGGATCGGTGACATTTCGGGTCGAGGCCTTTCTCCTTTTCATTTGAAGTTTCTCACTGGGGTTCTGCTACCACGCATCCTTCACCCCAACCATCTTTCATCACATGTAGGATGATTCAGGAGGACCAGCGCCTCTAAAAGCTGTTCGAGAAAGACAAGGTGCACAGCCACTAGCCCCAGTTCCAGGAATCCAGGTTCAATCCAGACCTTGGGTGCTGTCTGTTTGGAGTTTGCATGTTCTCATTGTGACTGCATGGGTTCCTCCTGCGTTCTTTGGTTTCCTCCCACACCCTAAAGATTGAGTAGATAATTGCCTGCTGCAAATACCTGAGGGAGTCCCGTCCATAAGGCCACCGATGCATGTTCTCCGGAGATGCTGCCTGATCTGCTGAGTTGCTCCAGCACTTTGTGTCTGTTTATGCAAACCATCATTTGCCGGTCCTAGTTTCTACAGTAATCGCCCTTTGTATAGCTTCACAGTGCCAGACACCCGGTTTCGATCCTGACTATCCTGTATGGAGTTGGTACGTTCTCCCTAAGCCCACGTGGGTTTTCTCTGGGTGTTCCAGTTTCCTCCTAAACACCAAAGACATAGAGGTTTGTAGGTAGAAGACAGACTCAACAAGCTGGAATAACTTAACATGTCAGACAGCATCTCTGGAGGAAAGGGATAGGTGACGATTCGGGTCGAGACCCTTCTTCAAAGTCTGAAGAAGGGCCTCGACCCTAAATGTCACCTATTCCTTTTCTCCAGAGATACTGTCTGACCCGTTAAGTTGTTCCAGCTTGTTCCAGAGGTTCACCTGCACCTCCTCCAACCTCATCTACTGCATCCGTTGCTCCAGATGCCAGCTGATCTATATCGGTGAGACCAAGCAGAGGCTGGGCGATCGTTTCGCCGAACACCTCCGCTCGGTCCGCAATAACCAACCCGACCTCCCGGTGGCTCAGCACTTCAACTCCCCCTCCCATTCCGTATCCGACCTCTTGGTCCTGGGCCTCCTCCACGGCCAGAGTGAGCAACACCGCAAGTTGGAGGAACAGCACCTCATATTCCGCTTGGGGAGTCTGCATCCTCTGGGCTTAAACATTGAATTTTCTCAATTCTGTTAACCCTTGCTGTCTCCTCCCCTTGCCACCTCCCCCTCAGCCCTCGGGCCCTGGCATTCCTTCTCTCTCTATCTCTCCCCCACCCAAGTCGCACTAGCTTCTCATTTTCACACTACAAAAAGCTTGCAATGGCCTGTTTCCTTTATCATCGATACTTTTTTGCATATTTTTCATTCATTGTTCTTTATCTCTCCACATCACCCTCTATATCTCTCGTTTCCCTGATCCCTGACCAGTCTCAAGAAGGGTCTCGACCCGAAACGTCACCTATCTCCTTCGCTCCTTAGATGCTGCTGCACCCGCTGAGTTTCTCCAGCTTTTTGTGTAACCCTCGATTCTCCAGCATCTGCAGTTCCTTCTTTAACAAGTTGTTCCAGCTGTTTGTGTCTGTCTTCAGTTTAGACAATAGACAATAAACCAGCATCTGCCGTTCCTTCATACACACGAGGTTTTTAAGTTAATTGTTTTCGGTAAAGTTGTAAAATAGTCCCTATTGTACAGGGTAGTGTTAATGTATGGGGGGTGGGGGGGGGGGGGGGGCGAGGATTGCTGGTAGGCGCGGACTCGGTGGGCCGAAGGGGGCTGTTTCCACGCTGTAAGTGAAGTAACCAGGGTAGTTAATCAATGTGGGGATATCTAGAGGCTGGGTTACAGGAAAATAAGGGGAAGGGTGGAAATGGGATTAGTGGAAATGCCAGGCTTGATGGATCAAACAGCTTTCTTCTTGGTTGCAGTCAGAAATGAAGTCATTCTAGGCTGCATGACTCACTTGTCCCAGAGCAAGGTCTACCTCCAAAGTCTAAATGAATGGGTTCTGGTGGAAAGTCAGACATCTGGATATTATTTCCCTCACAGTGACTGCCTGACCTGCCCAACCTTTCCAATATCCTTTAAGTTTCAGTCTTCCTTCACCTGCATAATTTTGGTTCCAGATCAGAGGTCACCACAAACTGTAGTGGAGTTTTAAGGGAGTCACCTCACCCCTTGGCAGCGGTGGCCAGATCTCATCAGATTCTACCCGGAGGGTTCAACGGGCAGCATCCTACCTGCCCACTGTGCGCTCTCCCATCCCTTGCACCCTGACTCCCACACCAAACATAGCCGAAGGTGAGGACTCTGCTTTGGCGACACAAAGAACTGCAGATGCTGGAATTAATGTTGTAAAAGATACAGCATGGGAATGGCCCGCGGAATCCCCGCCAGCCATCGACACCCCCCCCCCCCCCGTTACACTAGTTCCATGTTATCCCACTTTCTCGACTGCCTCTTGCACACTCAGAGCAATTTACACAGGCCAATTATCCAGCAGACCCGTGCGTCTTTGGGACGTGGGAGGAAACCTGGGCGCCTGGAGAAAACCCACGCGGCCACAGGGAGAACATGCAAAACTCCTCACAAACAGCACCTGAGGTCAGGAGTAAACATGGGTCTCTGGTGCCACGAGGCAGCAGCTCCACCTATAGGGAATGGGGCCGAAGATGGGTCCCGACCCGAAACGTCGACTGACATTCCCTCTGCAGGTGCTGCCTGACGTTAGTTCCGCCAGCACATTGCATTTTGCCCCAGGATTGATCAATTATCGTATTGGCTGATTCCTGGCTGCTGGAGTACAAGGCCAACCTTTAATTGCAGCACACTCCGGAAATACTGTGGGACAGGCGGCAACTCTGAATTGGGATTACATGAATAGCATTTGCAGAAAGATTGGAGGACCCGTTATCCCCAGAAAACAGAGAGAGTTGTGGAACCCAGCTATTATCAGGCAACTGAACCATCCTATCACCAACTAGGAAGCGGTCCTTCTTGCGTAGGGCGTGCACGGCCTAAAGTTGTAGGACAACTTGTTCTAATTAATCTTATTTGATTGTGCACGCCGGGTTGATTGCATTGGTTTAAACAGGGCGGACCACGTGGAGGTTGCAATCTCCCACCCCGAAGCGGTCCTGACCTCCCACCTTGCTTCCCAAGATGGCGCCCAACACAGGCGACAAATTTGCGTGCTCGCCACAGAAGCAGATCTACAAACCCACATAACAATCGCTCTACACTCTTAAATCTGTATTACGCTGTAAATGGGTCGATTGCAACCATGCATTGTCTTTCTGCTGACTGGTTAGCACGCAACAAAAAGCTTATCACTGTACCTCGGTACATGTGACAATAAACTGTGACTGAACTGATCTACTTCATTGGAGACCCTCGGACTATCTGTAATCGGACTATGCTGGACTTTATCTTGCACTAAATGGTATTCCCATTATTCTGTATCTGAACGCTGTGAACGGCTTCATTGCAACGGAATTTCGTTTGGAATTGCATATATCGATGTATTTCTAAATGACAATAAAGTTTGTTTGACTTTGATTGATTGAACGCAACAAAAAAAATCTTTTCACTGCACTTCAGGTACACGTGACAATCCTAAACTAAACTAAAGGACCCAACTCCCGCAGGTGAGGAATAAGCACAGAAACGTAGAAAATAGGTGCAGGATCAGGCCACTTGACCCTTTGAACCAGCACTGCCATTCAATATGATCATAGCTGATCATCCAGAATCAGCCCCCCGTTCCTGCTTTCTCCCCATATCCCTTGATTCCGTTAGCCCTAAGAGTTGGATACTCTCCCTTGAAAACACCCAGTGAATTGGCCTCCACTGCCTTCTGTGGCAGAGCATTCCACAGATTCACCTCATCTCGGTCCTGAATGGCCTACTACCCCTTATTCAGGAACTGGGACCGCTGGTTCTGGACTCCACCGACATCGGGAACATCTTGTCCTGCATTAAGCCTGTCCAATCCCTTTAAGAATGTTATGTTTTGTATAAGACCCCATCTCATCCTTCTGAATTCCCGTGATTCCCATTAGAGATGTGGCTTGAGAGAGACCTGAATCGACACGGGAGGGTGAAAGGAACAGAGGATGGGGAGAGAAGGGCAGATGTTGAAGGGAGATGATGGAGTCATTCAAGCACACCCACCCATAGTCTCCACGCACAGTTGGAGAATTGGGTGAAATGCGGTTTATGAGTGGGTTGGAAATGGACTATATTAAATTGGTGGCCCATTCACAGTGAGGGAGGCTTAGGGAGAGAGACGGCAGCGGTTGCCAAGTCATTGATTGTTGCGAAACTGGAGATTGATGAGCCCTTGATTAGTAATCGGTTTCGGAGAGAAGAATGGGATTGAGAGGGGAAATTACATCAGCCAGTCTGAAGAAGGGTCTCGACCCCGAAACGTCACCCATTCCTTCTCTCCAAAGATGCTGCCTGTCCCGCTGAGTTACTCCAGCTTTTTATGCCGGTCTTTGGTTTAAACCAGCATCTGCAGTTCGTTCCTCCACATGGGATCAGCCACGATTAAATGTCGGTGCAGACTCGATGAGCCGAATGGCTGAATGGGTGGTGAATCTGTGGAATCCGGTGCCGCAGACACGTTATTGGGTATTTTTTTAAGGCGGAGGTTGATTAGTATGGGTGTCATGGGTTATGGGGAGAATCCAGGAGCATGGGGTTAGGAGGGAAAGACCGATCAGGTATGACTGAATGGCTGTCGACTTTTGATGGGCCGAATAGCCTAATTCTGTTCCTTTGTATTATGGTCTTATGAAAGGTGCGGGCAGAGAACAGCATGGTGGAGGAACTCACAGGGCCAGTCAGCATCTGTGGAGGGAATGGATAGAAGATCAGGTCCGGGACCTTTCTTCCGTCTGAATTCCTACAATACTTGTTGTGCAAGATTCCATCACTTGCAGATTCTTGTGGCTTGGATGGTTCGCCGGTTTATAAGACACAGGATCAGAATAAAGTCATTCGGCCCATCCAGTCTACTCCACCGTTCAATCATGGCTGATCTGAGGGATGCAGGGGGAGGGTCACGGCGGCAAGCCGCACTCCAGGGTGAGAAAAAACATTTTTCACCCAGAGAGTTGTGAATTTGTGGAATTCCTCGCCACAGAGGGCAGTGGAGGCCAAGTCACTGGATGGATTTAAGAGAAAGTCCTGGGCCTCCTCCACGGCCAGAGTGAGCAACACCGCAAGTTGGAGGAACAGCACCTCATATTCCGCTTGGGGAGTCTGCATCCTCTGGGATTAAACACTGAATTTTCTCAATTCTGTTAACCCAGGCTGCCTCCTCCCCTTCCCACCTCTCCCTCAGCCCTCGGGCCCTGGCATCCCTTCTCTCTCTATCTCTCTCCCACCCAAGTCGCACTAGCTTCTCATTTTCACACTACAAACAGCTTAAGTTTCCTTTATCATCGATACTTTTTTGCATATCTTTCATTCATTGTTCTTTATCTCTCCACATCACCGTCTATATCTCTCGTTTCCCTGATCCCTGACCAGTCTGAAGAAGGGTCTCGACCCGAAACGTCGCCTATCTCCTTCGCTCCTTAGATTCTGCTGCACCCGCTGAGTTTCTCCAGCCTTTTGTGGACCCTCAGTTAGATAGAGCTCTCGGGGCTAGTGGAGTCAAGGGATATGGGGAGAAGGCAGGCACGGGTTATTGGTAAGGGACGATCAGCCATGATCACAATGAATGGCCGGGCTGGCTCGAAGGGCCGAATGGCCTCCTCCTGCACCTATTTTCTATGTTTCAACCCCATTCTCCCCGCGTAACCCCTGACACCCCAGGGTAGGGTGTATCAACATGTCTCAACAATAAGCAGCGCTATATTTGTAGGCTGATTTGCTTTTATTATTATAGGGCCAGTGGGGTTGAGAGCTCCCTGTGTATCTGTGGCCGCCTCTCTCAGCTCTGCTCCGCCGCCGTCGCTTTCACGTGTATGGTCACCTTGCGGGGATTGTAGCAAGGGTTACGCTTGACATAGATGGCCGGCTTGTCGCCCTTGAGCTGCGTCCTCCAGCCGGCCTCCTGGGGCCGGTCCGCCCTGGCCGCCTTGGCCTGCGGCTTGCCGCCGTGACCGCGCCCCCTCTCCCTGTGCCCCTGCGGGTACCGGCCGATGCTGCCCAGGAACTTCCTGATCTGGTAGCCGCGGAACCAGGCCTGGATCATGACCGCCGCCCGGGCCATGCGGGTGAGCCGGCGCCGGGCCAGGAGGCCCTTCCACGCCGCCTGGATGGCGGTGGCCGCTCGGTCCCTCTCCTGGTGCTGGCGCCGGGTCCGCACCGAACGCCGGGCCCACTGCTCGATGCGGTTGTGGAGGGCGGAGGCGGCCGCGCTCTGGACCGGGACGCCGGGCGTGCAGAGCGGGGCGATGACCGGCGCGTCCAGCTGTCTCGCCCCCATCTCCTCTACTGCTGGAGGCGGTGGCGGTGGTGGTGGTGGAGGAGGTGGCGGTGGCGGGAGCGGGGGGGTCTGCTCCTTGTGGACCCGTGGGCCCGGCTGCCTGGGTGCGCGGTGGCGGGCGGGGAGAGGCGGGGAGCAGGAGGAGGCTGCTTCTGGGCCGCTGCTGCTCTTGCCCGCGGCTTTCAGGCTGACCAAGGGGAAGATGCCTTCGCTTTCAAACTCTCTCCGCGTCTGGAAGCGCCTGAAGGTGGCCTGGATCTTGGTGGCGGCCGAGACCTGCTCCTGCAGCGCCCGGCGGATCCGGTGGCCCTTCCACGCTGCCTGGATGGTCCCGGCCGCCGCGCTCTCCTCCCGGAGCCGCTTGAGCGAGCGTCGGGCCGGCTGCCCGGGCGGGGGACAACCCGCCGCGTCCCTCGGCACCTCCAGGTCGGACAGGTCGAAGTCCAGCTCGGCCTCGGCCTCGGGGTGCGAGGGGGGGCCCGCCCTGTGCTCCTGGTAGCGGATGAGCTTGCGGGGGCCCGAGGAGGTGTGAGTGCTCGACTGCACCAGGTACTGGGAGCCGGGGCCCGGCAGCAGCGGCTCGGTCCCCGGCGCGCTGAAGGCGAACCTCCGGCGCCCGGCCTTGCCGCGCTCCGCTCTCACCACCTCCTCCTCCTCCTCCACCACGCTGCGCTTCTTCAGCGAGCGGGCCGAGGCGAGGGAGAGCGGGCTCGAGGAGCAGCACGACACGGTGTCGCCGCCTCCGCCTCCGCCTCCGCTCATCATGTAACCGGGATGCAGCTCGTCCGCCTTGGGGTCCTCGTCGATGATGGAGAGCGGTTCGCGGACGGCGCTCTGTTGCTCGCCGGAGCCCGGGCACCAGCCGCGGGTGAACCACGCACCGCCCTCCGCCGGTCCCAGCCCGCCCCATCCCCCGCCCCCGCCCCCGCCGCCTTTGGCCGGTCCCCCGGTGCGCGACCCCTCCGGGTGTGGGACGGAACAAGGGGGGTCGTTGACACTGCCGGCGTTGTCGCCGTTAACGGGGCGGGTGCCGCCTCCCTTGCCGCTGCCGTTGAAGGAGCGAGGAGGGTGGTCGCAGCTACCCACGCCGTTAACGGGGAGGGCGAGGGCGAGGGCGGAGGCGCCGCTGCTACTGGCGGAGAGGTAACTGCCATTAACGGCGCGGACGCTGTCGTGGATGCCGCTGTAACCGGAGCCGTGGCTGCCGTTGTGGCCGCCGCCGCCGGTACCGGAGCGGACGCTGCAGTCGTTGTTGTTGTTGTTGCAGTTAACGGAGCGGACGCTGCCGATGTGGCCGCCGGTGTGGCCGCCGCCGCCGCCGCCGCCGCCGGTGTTGGTGGTGCTACCGGAGCCGGCGCAGTCGTTGTAGTTGAAGGAGCGGACGCTGTGGTTGCTGCTGCCGGTACCGGAGCGGGTGTGGCGGGTGCGGCCGCCGGTGCTACCGGAGCCGGAGCCGGCGCCGTCGCTGTTGTTGTTGCAGTTGATGGAGCGGACGCTGTGGCTGCTGCTGGTGCCGGAGCGGACGCTGCCGTCGTTGCTGTTGCATTGCACGGAACGGATGCTGTCGTTGCTGCCGGTGCTGGAGTGGACGCTGCCGGCGTGGCCCCCGTTACCGGAGCGGACGCTGCCGACACCGGTGCAGATGCAGTAGCTGATGCAGTCGCCGGAGCGGATGATGCCGTTGTTGTCGTTACCGGAGCGGCCACCGCCGCCGCTGCCGCCGGTGTTGAGGCCGGTACCGGAGCGGGCACCGCTGTCTCTGTTGTTGTTGTGGCCGGTACCGGAGCGGCGGCCGCCGGCTTTGTTGTTGTTGTGGCCGGTACCGGAGCGGCCGCCGCCGCCACCGGCTCTGGTGTTGACGGTGCTGCCGGTGGGTGCGAGGTGGGAGCTGGGCAGTGACACGTCCAGGCCGCTCAGGGGCATCCCGGACGCGGCTCCGTGGGACCGCAGTTGGCCGTGTTCGTAGGACAGGTTGAAATCCACCATGTCCGACTCCTCGTCCAGCGGCTCGGGATCGTGGGGCCGGGGCGGGTTGAGCTTCTTGCGGTCCAGGTAACCCCGGAAGAAGGACTGGATGTAGACCGCGGCCCCCACCAGGGTGGCCATGTCCTTCCGCACCTTGTAGCCTCTCCAGTTGGACTGGATCCTGGTGGCCGCCAGGTCGCACATCAGCCCGGGCAGGCGGTTGTGCTGGGTCTGGTCGCAGAGGAACCTGGTCGTGCGGACCCGGGGGGGCTGGGGTGGAGGTTGGGGTGGGCCGCAGATGTCTCGCAGGCGGCGGCTGGGCTGGCGGCGGGCGCCGTCCGGGTGCTGTTTGATGGGGAGCGGCTGGGAGGAGGCGGCCGGCCGCTTTTCCGGCACCGGCCACCGCCTGCCCTCGCGGTTCCTCTGCGGCCCCCGGCGTTGCTGCTGCTGCGGGGGTGGTGGCGGCGGCGGCGGCGGCGGACACAGGGCGCTGGGGTCCTCCCAGCTCAGGTACTGCCCGTGGATGCGGAGGCGGCGGCTGATCGGCTCCCGGAGGACATGCCGCACCCGGCAGCCCCGCCAGAAGGCCTGCAGCAGGATGGCGGCCCCCTGCTCGATGTACAGCTGCTTCCTGGTGCAGTAGCCGCGCCACAGGGCCTGGATCTTGGCCGCCGACAGGTTCATCAGCTTCAGCAGCTCCTCGGCGATGAAGGCGTCCTGCACCGCGCAGCAGTCGACCGGAGCCCCCGCGGGCTGCGCCGTCAACGGGCAGCGGAATTCCAGCGGCCCGTCGGCTCTGCCCAACCGCGGGGCGCGGTTCACCGGCAGTGGGACGGGGCGTGCGGGTTCCATGCAGTCAGAAGGGGAGGAGGAGAGGGGAGAAAAAGAGAGAGAGAGGGGGCAAAGATCTGGCGGTTCACACGGAAATTAGAATCTGCAAAATAAACAGAAACGGTTGGAAATGTCAGGTCCATAGTTTTACGCGTAACATCTCTGGCACTGGGGGCGGGGGGGAAATAGAAAATTGGTGCAGGAGTTGGCCATTCGGCCCTTCGAGCCAGCACCGCCATTCAATGTGATCATGGCTGATCATCCCCAATCAGTGCCCCGTTCCTGCCTTCTCCCCATATCCCCTGACTCCGCTATCTTTAAGAGCCCTATCTAGCTTTTTCGTGAAAGCATCCAGAGAACCTGCCTCCACCGCCCTCTGAGGCAGAGAATTCCACAGACTCACTACTCTCTGCGAGGAAAAAGTGTTTCCTCGTCTCCGTTCTAAATGGCTTACTCCTTATTCTTAAACTGTGGCCCCTGGTTCTGGACTCCCCCAACATCGGGAACATGTTTCCTGCCGCTAGCGCGTCCAAACCCTTAACAATCTTATATGTTTCACTAAGATCCCCTCTCATCCTTCTAAACTCCAGAGTGTACAAGCCCAGCCGCTCCATTCTCTCAGCATATGACAGTCCCGCCATCCCGGGAATTCACCTTGTAAACCTACGCTGCACTCCCTCAATAGCAAGAATGTCCTTCCTCAAATTAGGGGACCTAAAGCAAAATTAGGGGAGATAGGGAGGGGGTGGGGTGTAGAGAGGGTGTATCTTCCCTGCCGCCCCCTGAGAACCTACCCGCCAGAAGGACACAAAGTGCCGGAGTTAGTCGTGCAGCGTGGCCCGAGTGGGTGCAAGAGTTCTAGTGTGCGGGTGATCGCTGGTCAGCCTGGGCTCTGTGGGCCGAAGGGCCTGTTTCCGCACTGACTGATCAGCAATATACCCCGTACAGTAGCAGCACACTGGCAATTTGCAGAAGCCATTTAACCTACAAGCCCACACGTCTTTGGAGTGTGAGCCCGGAGAAAACCCACGCGGTCACAGGGAGAACGGTGGGGAGGGAAGGGGGCGCATATTTGCGCACCTTACCCGGGGCTCACCAGTACGGACGCGGGCGATGCACGTTTGCCCGCCTGCACGCAAGGGGAGCGCACTGATACATGTGTTGGACGTGTCGGGCGACCCAAACGGGGTACGCTCCCGCGCCCGGGGCGCGCATTCTTAAACCTGCGACCAATAGGGGTGCGCACCATTAGCGTTACAGGCCTGGGCTGGCACGGGGCGCGAACCCTTGCACGTCTGGACTCACACCAATAACACACCTGCACACGGGGAGCGCGTCCTGACACGCGCGTTCACACGGGGTCCGGCATGCTTGCACAACTGCACTCACACTCGCGAATCTCCTAGTCCTTAAACATGGAAAAACAGGCGCCCTTTGAGCCAGCACCGCCATTTCAACGTGATCACGGCTGACCATCCAAAATCAGTGCCCCGTTCCCGTTTTCTCCCCCTATCCCTTGGTTCCCTCAGCCCAAACAGCAAAATCTAACTCCCTCTTGAAAACATCCAGCGAATTGGCCTCCACTGTGCCTTCTGTGGCAAGGAATTCCACAACTCTCAACTCTGGCAAAGAATTCCACAACTCTCTGGGTGAAAAAGTTTCTCTCCGTCAGTACTAAATGGCCCACCCCTTATTCTTAAACTGTGACCCCTGGATCTGACCGTCAGATTGTTTTGTTATCAGGCTTCTGAACGGTCCTCCCACAAGCTAAAGTGTCCAAATCACTCCCCCCCAATCGCGGACATTGGACTTTGACCATGGAACCTATGCTGAGAACTGCATTCTGCAGTCTATCTTTCAATCCGCTATCTTTCAATCCACAAACCTATTGTGCTTGAGTTTAAATTGACTATTTATGTACGTTATATCTGATATATCTTTTTTAGTTAAGTTAGTTTAGTTTATTGTCTCGTGTTCCGATGTACAGGGGGGGGGGGGAACCGCTTGTGTTGCCTGCTAACCAGTCAGCGGAAAGACAATACAAGATTACAATCGAGCCGTCCACAGTGTGCGAGAGGGGAATATAACGTTGACCCTGGGATGTCAGGACTTTCATATGAGGAAAGACTGGATAGACTCGGCTTGTACTCGCTGGAATTTAGAAGATTGAGGTGGGGGGGGGGGGGGGATCTTATAGAAACTTACAACATTCTTAAGGGGTTGGACAGGCTAGATGCTGGAAGATTGTTCCCGATGTTGGGGGAGTCCAGAACAAGGGGTCACAGTCTAAGGATAAAGGGGAATTGCTTTAGGACCGAGATGAGGAAAACATTCTTTACACAGAGAGTGGCGAGTCTCTGGAACTCTCTGCCGCAGAAGGTAGTTGAGGCCAGTTCATTGGCTATATTTAAGAGGGCGTTAGATGTGGCCCTTGTGGCTAAAGGGATCAGGGGGTATGGAGAGAAGGCAGGTACGGGATACTGAGTTGGATGATCAGCCATGATCACATTGAATGGCGGTGCAGGCTCGAAGGGCCGAATGGCCTACTCCTGCACCCATTTTTCTATGTTTCTATGTTTAGTGCAAGGTAAAGTCCAATCGAAGGTGGACAAAAGTGCTGGGGAAACTCAGCGGGGTGCGGCAGCATCCATGGAGCGAAGGAAATAGGCAACGTTTCGTGCCGAAACCCTTTGGGTTTCGGCACGAAACGTTGCCTATTTCCTTCCTTCGGGTTTCCTTCCCTCGGGTTTCGGCTCGAGACGTTGCCTATTTCCTTCCCTCCATTGAGTTCCTCCAGCACTTTTGTCCACCTTCGATTTTCCAGCATCTGCAGTTCCTTCTGCAACACAAAGTCCGATCGAAGATAGTCTGAAGCGAGGTGGATGGTAGCCGCGGACCGCTCCCCACTTGGTGAAGGGATGGTTCAGTTGACTGATAACAGCTGGGGAAGAAACCGTCTCTGAATCTGGAGGTGGACAAAACAAACAAAAAAAAAATTGCTGGAGAAACTCAGCGGGTGAGGCAGCATCTATGGAGAGAAGGAGTAGGCGACGTTTCGGGTCGAGACCCTTCTTCAAACTGGAAGTGTGTGTGTGTGTTTCACCTTTTGTCCGATGGGAGAGGGGAGGAGAGTGGCCTGATCTGTTTGGACAACACTGTACCTCAGTACCTGTGACAATAATACACCTAAACTGTCCCTGGTCTTTAATCTCCTCCATATTCCCTTCATCTATGATCTTTGGCCCGCTTAAAAGACCGCCCCCGTTTCTATGCTTTCCCGTGTTCACCGCTTTCTTTGGTGGCAAACCGATTGGATGCTCTTCGGGAATTCGCAGACAAATTCGTGATCTAATCTCATAGACTTCTTCCCAAACTGGATTCCAACTGTAATTTTGAGGCAAGATTTAACCACGCAGACTCATTCTGGCCAGTTCATATTTGCTGAAGGAGGTGGCTTTCCGCCGGCTGCGGTGGTCTTCGGGGACGGAGGTCACAGAGCCAAGAGGATACAAATTGCTGGAGTAACTCATCGGGTCAGGCAGCTTCTCTGGAGAGCATGGATCTGGAACATGGAGCTATGACAGCATTCTAAACACATTGGACAAGCACTTGAATAGGACAGGTTTAGAGGTATATGGACCAAACGTAAGCCTGTGGGACGAGTGTAGATGGGACATCTGAAGAAGGGTCTCGACCCGAAACGTCGCCTATCTCCTTCGCTCCTTAGATGCTGCTGCACCCGCTGAGTTTCTCCAGCCTTCTGTGTACTGTAGATGGGACATGTTGGTCAGTGTGGGGAAAAAACGCCTGTTTCCTTTGATTCTATGACTCTATACCAGTGCCTACGAGAGGCAACTTAGTTCAGGGATGCAGAATGGAAATAGGCCCTTCGGCTCACCGAGTCCACGCCGGCCATCCCTTCACACTAGTCCTGTGTTATCCCACTTTCTCATCTACTCCTGACACGCGAGGACCAGTTTACAGCGGCCAATTAACCTACAAACCCGCACGTCTTTGGGATCTGGGAGGTAACCGGAGCACCCGGAGGAAACCCACGTGGTCAAAGGGAGAAAGTAGAAACTCCCCACAGCCAGCCCCAGAAGTCAGGATCGAACCTGGGGGTCTCTGGCGCCATGAGATAGCAGCTCTACCAGCTGCGCCGCTGTGCTGCCCTGGGCCATTCAGGATCTTGGACTTGTTCCACAGGCGTGAGATGCTTGCAGCCCGAACAAACACAGAAAATAGGTGCAGGAGGAGGCCATTCGGCCCATCGAGCCAGCACCGCCATTCATTGTGATCATGGCTGATCGTCCCCTTATCAATAACCCGTGCCTGCCTGCCTTCTCCCCATATCCCTTGGCTCCACTAGCCCCTAGAGGCAACGAGAAGATGAGCAAAGACCAGAGTGGGATTAGCAAACTGACCCGACCACCCTGGCGGAGGGACATTCAAACTGGGGGCAGTGAAAAGTGCAGCGGAGAATATATTGGGAAGGATAGATAATATTCTCCGCCGTCGCAAGTATGAATCCTAAAGGCTGCGTCATCACCTCATTCCTGAATATCTCCGTGGGACTGGAAAAATAACTTGGAAAAGATCCAGTTGGTTTTGGTACATGTGGTAATCAATGACATTGATGCAAGAAAGAGAAATGCTGAAAGTAAATAAGCATCAAGGGTCCAAGTTATAAAGCAGAACTCTGAAGGTATTATGTTCTCTATTACTACCCGAGCCTTGTGCACGATAAGCTCAGAGTGCTGGAGTAACTCTGAGCGTCAGGCAGCATCTCTGGAGATAAAGACTGGGTGACGTTTTGGGTCGGGACCCTTCTTCTCACTGGCATCGCCAGAGGTGATGAAACCAGAGAAACCCCTGGAGATAATGACCTGGTGCTCACCTGTGGGGTCATGGGGTGGTCGAGGGGTGGTTAAGAGGTGTCCAAGAGCTGGCGTCTGGCCTCAGCATGGTCGAGGTCAGCCCACCACGCCACCACCACCACCCTTGTCGGCTGACCCGAAACATCACCCAGCCTGCTTCTCCAGAGATGCCACCTGACCCGCCCAGTACTGTGTGTCACTCTGCCCTTCACTAAATATTTTGATCACATTGACAGTTTCTCTCATTCCACCTTCTTTAAAGAATGGAATGACGTTAGCTAGGATACAAACGAGTAGGACAATTTCCAAACCGAAAAAAACGTTGCCAAGTCATGTTCACCATATGCACATCCCTTAACTTCACAGCCAGTAAAAACGTCAGGGGTTGGAGATTTATCTACCCAAAATTCCACCCCTAAAGGGTAAAGTAAGGTACCTTTAGAAGGCTTAGGAAGTTTGGCATGTCCCCGACAACTCACTCCAACTTCTACAGATGCACCATAGAAAGCATTTTATCAGGATGTATCACAGCTTGGTTTGGGAACAGCTCCATCCAGGACCGTATAGAAGTGGCAGCGAATTGTGGATGCAGCCCAGACCATCACACAAACCAACCTCCCCTTCTATGGATTCCACTTACACCCCACGTTGTCTCAGCAAGGCCAGCAGCATAATCAAGGACGGGTCACACCCTGGCCACTCCCTCTTCTCCTTCTCCCATCAGGCAAAAGGTACAGAAGTGTGAAAACACACACCTCCAGATTCGGAGGCAGTTTCTTCCCAGCTGTTATCAGGCAACTGAATCATCCTACCACAACCAGAGAGCGGTGCTGAACTACTATCTACCCCTTTGATGTCCCTCCGATTATCTTTGACTGGACTTGCACTAAACGTTATTCCCTTATCATGTATCTAAACACTGTAAATGGATTGATTGTAATCATGTATTGTCTTCCTGCTGACTGGTTAGCAGGCAACAAAAAGCTTTGCACTGTACCTCGGTACACGTGACAATAAACTAAACTGAAACTAAAGATTCTCACCTACACCATTTTTCCCTTAATGTTACATTCAATTAATTTCTTCTCTTGAATTGATCTCATTGCCATTGTTAGTTTTTGTTCTTCACCGACCGGCATCATTGCACTGCCACTGCCTTCTTTTCTTCACCATCATTACCTGCATCTGCCTTTAACGAGCCAAGTCTCTCTTGCTTCTCTTATGATTATATATTTTTTTGTCTATTCTAGAGAAAGAGCGCGGAAACAGTCCCTTCGGCCCACCCTGTCTGCCCCGACTAGCGATCCCCGCATATAAACCCTATCCCCCACATTTACATTTACACCTGTACATTTTTAACCTACACACCTGTACTTCTTTGGAGTGTGGGAGGAAACCAAAAATCGCAGAGAAAACCCACATGGTCTCAGGGAAAACATACAAATTTCGTGCCGCAGTCAGAATCGAACCTGGGTCTCTGGTGCAGTATGGTCATACTGAAGCTCTTCTCCTACCCAATCGTGCCACCAATTATAAAATGCTTCCATACCAGCCATTATATTACTTACAGGTTGGTTCTGTAGATTCTTCCTACAGTCTTTAAATACTTTATTTGTCAAGCTTGTTACTTTCTTATATTTCTCCCTATCCCCCACGGAACTCTGCTGGCATTTGAAATTAACCCCTGTATACCACTGTCATTAAAATAAACCTCAAGAAGCACTGGTCTCGGCTGCCAACCTTCCTTGGAAACAACGACAACTACAGGAATCAGAGGTTATGGGGAGAAGGCAGGAGAATAGGGTTAGGAGGGAGAGATAGATCAGCTATGAATGAATGGCGGAGTAGACTTGATGGGCCGAATGGCTTAATTCGGCTCCTATCACTTATGATCTTATGACAACTGTGCATCGTGATTCTGTTTTCTGTCACCTGGCCAATTTCTTATGCTGCCCAGGTTATACCACAGGCTGTAACGACTGCTGACAAGCCTACTCTCCGCACTTTATCAAATGCCCCTTCTCGCTCTCCAATGTGGCCCACATAGACCACGTCAACTCCATTTGCCTCAAGCAAAATACTCAGTCATCTCAGTTAAAGACCATTTGCCTTCCACACATCAGTGCTATGAGTAGTCAATCGTCCCAGATTCTTGGTTCAAATATATTTCTCCCCATCTCCTCTGTCCTTTTGCTAATTATCTTGCACCTAATGTCCTCCGCTTTTCAACATTCCTCCCATTGGTAACTTTATTTATTCTCTCAAAACAATTCAATGTTTCAAATATCTTTGTTGACTTTAGTAACTAATCACCTTTTAACCTCCTCCTATCAAAGAATTCCAGCCCCCTTCCTTCCTCGCCCATTTACCTCCCTCATTCTGCAGTCTCCGTGTATAATGGAAGCCCCCCTCCCCCTCCATTTCTATAACCATCCAGATAAATCTTCTCTATAAACTAGGTACTGGACATCTTTCTTAAGGTGTAACGCGCAGAACCTAATTCTTAACCCAGATTTATTACTCATTGCGAAATATAGTACCGACATGTCCCTTGGTATCACTGCTATAGGTTTCTGAGCCTTGTCACAGACTCACTCACCATTACCTCCTGTGAACGCCCACAATCTGCCACAGATTTCAAAAGTTTCAAGGAGTTTAACTGAAATTCATTCTATGCAATCGCTCAGCAGTTGCTGCCATTGGACGGCCAGGCTTCTAAATTGTTGTTACATCATAAATAGCATCGCACGAACAGCCTTGATTGGCACCAGTGGCATTCCCTCAGTGATGTCAGCGAAAGTACTAGTGATGCGCGTGCGAGAGAGAGAGAGAGAGAGATAGAGAGAGAGAGAGACAGAATAGTATTAATGAGAGCAACAGGGTAGTATTAGCGAGGGCAGATTAACAGTGCAGTAATTTCAGGGGCACAGTATTAAAGTCAGTGAAGCAAGATAGGATAATTGCTGGGAAAGTTGTAGTATTAGTGATACCACAAAGACCAGGAAAAGCAACTCGTGTCCAGCTTGGATAGCTTACAACCCAATGGTATGAACATTGAAGGTAGACATAAAAAGTTGGAGTAACTCAGCGGGACAGGCAGCATCTCTGGAGAGAAGGAATTGGTGACGTTTCAGGTCTAGACCTTTCTTCTGACTCAATACGAGTGAATGAACATTGAATTCTCCAATTTGACATATTCTCCTCTTCTTTCTCTGCAACAGACCTCACCCCCCCCCCTCCATTGAACCCCAGTTGACCCACCTCTCCCGTCCCCCTCCACCTACATTCCTTCCCCTAGTGATACAATTTGCACCTCGTCAATGAATGGATGAATGAATGAATGAATGTTTATTGACAAAGTATATTCACATACAAGGAATTTGCCTTGGTGCTCCGCCAGCAAGTGACAATTAGGAATGACACATAAAGCATTAATCCTCGAGCTTTACAATTTGCAACTCTAATCCTTCTGTCGCACACCTTCTGTGTGTTCATTTCTGGCCTTTTTCCAACCATCTGCATATCAAATAAACCTCCATTCACCAATGACTCTCCGAGGTTTGACCCATCCCTCCACTCTTCTAGTTATCTTCTCTCCATTCCTGCAATCGGTCCTAAGGGTCCCGACCCAAACATCACCTATTCATTTTCTTCAGGGATGCTGCCTGACTGGCTGAGTTACTCCACTATTTTATGTCTCTCTTCAGAAAGATAATAGTTGTGATATCTGTGGAGTTGGCGTAATCTTTATATGCTCCTCCTAGCATTTGATTCCAAACCCAGATCTGAGCCTTAAACTCAGTTGTTTAGTGAAACAGGCTCTTCGGCACCGACTAGCGATCCCTGCACATTGATCCTACACTATCCTACCCACATTAGGGATAATTTACATTTATGCCAAGACAATTAACCTACAATCCTGTACATCTGTGGGAGGAAACTGAAGATCTAGGAAAAAGCCCGCTCAGTCACAGGGAGAACATACAAACCCTTAGTCACGATTGAACCGGGTCTCTTGCACTGTAAGCGCTGTAAGGCAACAACTCTACCACTGCGCCACCGTGCCGCCATTCAGTTAATAGAAGGAATTGCAGATGTTGGTATACAAAAAAAAAAGAGAAAGTACTGGAGTTACTCAGGAGGTCAGGCAGCATCTCTGGAGAACATGGATGGTTGACCTTTCAGGTCCAGATCCAAAAGGTCATACTCATTTTCTCCAGAGATGCTGCCTGAACTGCTGAGTTACTCCAGCACTTTTGTTTCTTTAACTCTGTGTTGCTTTTGGTAGCATATTTTCCAATTTCCTGAAAGGCATTGTGGAACACTCGCCCCAGTAAGTGTTTAAACCTGCGGTCTTTTCACCTCTGAGAGTTAGTGTTTGTAGGACTAGTCTCCAGTGATAATCAGTGTGTGCAAAACAGTATCTCAGTGCTGTCCAAACTCTCACACATCGATCATTACCACCACAATCAGCCGTTCCAACTTACCATCCACTTGGAAATTAAACTCACCTTAACTTGGCTCTGTCCCAACTTGAACTGAAGAAGTACGTTCACCATCATTCCTGTCTTTACTTACCAATTGATGAATCAACAAAAGACAAAGTGCTGGAGTAACTGAGCAGGTCAGCCATCTTCTTCTTCTTGCCTGTGACGTGCACAGCCTAAGGTTGTAGGTCAACTTGTTCTATTTGATCGTGTTTGTGCATTAGTCGAAACAAGGTGGTGCATGTGAAGGTTGCAATCTCCAACCCCAGGTCAGCCATAATTCTGGAGACCATGGAGAGGTGATGTTTTGGGTTGGCACCTTTCTTCAAACGGGTTCTTATGCAATCTTATGCAGGAAGAAGAAAGGAAGAGGCAGAGATAGTGGGCTGTGGGAGTGCTGGGAAGGGGAGGGGAAGAGGGAGAAAGCAAGGACTGTCTGAAATTGGAGGTCAATGTTCATACCGCTGGGGGTGCTGCCTTACCCAAGCGAAATATGAGGTGCTCCTCCTCCAATTTATGGTGGGACTCACTCTGGCCATGGCGGAGGCCCAGGACAGAAAGGTCAGATTTGGAATGGGGGGGGGGGGGGAGGAGAAGGATTGAAGTGCTGAGCCACCGGGAGATCAGGTTGGTAAGGACTAAGAGGTACATTTCCCTCATGGGCTTTGAGAATGTGAATTTCACCAACTCAAACTAGCTTTTAAGTGAGATGGACAAAGTTTAAAGGATACATGGAAGGCAAGTTTTTTAATCAAATAGTGGTGGGTGCTTGGAACATGCTGCCAGGGGTGGTGGTGGTGAAGGCAGATATAACAGTGGCATTTAAGAGGCTTTTAGATGGGCATCATGATATGCAGGGAACAAATGGATAAATGGATCCTGGCAAAAGGAGATTAGTCTAACTTGGCATTCAGTCAATACAGACATAGAGGGCTGAAGGGTCTGTTCCCGTGTTGTACTGTTCTATGTTCAAACTCTAAGAAATCAAAGTATAACCAGCTGAGAGGACTCTACACCAACCCAACCCCCACTGGGTGCACTGAGCACTAAAGAAATCTCCAGGTACCGGTGTGATGGAGAAAGTTTAAAGGTTACTTGGAAGGCAAGATGGATTTGGTGGGGAGATAACTGATTCACGCATGCATCTTGCCCTGATTATGGTGAACATTGGGCACAGTTGGCCACATCTGGCAGAATCTTGCCCAGCATTGATCCTGCTTGTGGCATTGTCTGTAGTCCCACATATTCCTTCACCCACAACGTATTCTTGGAAGAAGCATTGCTCAACTCGGGAATGCAATAGCATCCCTAGGGCCGGCTATTACAGCACTGAAGCAACATATTTCACATCTGTTGCCACGGTGAAGCACCACCACCCACATGAACAGTAATCAGGAATCCCACATTCTAAAACAACCCACCGCTGCTCCATCCAGAACAGTCAACACCAGTCCTTCTTCAAATATTGTCTCGTTTTATTTTTCACTTAATATTATCCCAGGTATCTGGAATTGGACATCCAGTTCCAACGGATTCGGAATGCAAATTTTTGCCACAAGTTGTACTTTGAAGTGCAACAAAATGCAAATGAAGGTAGTTTATAAAAGTACTAGACAAATAGAAAATGATAGGGTGATATAGAGAACAAGGGGGTCAGATAATTTCTAGTAAAATTAACTTTTGATTTTACGATTGAAAGACAGGTCAGGCAGCATCGCTGGAGAAAATGGATAGATGTTTTATTTGCCCTGCTGAATGGCTGATGATTTGTTTGAAAGGAAAATGAACAGCCTCCTAACCGATTTTTTTAACAGACAATTTGAATAAGCAAAGACAGGATCGAATTACTTTCTATTAATTAGACAGAGCAAACGGATTGTTTTGGCTTTGCATAAAGATGGCCAGGAAGTGCCTCCGGTATCATTCAATGATTTGGGAATTGCTTTCAGTAGGGGTTAAATCCACAGCTCTCATGAAGTGTGTAGGAAGGGACTGCAGATGCTGGTTTCAACCAAAGATAGACCGGGGAGAAGGAATGGGTGACGTTTTGGGTCGAGACCTTTGTTCACACTGGTTAGGGATAAGGGAAACGAGAGATAGGGACAATGATGTGGAGATAATGAACAAAGAATGAAAGATATGCAAAATAAGCGACGATGATAAAGGAAACAGGTCACTGTTAGATGTATGTTGGGTGAAAACGGGAAGCTAGTGCAACTTGGGGGTTGGGGGTGGAGATGGAGAGAGGGAATGCCGGGATACCTGAAGTGAGAAAAATCAATATTCATACCATTGGGCTGTATGTATGTATATTTATACGACTGCCTAAGCAAAATATGAGATACAGTTCCTCCAATTTGAGTTTAGCCTCACTCTGACAATAGATGAGATCTAGGACTGAAAGATCTGCGTGGGGAGGAACTGCAGATGTTGGTTTAAACCGAAGATAGACACAAAAAGCTGGAGTAACTCAGCGGGACAGGCAGTATCTCTGGAAAGAATGGGTGACGTTTTGGGTCAAGACCCTTCTTCTGAAGAAGGGTTCCATCCCGAAACCCCACTCATTCCTTCTCTCCAGAGATGCTGCTTGTCCCGCTGAGTTACTCCAGCCTCTTGTGTCTATTACACCCTGTGTCTAACAACCCATGGTTCAAGAGCTTTTGATTGCAACATGTGCCTTAATTTAGTTCAACAAAGAAACTGACAAGTTACTAAAGAACTGGAATGGGAAGTGTTGTCTACCCACCTATATCTGACAATGAAGGAGGCATCATGGCTGACAAAGTAAAGACAAAGTGCTGGAATAACTCAGGGGGTCAGGTAGCATCTCTGGAGATCATGGATAGATGACATTTTGTGTATGAAGAAAGATCCCCAACCTGAAACATCACCTTTCCATGTTCTTCAGAGATGCTGCCTGACCTGATGAGTTACTCCAACGCGGTGTTTGTAATATTCGACATCATGATGCTAATGGTCTCAACCCAAAACCTCACCTAGCAATGCCTTCCAAAGATGTTGTCAGAGCTACTGTGTTATTCCAGCACCATTTCTGTTGGTAAACAAACCCCATCCCAGTTCCCCGACTAGTCCTTCTGAATTCTTTCCACTGATTGTATGCCCTGTTGTCACATTCTCCATAGCCAACAACGATCCATTCCACATGTTCCTTAATCAACGCCCCCTTCGATATCTCCTTCTCACACCTAACCATATTGCTATGTCACCCACCCCCCCCCCCCCGACTCTGAACCCATCCCTTCTCTCCAGGGATGCTGACTGTCTTGCTGAGTTACTCTAGCATTTTGTGTCTATCTTCGGTGCAAACCAGCATCTGCAGTTCCTTCCTACACATCTGTCATTCCTTGCAGTTGACATGGTTAACAAAGTGCTCTGAGCACCAGACTGCACTGCAGCTACAATACAACATTAGCAACAATGCTTGAAAATGTTCGATCAACCTTTCAAGACAGCCACATATACACAGTAGTTTATCAATTCTCATCAGAAAGTACCAACTCAGCTTTGCCTTCCCATCTTAGAATGAGAATGATTACATGTTTATATGTGATAAGAGCAGAATTAGGCGATTTGGCCCATTAAGTCTACTCCACCATTCAATAAAGGCTGATCTATCTTTCCCTCTCAACCCCATTCTCATGCCCTCTCCCCATAACCCCCAATACCCTTACTAATCAATTGCTTTCTGCAATTAAATGCAAAACAAATCTAAGATCTTAGACATAAAATACTTTTATTCAAAAAATCACATTGTGGCAATACATATCGGAATGTATAGCAACCAGGAATCTAATCAGACTGTTCCCATTACTGTATATAAATAGAGCATCTTTCAAATGGTAAAAACATACATTCCAACAATATTGTAACAGAGTCAGATGCTTATTTACAATTATTTAAAAAAGTTTGCACCTGAATGCAAACACGAACACTGCACAAAAACGAGCAGGCATCTGATGTTAAGAGTCTGCGGGTGGTTTAAGGCCACAGCTATAGTCCATGCATCAGCTTTCTACAAACAGCAGAGACCAACACACTGAGCGCAAGTGAACAGGGACTCAGACATGCAGTGCCAGACACATCTATTGGCTTTTGGTCAATTGAACTCAATCAAGTTACTGTCAATGTAAGTCAATATTGATCTGTCCTCTCAGACAGCACTATCCAAGAGTTCTTCCAACTCAACTTCAGTGGTGGTAAAACAGGAGGCATGGTCCACACCCCTTCAGTCTTGTTGGTCAGGCGAGATAAACCTTATAGATGGCCTACACAGGAGGTGAATGCACAGAACCCAAGGAAACGTGCTCCACAAGTCTAATCGGCTTTCACCTGGTTTACAGATAGTCGCGGACTGGATTGTCCCACCGGTATCTTGAAGGGTTCAAAGCGAGGGTTCCTCTGATGGCTTGCGTGTGGTGTCCTGTCCCGGGTTTCGGGCAAGGACCCGAGGCAGGGTGGGAGGGGGGGGGGCGGAAGGGTTCCTCGGATGGTCCACGGGGTAGAAGGTGTGCCAGGCCTGGGGCTAATAAGCTTGAACCTGCGGACTCAGCAGCAACTGGCAGCCGCTGTTGACATGGGTCAACACCTTCTGTTTGAGCTGAGCCACCTGCTCCCGCAGCAGGCTGGCGGTGGAGGCTAGCTCCGAGTTCTGGCACTTGAGTCCCTTCACTTTGTCCTCCAGCCGGGAGATGCGCTCCAGCTTGCGTTTCCTGCACTTGGAGGCGGCGATGCGGTTCCGCAGGCGCTTCCTCTCCGCCTTGATGCGCTCCTGTGTGTCCATGTCGATGGGCGAGACGGGCGGGGTGTCGCCGAGACCCGACACGTCGGGCACGGTCTGCGGCTCGTCCTTGGGCGCTTGGAGCCGCCCCTGCGGGCACAGAGGGTGGCCGAGCGGTGGGTAGGAGATGGCGGGTGGCTCCGGGCTGTAGCTGACGGCCGGCGCCGGACCCGGGGTCCCGCTGAACGGGCTGAGGTTGGTGTAGACGGGGGGCTCGGGGTGTGGCAACCCGCCCGAGTTGCCTCCGGCTCCCGAAGCCGGACCGCCGGGGGCAGGGAGCGGAGCCTGCGGGCCAGCCGGGCCGTTCAGCTGGTTCTGTTTGTGGAGATCCTCCAGGGCTTTGACGAAGCCCTCGGCGAACGAGTTCTGCTCGTCGGTCACGCTGCGGGGGAAGAGGTTCTGAGCCGGGCCGGGGCTGGTGGTCACCAAGCCGCTCGACTGGATGATCAGGCGCTCGAGGTCGGGGGAGGCGAGCTTGAGGAAGCTCAGGTCGGGCGAGTTGAGCGGAGCTTCGGGGTCTCGCTGGCTCTTGAGGCCGTTGTCGGACACGGGCAAGCTCAAGCTCTTCTTCATGCTGTACACCGTGCTCAAGGTATCGTCATGGTAGAAGGGCGTTTCCATGCCGGGTCCAGACTGCCGGCTGGGGGGGAAGGACGGGGGATCGAACCCGGGTCTCCGCGTCTCGGCTCTCAGTAGCAGCAGCAGCAGCAGCAGCAGCGCCCGTGTGTGCGTGTCCGTCGGTCCCAGAGCCTCTCCGCTCACGGCCGCTCGCCTGCCGCCGGCCCCTTTATATACACTCGCCCACGTGTTCGCCCCATTGCATGATGTCACCTTCGCGCCCTCCCATTGGACGCCGGTGACGTCGTCGCCTCCGGCTGCTTTGCATGCGGCGCCGCCATTGGCCGCCTGTTGCTACGGCGACGCATTGTGTACTCCAAATAGGGTGACGTAATGGTTTCGGGGAGGGGCCGCGTGGGGGGGCACGTGACCCGCCGCTCAAGGTGGAGCCCGGAGCCGGGGGGGGGGGGGGGGGACTCCAGCAAAACGTCCCATCCACACCCCCAGTCCCACATCAGTGGGTCTGGCGGCTCACTTTAAACCATTTAGCACACTCTTTTTGGATAAATTAAATTCCTATTAAAAAGTGCTCATTACTTCGTGGTTTTGGTACAAGATTTTGCAGTAAAACTGGCATGGATGTTGAATAAAACATACTAACGTGTTGTAAAACAAAACAGTCCCTAGGGGTTGGGAGAGGAGAGGAGAGGTGGTGAAGGAGGGCGGTTGAAACCTCTCAAGCATCCAACCTTCACCTTGGAGTGAGCTACAATGTGTGGTCAAGGACTCGCTTCCTTCACAACAAGGCGGACGAGGAACGCGTCGCTTGGCGGCTTCTGCTCGGCACATTCATGCGTTGGGTGGAGGATTTTTTTCTCAACAGCAAAGCAAAAGGGGGAGGCCACGAAACTTCCTTCACAACACGAAACACAAGTCCTCTTTCAGCCAAACAACTGGTGCGCGCTTCACTTCTGTGAAAAGCTGTTCTTAATTTGCTCGTTCATTTCTCGGCATATGGGGATTGTTGGCAAGACCAGCTGTTACTGATCATCCCTACTTGGACCTACATAGAACCATGCAGCGTGGAAACAGGCCATTCTACCCAACTATTCCATGCCAGTGATAGACACAACATGCCGGAGTAACTCAGCGAGACCCTTCTTCAGAGTTTAGGGTCTCGACCCGAAACGTCATCCACAGATGCTGCCTGTCCCGCCAAGTTACTCCAGCATTTTGTGTCAATCTTCGGTTTAAACCAGCATTTACAGTTCCTTCATACAAATACCATGCCAGTCACTGGACATCATTACATATTAATCCTGTCTCCCAGCACTTGGTCCAATTCATAATATTCTATGCCAAGGCGATTCAAGTGCTCGTGTAGACGTTTCTGAAGTGTGGTCGAGACTGTTTTAATGTCACATGTCCTGAAACGGAACAATGAAATTCTTACTTGCCGTAGGAATTTGCTTGTCAGTAATCCAGCTTCAGCCTCTCTCAGGCAGTGCATCCCATATACTTGCTAATCTCTGGGGAAAGATCCCGTTCATATCGCTTTGAAAGTCCACTCCCTTCCCAGGCTATCAGCTGCTCACACTGCTGACGCCCCAATAGGGTAGTTGCTGAACAATGGTTACAATACAAGACTATTTGACCTATCAAGTCTGGTCCAGTTCCATGTAAAAGCCAGTCCCACTCACCCCCTTCCCGCAGCCCTGCACAGAATTTCCTTTCAGATATTTAAACGCTTCCCTTTTGAATTCTTCAACCGAATATGCCTCCAACACTGCCCCTCACTGGCCATTTTTTACCCTGGCCACTTGTGTGTACACAAGCATTTTCTCACGTAACTTTTCAAAACCAACATATACCAATCAGTGCTGTCTGTGTGGAGTTTGCATGTTCTCTCAATGACTGCCTGGGTTCATCCGGGTGCTCCGGTTTCCTTCCACAAAACCGATGGGTGACGTTTGGGTCTGGACCCATCTCGAGACTGACCCAACCTGAAACGTCACCCATCCTTTATCTCCAGAGATGCTGCCTGACCCACTGAGTTACTCCAGCACTTCGTGTCTATCTTCGGTATAAACCAGCTTCTGCAGTTCCTTCCTACTCGGTTAGCTCCAAGCTGGTTGTGTGGTTGTGCAATCCTAATGTGCAATGATGGAGAGTGGGCAGAGTGTCACAATGTGGTACAGTGCAGAAAAAGGCCCTTCGGCCCAACTTGCTCACACCGGCCAACATGTCCCAGCCACACTAGTTCCACTTGCCTGAGTTTGGTCCATATTCCTCCAAACCTGTCCTATCCATGTACCAGTCTAACTATTTCTTAAACATTGGGATAGGCCCAGCCTCAACTACCTCCTCTGGCAGCTTGCTCCATACAGCCGCCACCCATTGGGTGAAAATGTTACCCCTCAGATTCCTATTAAATCTTTTCCCCTTCACCTTGAAACCTATGTCCTCTGGTCCTTGAAGCGAGGGTAGTGTGAAAAGGGAAGGATAGAATAAAAGAGAAGAACATGAGACAAAGAACATGTTGCCTTTCATCGGTTTCTTTGGTGACCTCAGGACTTCCCCAATAGCTCTTTACATTTTTGAGTTGCAGTCACAGCTACAATGTGGGATATGTGCAGTCCAATTTACTCACAGCATGCACAAATAGCAATGAAATAAGCAATTAAGTTGAAAGAAACGGGGTCACTGGAAAATGTTAAAACCATTTCCAAAATGTTATCAGAACCATGTGGTTATAACTATCAGGAAACATCAAACTGGTTGAGAGTCAGTTCTCTCGAAATGGAGGCCTATCAGATTGACGAGGAACTTACAGATAACAAGAGGGTTCGACAAGCCAAATGCTGAAGAAGATGTCTGCCTGTAGTAGAGAACTACACTGGAACTGTTAAACATAAAATGGCTCAACCAATGTGGTTGATATTTCACCAGCAAGCTGAACCTGATCTGCTGGAATAAGAATTTTAAAACGTTTTTTTTTTAAAGTTAAACCAAAATAAATAACTTTCTCACTTCTTAGTCCAGTTGTCTGTGACTGACTCCAGCTTCATGTTCTATGTCATATCTTCCCTTCTGCCAGTCCTCCTGACTCCTTTCTACCCTCATCTTAAACCTATGCAATTACCTCTTTAAAGTCATCTATGGAGCGAAGGAATAGGTGTTCCTATTCCTTCGCTCAATAGATGCTGCCTCACCCGCTAACTATATCCAGCATTTTTGTCTACCTTCGATTGTTCCAGCATCTGCAGTTCTTTCTTACACATTCACCCATATACTAATTCTCTTCTGTACACCGGGGATAATTTGCAGAAGCCGATTAGCCTACAATTCTGCACGACTGCGGAATGTGGAAGGAAACCGGAGCACCCGGTTTTGTGTGCTTTCTGTCCATCTGGTCCTCCTGCTTAGAGCTTAGTCCAGTTATCTCACCTTAAAACGCTTCTCCGCCACATTCTGTCCAGCTGCCTAATGTCATGGTGTTTTACAACACCAAACAGCATCGGCATGGCTCCCCCTGAGTATATTCAACTCCTTTCCCTCCGTCGCCCTGGACCATTTAGAAGAGAGAAAGCCCCCTCCCCACCCCTCCTTAAATAGAGATGTAGGAATCACATCAGCAATCACATCAGTGTTATTTATAGAGAGAGGAAAGCGAGTGCCGGGAACTAGAATCAAAAGCATTGATCCAGCCACATTATTCTGTAAAGAGCACGCTTTTTAACTCATTCCAAACCAAAGAACACATATTTTGAAGAACACATATTTTGAACATATCTGAAGAAGGGTCTTGACCAAACCTTCACCTACTCCTTTTCTCCAGAGATGCTGTCTGACCTGCTGAGTTCCTCCAGCTTTTTGTGCTGATAGAAACATAGAAAATAGGTGCAGGAGGAGGCCATTCGGCCCTTCGAGCCAGCACCGCCATTCATTGTGATCATGGCCGATCGTCCCCTTTCAATAACCCGTGCCTGCCTTCTCCCCATATCCCTTGACTCCACTAGCCCCAAGAGCTCTATCTAACTCTCTCTTAAATCCATCCAGTGACTTAGTCTCCACTACCCTCGGAGGCAGGGAATTCCATAAATTCACAACTCTCTGGGTGAAAACGTTTTTTCTCACCTCAGATTTAAATGACCTCCCCTTCATTCTGAGACTGTGGCCCCTGGTTCTGGGTTCTATCTTCGGTTTAAACCAGCATCTGCAGTTCCTTCCCACACAGCACATATTTTATTCCCTGTTTAAATAGTGCATGTCAACCAAAGAACCTTGAAACAGTTAAAGGTTCAATGTCAATATTGCAGCCAGATATTACGTTAGTAATGGGTGGGGTGATTATTACTAGTGTAGCAAGACAAACAGCGAGGGCGGGAGGGCAACTCCTGTTAACACTCTCACTCGAAAAGGGCAAAGCAGAATGATGGGAATTACATTCCAAAAGCATCATTCCTCCAACGTGTCACTCGCAGCCTACAAACTACCAACCTCCTTTCCAGAATAGGAAAGCTTTTATTTTATTTTGCAGCCACAGGCTGTGAGTCAGAGCACAGCGGAGCGCCACACAGAGCGTGAGTGGGTGAACTGTTCCACGCGTCGACTACACAAATATCATCCCAAACATTCCAAAACTCACAGCACACAAGCCCAAAAACACTTTTCAAAACTTCGTAACGGAGAGGACCAGAATTAGGCCAGTCAGCCCATCGAGTCTACTCCGCCATTCAATCAAGGCTATCTCTCCCTCCTAACCCCATTCTCCTGCCTTCTCCCCATAACCCCTGACACCTGTACTAATCAAGAATCTATCAATTTCCGCCTTAAATAGATCTATTGACTTGACCCCCACAGCCTTTTTGTGGCAATGAATTCCACAGATTCACCACCCTCTGACTAAAGAAATTCTTCCTCATCTTTCTGAAGGTATGTCCTTTTATTCTGAGGCTATGGCCTCTAGTCCTATACTCTCCCACCAATGGAAATGTCCTTTCCATGTCCACTCTATCCAGGCCTTTCACGTTTCTGGACACAACTGATTAAAATAAACATTCTTCTCTCCTTACTGTTCTTTTCTGAACCACAGATCCTACAGAGTAACCCGTTTTTCGGCGCCAGAAAGCTAGCGACTCTTGTGTACTGTCTGCTGTATGATTTTACCGGGTTGTATGCAAAACAAAGAATTTCACTGATTCTAGGTACATGTGACAACAAAGTATCATTGAATCATTGAATGAACACTGCTGCAACTGGACACCTTCCCTGATACACCGTAGAATAAATGTTGTAAGGAGATCACACCGACTAGGTGTGTGTAGAATGGGCTTTATTTTCCATTTAATACTTTTTTCCCGCCTATATTCGCAGGTCTCCATTTTGTGTGTTTTCTTGGGTGTTTTTTTTTTTGATTTACGGTTACATTAAAACTTCAAGAAGAAAATGTTATTCTCCGTGTCAACAAAGCGCTCCAGTCCAGGTGGGGCCCACCAATTCTGGAAGATCTCCAGCTGGCCAGTAGCTCCCTCCCCTCCACGCTCCCTCTTCGAGGGACCTAGCCGGTGTGAACATAACTCTAGTCCGCCTAAACCTACCTGATCTCCCAGTTGCTAAACACTTTAACTCCCCCCTCCCATTCCCACAATGACCTTTCTGTCCTGGGCCTCCTCCATTGTCAGTGAGGCCCAGCACTAAATGTAGGAACAGCACCTCATATTGTCCTTGGGCAGCTTACACCCCGGCAGTATTAACATTGACTTCTCTAACTTCATGTAAACCTTGCTGTCCCTCTCTCTCCATCCCCCTCCCCTTCCCAGTTCTCCGACCAGTCTTGCAATCACCAACGACATTTTATCTGTTAGCTTTGTGGTTGCCTTCTCCTAGCTAACAATGATCTATTCTTCATTATCCTTCATCTCTATCCCCTTTGTCCTCTTTTCACACCTAACACTTCCTTATCTATGTATCTCCCTCTCCTCTGACATCAGACTGAAGAAGGGTCCCGACCCGAAAATGTCACCCATTCCTTCTCTCCAGAGATGCTCCTGTCCTGCTGAGACACACCAGCATTTTGTGTCTATCTTCGGTATAAACCAGCATCTGCAGTTGCTTCCTACACATTAACTCGAGAAAGGACAGGTAGTCAACATGAAGAGACATCATGAAGGACCCACTACCTGGACTTGTCAATGGTCACATTGTCCAGGACCCAGCTTCATGAGGGAGGATCCTTGATTGACCAAAACCTTTCTGCACCAGATGAACAAAAATCATGATCGTATGGGTTGACATGCTTCGAAAATCTGATAACCTTTCCCCATTTTGGGTGATGTGAATGTTGGAATGAGGCAAGCAGCAAGAACGTCACCCCTCATGTTGGCATTTCCTCCTCTCCCCCCAAACATGCCTCCCTTCTCCTCCCCCCCCCCCCAACCCTTTCCCAAATTACTCTCCCAACTGCTTCTCCCAAATTGGGTGGCGATATTTAGTGTGTGATTGATTCACTGAAAAACCTTCTCCAAACATGACATCAAAACTACACCATCATCTCTCACAGATGGTCTGATGCCAACTATGTCACCCATGCCTTCTCTCCAGAGATGCTGCCTGTCCCGCTGAGTTACTCCAGCATTTTGTGTCTATCTTCAATGGAAACAACTTTTTTGGCCCAACTTCTCCATGCCAATCAGGATGCCCCATCTACACTAGTCCCAACTGGCCCACATCCCTCTAAATCTTTCGTATTCACATACCGGTCCAAATATCTGTTAAATGTTGTTATAGTATCTGCCACAACTACCTCCTCCGGCAGCTCATTCCATGCACCAAACACCCTCTGAGTGGAACAGGTTGCCCCTCAGGTTCCTATTAAATCTTTCTCCGCTGACCATAAACCTATATAACCTGGAGAAAATTCAGGATAACCTCACTCAAGCCAAATGCAGGCAGGTGGGACATGTTGGTTGGTTGGGGCAAGTTGGGCCGAAGGGCCTGTTTCCACACCCTCTAAACTCAATGGGTCAGGCAGCATCTTTGGAGAACATGGGTCGGCGATATTTCAGGTCGGGACCCTTATCTAGACGAAATGTGAGGTGGAGGGTGGGAAGGAAGCTAGGATCCTTCTATGATTCTCAGTCACCACTAAAAAAATATATATATATATTTATATATATATATATTTCCGAGTTAGAATAAAGTATTGTAATTGCGAGGATCTTGAGTAAAATGGAATGATCCAAATGGAGTGAGTTTCTCCAGCTGTTTTGTCTGCACCCGTTAGACAAAGTGACTGGAGTTTTTTTTTCAAAGTCACCTATTCTATCTCTCCAGACATGCTGTCTGACCCGCTGAATTACCCCAGCATTTTGTGTCTACTTCTTTCTGGAATTGTAGCCAGGTCAATGGGAAAGGCAGGTCCATTTTGTAAACATGTGGTCCCTGGAGAGAGAGTGTGGAGCAAGTCTCCCTGCCCTTGTAAAACAAAAACAAAGTGTGTGTGTGTGTGTGTGTACGCTGAGCATGTGTGAGTCTCCGTGAATGTGCGTGTATGTGCATGTAGGTGCGGGAGCTTGCGTGCGCGCCCCGGGGAAGCGAGTACAGAGGCAGTCACACATCAAGCTAGACATTGACATTATGTGTGGGGGAGCTATTTGCATCTCGCCTTCCGGGAAGACACCGAAAGGAAAGTTTCCCTGGACTCGACACAAGGTGAAATATGATCGAGCATTGAGGCAGCGGCGATCTCTCGGTGGCACTAGGTCTGTCCCTCCCCCCCCCCCCCCCCCCCCGACCCTATTTGGTTTTACGTTTCAGCAGAGCGCTTCATCAGCACACACATACACACACGCCTATATTTAGGACGAAAGGAATGCGAGCCAAAAAAAATCACACGCCCTATATTTAGCCGTGAGATTTTGCAAGGCGTTCACATCGGAAAGACTTCAAAGGACTTTGATCAAGGAAGTGTGGTGAAAAAGACAGCAACAAGTTAGTCAAGATTGGGCTGTCGCTCTGTCGCTGTCTGCCTCCCGCTTCACCCTCCTCTGATGGTCTCCGCCGTTGCACTCCGCTCCCTGCCGCCTCTCCCACTCTGCACCCTCATTCTCCCTGCCCCCCCCCCCCCAAAAAAAAAGACAACTTTATTCCTAACAACCCTCGCTCATATTCATAGCGTCATCCAGCACGGAAACAGGCCATTCGGTCCAAATCGTCCATGCCGACCAAGATGCCCCATTTTCATGCATTTGGCCCCTATCCCTCTAAACCTTCCCTATCCATGTACCTGTCCGAGTGTTGTTATAGTACATGCCTCAATTACCCAATCTGGCAGCTCCTTCCATCCCCGTACTCTCTCTCCCCGCCATTCACTGCATATCTCTCCTTCCACCTCACACTTCATTCCCCTTCCCTCCACTCCAGGTGCTCTCCCCTCCACCACCACCCCTATGTCCCCTCTCCATTCTCTTTCCCCCGCACAATCTCCCTCCACTCCCACCCTCTCTCCACCCATAATCTCCATAAAAGCGTAAGAAACAGAAGTAGGAGTTGTTCTGCTCTGCCTTCAATAAAATCCTGGGATGATTCACTCCGGGCTGAAAGACCACTTGCCTGCTCTCTCCCGCACGTTTTGACTCCACTGTAGTTCAAATGCCTTGTCATCCTCCACCTTGAATACATTCCATGACTGTGCCTCCAAAGCTCACTGGGGCAGAACATTTTGAAGCGACCACACTCTCCAGCCAATACCATCTCTCACGATTTATCCTATCCAGTATTTTCTTTATTTATTTTCCATATTTCTCCCTGGACCTGCCTTGTGAATCCTAACTTTTCATTCTCCCTTACAATTCTATATTCTGGTGCTCAAGTGATAGTTGGGAGGAGAGAATTGTCATTGGACTCTGGAAATGACAATGTGGAGGTGGATTGGCATGTTGCCGGGTTGGGAGATTTTTAACCTGAAGTTGGGTACACAAAATGCTGGAGAAACTAAGCGGGTGCAGCAGCATCTATGGAGCGAAGGAGATAGGCAACGTTTCGGGCCGAAACCCTTCTTCAGGCTGGTGTCTCCGGAGGGAGGAGAACTTCTTCAAAGTAGGCATACCTTGAGGAAATTTTGCAGTGGAGCAGACAAAGTGTTAATGAAGGAACTGCAGATGCTGGAAAATCGAGGGTACACAAAATGCTGGAGAAACTCAGCTGAGTTTCTCCAGCATTTTGTGTACCCTCGATTTTCCGACATCTGCAGTTCCTTCTTTAACATTTAACCTGAAGTTGCTGTGTTAGGGCTGTGGGCGTGTTGCTATGTGCTGGCTGCATGGTAAAACAGTTTCTTAAGGCGGGTGTATGTGATCAGAGACCTTGTCATTATCCGTGTCATAAACTCTGACACAAGACACACCCTTTTTTACAGAACACATTACAGTCTGGTCCAATGGTAAATTCCTGTTCATTCCAATGGCTCAGATCTATTGCTTCATGCTGAACGAAACTCTTTCCATCCATGTGGATTAATGCGGGTGATCGGTGGGTGATGATTGACCAAGATATCTTCGCTGATTTGTCTCTCCAGTGAACACAAGAAAATAGGAGAATGGAGACAAGGAACTGCAAATGCTGGAATCTTGAGAAAAACACAAAATGCTAGAGAAACTCAGTAGGCCAGGCAGCATCTGTGGAGGGAATGGATAAGTGACGTTTCAGGTGAGGACCCTTTTTCACACTCAAGTACGAGAATAAATTTTCTCATGAGGTGTCTCAAGCCCATCCCAACATTCAATATGATCATGGCTGATCTACCTCAACTTCCCTTCAGTGCCAAAGAGAGGACACAAGATGCTGGAGTCACTCAGTGGGTCAGGCAGCATCCCTGAAGAAAAAGGATGGGTGACGTTTCAGGTCTGGACCCTTGATTCTACATTCTCTTCAGTGCCAGTGGCCCATTGTCTTCAAATCTCCGACCTTCCAAACAGTATCTGCATCTATTTCAAATACCTTCAATGATTTAGGTTCCACCACTCTTGAAGTAGAGAATTCCAGATATTCATCACCCGCCGCAAGAAATATCCACACCCCTTATTTTTTTATGATCACTGCCCCCTCCCACCCACCCCCACCCACCCCCACCTCCCTTACCTTGTAACCTTTTGGCAATTTCTCACCCTCCATCATTTCAGTCTCCAAGTCATTAGCTTGCTCTCAGTTTCCACTGAATCTGTCTATTGTGTAAGATCCCCACCTCATTTTCTCAGTCACCTCTATAATTGAGCCATCTTGGCCTTGTGGCATTCATTGTTTCCCCGGCCACAGTTTCAAAACAAGGGGTGGTCTCTTTGTCAGGCAGAGGGTGGTGAGAGTTTGGAATTTTTGTGCGAAAGAGGACTGTGGATCCTCAAGTCACTGTCTGCATTCAAAGGAAAAAATCATTACATTTCTCGATTGTAGAGGAATCAAAAGACATAGGCATTGGGCTGGAATTCATGGTCTTCAACAAGTCATCTCCTCCGGCCTTGCTATCCCCAAAGATTTGAAAATCTCTCCTTGAATCACCCCAGTATTTAATTCTTCTAATATTGGTGGTATGCACTCACCTGGCTTGGCATTAACTCTGTAATTCTCTCCTTTAATCTCTAATTTTCTCCCATCTTAAAAAAACAAATTCTTAAAGCCTCTGACCAAGCTTTTGATCACATACTGTAACATCGCCCTAGATGCACTTCAGTTAATTTCTTGTTGTTTATTAATGCTCCTACAAAGCACTTGTGGTTTTCCTCTCGTTGTTCCTTCTCGTCTCCCCTACCCCTACGCCATTCATTGAGATGGCATGGGTATCTAGACATGGTTTTTCGATACAGCAGGGAAACAGGCCCATCAGCGCACCGAGTCCGTACTGAGTAGCGATCTCTTGTACTCTAGTTCTATCCTGCATGGGGACAACTTACCAAAGCCAATTAAGAATGCATGTCTTTGGAATGTGGGAGGAAACCGGAGCACCAGGAGGAAACTCACAAGGTCACAGGGAGAACGTATAAACTCCGTACAGTCAGCACCCGTAGTCAGGATCGAACCAGGATCTCTGGCACTAAAAGACAGTGACTCTACCTCTGCACTGCCCTATTCTTACCTGTTCTTAGACCCGTGGAAACATGATAACAGAACAGGTGCATCAGGGTGTGGGAATGGAACTTGCTGAAGTAATTTAGGTACTTTTCCAATATCTCGTAAGAGATCAGACAGGATACTGCAGAGAAAATATTGGGGTAAGAGGGCAAGCAGAATACAAGCCAAGAGCAAGAAAATATATGCTTGAGGTAACAAAGTATATGCCTAGACTAGAGCAATAGAGCACTACCAGAGGATATCGGAGCATTATCCACAGGCAAAAGGACCAACTCATTAATATTATCATAGCGCACCAGAACACCTGTACAGAATAGCAAAAGGTAACAGGGCAACACAGAGCACTATCCTAGCAAATCAAATCTGATCAGCCCAGGAGAGAGCATTCTTAATCCAGCACAATGGAATAAGATCCTAAAGTGTCAATTTATCAGAGGAAGTCAAGCGTATTTGACCAAAGCAGTGAAACACAAGTGCAAGGAATCAGAGAACCCGCTTAGAGTAACACCAGCTAGTGCACACTTATAGAATATTAGCTCAGAGAACGCAAATACGAATCCAGGACCTTATTTCATTTCAGTTCTCCGGTGCACTGGATAAATACTCTCTTGTACGGAAGCTATAAACTACGACTCTGATGATCGAAACTAACACTCTCCTCTATTATAAGTACACTGGCATTTGGAGCATTACATTATTACTGGAATAGCACTTTGATTTGACCATCAATATGGACCTTTACAACACTGGTGCCTCAGTGCCTGTCATGGTTTAAATATTGCTAAAAACATCCCGGGTGTACATGCCTTGTCCATACCCTGCTGATACACTACTCTTCTGGCCATCTTCCCAGTGTGTACTTTCAATAACCTCGGGATAATTCATAGCCTTGCTACTAGTTAGTCATCACCCTGTTCTTCGACCCACTATAGATCCCAAAGAGAAGCAAGTTTGGTTGAAATACCACGAAAGGTCTTGTTCCTCAATATCTCTGTGAACGTCTCCAGCTCCAAAACCCTCTGCGATCTCTGCCTACTTCTAATTCTGGTCCGCTGCTCTTCCCCAATTTTAACTGTTTCCTCACTAATGTCTGTACCTCCAGCTACTGCGGTCAAAGCAATGAAAGGTCCTCCATACACCTCACCACTTTTCTACCGCTTTTTGCCTTTAAGGATCTGCCCAACCTTGACTTTGTTGACGTTAGAAGAGGAAGGCAGAGGATCCACAAACCTGTCTTCATCGACAGTGGTACAGAAAGTCAAAAGCTTCAAAATACTGGAAGTGCATATCTGTGAAGCATGGGCGGAAATCCCGGGGGGAGACACACGTCCCCTCCATGTTTTGAGAGGTGGGGGACAATCCGGTTTCGTAATCTGGATTTTGAAATTCGGTGAAAAGAAATCTATTAAAAATCTCCGCTTTCAGCGAGACAGTGGGGGTGGGACTGATGTTCGAGGGAGAGAGACGTCGGTCAGCAGGCAACCGGGGGGGTCGGGACATGATGATTCAGCGCGATGATTGGAGGAGGGAGGTGACTATCAGAGGCGGAAGTAGGGGGGGGGGGGTGGGATTGAGGATAGAGCGCGGTGATTGGAGGAGGGAGACATCCTGGTGGAGCAAAGATCATAGAGCGGAGTTTGAATCGGCCCGGTCGCGGGGCCTTTCATCGCCCGGCGCGGCTTAAAGTCGGCCAGGGGATCTTGCTGCGTCGAGGCTCCTGATGGATGGAAGATCCCATGGTCGGGTTTTAAGCCGCACCAGGCGATGTCGGACAAAGCTGCTGTTGCTGGGGTTCGGAGTCAGTCACCAACCAGGTCAGCTCCCGATGTTATCGTTTACAGGGCCCATGGCTGAAGCCTCCGAGAAATGTGTGTATGTGTGCATGTGTGTGTGCCCATGGCTGAAGCTTCTGAAGGGGGGGGGGGTGTGTCTGTGTGTGTGGCCACCAAGAAATTGTGTAGTCGTCGCCCCCCCCCCCCCCCCCCCCCACTATGTTTTGATGGCAATTTCAGCCCCTGCTCTGAAGGTCTCTCCTGAACCCCGCACATTGACTCAATCCAAGATCCAACATTTCCACGATAGTACCAGGCAATTCTTTGTGTGTTGGTCACAGAAGTGGATCTGCAATTACGCTTTACAATCGCTCCACTCTTTTTAAACCTCTAATCCAAAAGCAGATTCATGTTATTCTGTTTATCATGCATCTGTACACAGGGGATGGCTCGACTGTAATCATGTACTGCCGTTCCGCTGACCGGTTAACACGTAGCAAAAGTTTTTCACTGTACCTTGGTACACATGACAATAAACTAAACCAAACCAAAATTATTAAATAAAAAACCTTCAGCTCCTCTCTTTGCTAAAAGATTGAAGAGATTCTCTAAGGTCACCTATCCCTTTGCTCTGTAGATGCTGCCTCACCCGCTAAGTTTCTCCATTTTGTCTACCGTCGATTTTTCCAGCAACTGCAGTCCTTTCTTAAACAGAAGAGATTCTCTAAGTCAGCAAATACTCCTTTGAACCTCTACAGGTGTAGAGAGCACGACTGACTGCATTACAGCCAGGTTCGACAACTCAAAAATGCCCAGGAAAGCAGAAGATTGCAGAACGTGGTGAACATCATGGGTACTGACCTCCCCACCATCGAAGGGATCTTCAGGAGCCGCTTCCTCAAAATGGCAGCCAGCATCACCAAGGACCCACAACACCCTGGTCATGCACTCATTTCACTCCTACCCTCGGGAAGAAGATACAGGAGTATGAAAACTGTAACGTCCAGATTCAGGAGCAGCTTCTTCCCAACTACCATCAGAGTATTAAACAGTACAACCTCCAACTGAGCTCCAAACTATATAGATTTGGGGATATATTTCGAATTTCAATTTTTTACATACTGATTTTTTTTGTTTGATTATTATAGTGTTTATGGAATACTGTGTACATATCTGTTATGGTGCCGCAAGTAAGGATTTAATTGTTCTGTTTCGGGACATATGGCAATAAAACACTCTTGACTCTTTACCGACATCAAGGGCAGAACTTCTGGTTTCCTTTCCCTTAATTCAGTGTTGCTCATTCTCAGGTCAACTTTGTGATCGCTTGAAAATCCTTTCAATGTTTATTTACTTGACGTTTTACTTTTGATCACTGCGGGTGCACAGTTCTATCGTTGAATTCTCAGCTAAACATCAGATCAGTAGAGATTCTCTCGAAATATGGGGCTGCCTGCCCATGCTGGGCTTCTGCAGTGGCAAGTCATATTTCAAGATTTGTTGCGACCTGCACTTGGAACTGAAAGCAATTTCGTAACCGTGAAGCACAGAAACCTGACTCGGTTGTGGGAAGGACAAGTTTGTTTGTCACACACCCTGACATGGTGCTCTGTGGCCGAGTTTCAAGAAGGCTTGACATTATCTGCGTTACCATGCTAACTGGTTTGGGGATTCCCGAACATCTGTTTCACATTCAGATACATTTGCACTTCGGCTCTGGGGGTGGAGTGATATTTACTCACAGGGCAGGCCCGACAGGCACATCATATTAATATTTTGCTTAACCCTTTTATCACCGAACGTGTGAACAACTACGGCGAGAGAATCATGATAACACAAAATGTTAATACCTTTGAGGTCTTAATCTCATCAACGCTGACTCTGCCCGAGTAAAAGCCCTGCCCCACGGTACGAGTTCATTCCAAGAGTTCTCCCAAGTTTGCCCTGATTCGAACTCGGAGATTTACGGTAATGGCCATTCGTCAGTACTCGGGGCTCCTATGGACATTTTTCAACATGTTGAAAAATCTTCACGAATCTTCCCGTGCTTACCTGCCGTTAGCGGGTCTTCCCGAGTACCTGCCGTTAGTGTTACAAGCCACTAAGAGACGTCCCCGAGCTCCGATGTACCCGCTACGTTCATTCTCCGTGCTTACCACGAATTTGATTTTTTTTTTAATTCGGGAGAGCTCTTGGAATGAACTCATACCGTGGGACAGGGCTATTACAGGCCTCAGAGATACCGATTTTTACTGTGGTATGGGTTTCACACATATTGCACACATTCACATTCAAGTTCTCTCATTCATCCAATAATACTGTGTAGGGAGGAATGCTGGCTTAGACACAAAATGCGGGAATAACTCAGTAGGACAGGCAGTATCTCTGGATAGAAGGAATGGATGTTTTGGACAAGGCCCTTCTTCAGAAACCTTCAGGATTCTTCATGATCATCAGAAAGAAGGGTCTCAACCCGAAACATCACCCATTCCTTCTATCCAGAGATGCTGAGTTACTCCAGTTACTATCATTCAATAATACTACTACAATGTAGTAGCACTTGATCCTCAGCTCTGACTGCAATTTAATTTAATCTCTAAACTTTGCTGTGGTCACAAGAGGTTAAAAAGGAAATTTCACACTCTGCCTATGTATGTGGTTGATGTGAGGCAGTCGGTGACTTCCACAACGGCAGTAAAACCTTTAGGTGCAAATCAATAGGTTTAAACATTCAGGGAATAATTTACTCTAGTGAGATCTTGTCAGAATGTAGAATGGCCAAATTCGCTGGGTACATGCTGGCCTCCGATCCTCACAGGTAAAGATGCCATTGACATCAATTGGTAGCGTGTACTCCCAGTCACATATGCTGGATTTGTGCATCCTCCCAACTCATTGCCCTCCAGAACACTCCTCCATTTTGAATGGTTATGGATCATGGATTTTCACAAGTTGGCTGCGGAGTTATTACTTTCTCAAGTCTTTGAGAACATCCCAGAAAAAAAAAAATCCACTGTTCATCCGATAACCTCTTGTCATGAAGGAGCTTGGAATGGAGCTTGTATTTTGGGAGTGTGGTGTCAGGCATGCAAACAATGTTATTGACCCAGCGGGGATAACTGAATGTAATTGTTGGGGAAGTTGGCAACTGAAGTTGTTGGTTCACTCGTCATTAACTCGGTGACAATCTGCACATATATTTGGTGGCACCGCCTCTAAGTTGTCTATGCCACAGAAACATGCAGCAGGACAAGGATCATATTTGCCCAGTAGTCTATGAGATTTGTGTTTGCTTGCTTCGGTGAATAAGCTAATGACTCTGACCCGGTCCTCTGGATGCATGCATATACATATAAGCATTGTCTACAACAATGCAGTTTGATGGCTGAAGATAGATTGACTTTGCTTCTGGAGTGGAGGCGTCTTGAAGTTTTCTATTTGTTCTGTAGGATAGTCCCACATTAGCCAGTGAGACACAGCAAAAGGGTGAGAAGGAGCAAGAAGATTAGCAAGTTTGCAGATGATACAAAAGTAGGTTGTTTGTCATGTACATCAATGATCTGGATGAAGGGGTGGCAAATTGGATTAGTAAGTATGCAGATGATACCAAGATAGGGGGTGTTGTGGATAATGAGGAGGATTTCCAAAGTCTACAGAGTGATTTAGGCCAGTTGGAAAAATGGGCTGAAAGATGGCAGATGGAGTTTAATGCTGATAAATGTGAGGTGCTACACCTTGGCAGGACAAATCAAAATAGGACGTACATGGTAAACGGTAGGGAATTGAAGAATACAGTTGAACAGAGGGATCTGGGAATTACCGTGCATAGTTCCTTGAAGGTGGAATCTATTCTCATATAGATAGGGTGGTAAAGAAAGCTTTTGGTATGCTAGCCTTTATAAATCAGAGCATTGAGTATAGAAGCTGGGATGTAATGTTAAAATTGTACAAGGCATTGGTGAGACCAAATCTGGAGTATGGTGTACAATTTTGGTCGCCCAATTATAGGAAGGATGTCAACAAAATAGAGAGAGTACAGAGGAGATTTACTAGAATGTTGCCTGGGTTTCAACAGCTAAGTTACAGAGATAGGTTGAATAAGTTAGGTCTTTATTCTCTGGAGCGCAGAAGGTTAAGGGGGGACTTGATAGAGGTCTTTAAAATGATGAGAGGGATAGACAGAGTTGATGTGGACAAGCTTTTCCCTATGAGAATAGGGAAGATTCAAACAAGAGGACATGACTTTAGAATTAAGGGACAGAGGTTTAGGGGTAACATGAGGGGGAACTTCTTTACTCAGAGAGTGGTAGCGGTGTGGAATGAGCTTCCAGTGGAAGTGGTGGCGGCAGGTTCGTTGGTATAATTTAAAAATAAATTGGATAGGCATATGGATGAGAAGGGTATGGAGGGTTATGGTATGAGTGCAGGCAGGTGGGACTAAGGGAAAAAGGTTGTTCGGCATGGACTTGAAGGGCCGAGATGGCCTGTTTCCGTGCTGCAATTGTTATATGGTTATATGGTTATAAGGTGATTTCCCAGATAGTGAAGATGGTTGTCAGAAATTGCAGCAGAATCTTGATTGCTTGGCCTGGTGGGCTGAGGAATGGTAAATGGAATTTAATTAGGTGTAATGTGAGGTATTGCATTTTGGTAAATCCAGCATGGGCAAGACCTACACGGTGAATGGTAGGGCTCTGGGAAGTGTTGCAGAGCAGAGGGATGGACAAGTGCAGGTACATAGTTCCTTGAAGGTGGTGTCACAGATAAATGGGGGGTCAAAAAGGTTTTTGGCACATTGGCCTACAACAGTCAAGAGCATCAAGTAGAAGTTGGGAGGCCATGTTGCAGTTGTCCAAGACGTTGGTAAGGCCACTTTTATGTATTGTGTATACCATAGAAGTATGATATATTCCTATAACATACTGGGCACCCATGTTATAGGAAAGATGTTGTTAAGTTGGAACGGGTGCAGAAACGATTTACAAGCATGTTGCCAGAACTCGAGAATCTGAGCTATAGGGAGAAGTTGAACAGGCTGGGACCCTATTCCATGGAGCACAGGAAGATGAGGTGTGATCTTACAGAGGTGTATAAAATCATGAAAGGACTAGATCGGGTAGACGCACAGAGTCTCTTGCCCAGTGTAGGCGAATTGGGAACCAGAGTGCATAGGTTTTAGGTGAAGAGGAAACGATTTTATAGGAATCCGAGGGGTAACCTTTTCCACACAAAGGGTGGTGGGGCTATGGAACGAACTGACAGAGGTGTTAGGGACAATTGCAACGTTTAAGAAACAATTAGACAGGTACATGGATAGGATAGGTTTAGAGGGATGTGGGCCAAATGCAATCAATTGGGACTATTCTTGATGGAACATGTTGGTCAGTGTGGGCAAGTTGGGCCGAAGGACCCGTTTCCATGCTGTCGGACCGACTCCAAGAGTTTTGGGACAGTGACTCAGCCTTGCTTGCCATTTGTCTACATGGAGGTTGGATTGAGACCACTGTGATTCATCTTCCACAAAATTCCTTCCTTGTCTCTTAATTCTGAAACGATGCACCAGGGAAATAATTTTAACAACATTATGCTGTCATCTACCCCCCCCCACTCCCGTCTAACATCCCGAGTATAAATTTGTTCAATCTTTCCACATAAACCAAGTTCCTTCACCCCAGAATTCAATGTTGTGAACTTCTCTCTCTGGACATCATCCAAGTATATCCTCCAAGTAACGAGACCAAAGTGCTCTGGTTGTGATCTCACTCAAGCCCTGTTATTGTAGCAAATCCTTTGCACTTCATTCATCTTTCAATAAAGACTAACAAGCCACTCATTATCCCGTGTACATGCTGTACGGGCACACTAACCTTGTACTTCTTGATCAAGGACAGCCAGATTTTGTTCATTAGTCTGAACCATTTAAATGATATTCTGCTTTTCTGTTCTTCCTACAGAAAGAACAATCTGTACCCTCACTTTCCCCCACACAATGGTCTCCATCTGCTACGGCTTGGCTCACCCTGTGACTTATCAACTAATCCTGGCCACATGATTCTGATCTGCCGGCGATACTCATTGAGCGGTTTAAATAACAAGAAGAGTTGAACTTTGTTTTTCGGAGCAAAACAAAAAGTTATACAAAAATGCAGAAGTGTGGCGAATTCTGGTGGGCTGACAGTTTGTGGCCTGATCTCCACATCATTCTCTAGACACATCCTATGAATGGAACCGGCTCAGACGTCACCGAGTGCGTCAGATTCAGACGTCATCCGACAAAGGGCCATTTTTGAACCGAAGCTAATAATAATCTGTGCCCGGAGACTGTTACCTTCAAACTCTGCTTGCATCAACAGCAGCCTATGACAGAAAAGCCAGCATCCGTCGCCATGGCAACACTGACATCTTCTGATGACTGCATTCTCTGCAGCAGGGGGTGTGAGAGGCTGCAGATCCCACTCACTCAGGAAGCCAAGTGGAAGCACGGACTGGAATTGAAAACCCAGTGCACTGCAGCAATTATGTGAGCACATCAGAAACAGAAGCAGGAGTACGTCATTCAGCTCCCCGCGTCTCCTCCGCCAGAAAGACGATATCCGATCTTGTACCTCACTGCCATGTCTGAATGCCACTTAGTATTAGTAAGAGTATATCCGACTAAGATTCAAGCCAAAGTCGCTCCTTATCCCGCTACTCTCCTGTCCTTACCCTGGCTGCATAGGCATGACTGACTTATCCACCAGAGATGTGTAGGAAGGAACTGCACATGCTGGTTTAAACCAGCCGGAGTAGCTCAGCAGGTCTGGCAGCATAGATGGAGAAAAGGCATGGGTGACGTTTCAGGTCGAGACTGAAGATTCTGTCTGAAAAGGGGTCTCAACCCAAAACTTCACCTCTCCCTTTTCTCCCGAGATGCTGTCCGACACGCTGAGTTACTACAGCCTTTTGCATTTATCCAGTATTGCGTTTATCGGTAAATCTCCAGGATACAGCTCCCAGTAAGGGGTAGACGAGGAATGATTAAAGACATTTTTTAATTTGGTTAAAACAAATTGGATTCAGGAAGAGGAGAGTTTGACTAGATGGTATACTACCAGGGGTGATGGTGCCAGAGTCACACAGCACAGAATTCCCTCGTCGTTTAACCAGTTCCACAGTTCTCCACATTGTTTCCCTCTCGAGGTCACACCTACCCTAGTTAACCATGGGCCTACCAGGGCACCACCCAGCCGGAGGTCGTTTGTGGCCAGCTCTGAATGTTCCTTGTCTTTCCTCGCCTCCAGCTCCTCAAACCACCCTCCATCTGAAGAAGCGTCCTCATCAGAAACGTCAGCCATCCTTTTTCTCCAGAGATGCTGTCAGACCCGTTAAGTTACTCCAGTATTTTGTGTCTATCTTTGGTACAAACCAGCATCTGCAGTTCTTTGTTTCTACAGACAAATCTGGCCCTTGGCTCAACGTGTCGATGCTGACCAGGCTTTAGAACTGAGCCAGTCCCATTAGTTTGCATTTGGCCCTTATCCCTGGAAATCTCTTTCATCCATGTCATGACTAAATGTCTTTTAAGCATCACCAGTATACCCATCCATGCAGCTTCCTCTGACAGCTCATTCTATCTACGCACCACCCTCTTCATGAGGAAACGGCCCCTCAGCTCTTTAAATCTTTCCGCTTAAACCTATGTCCTCTAGTTCTGGACTCCTCTAACCTGGGAAAAAGACTGCGACCATTCTTCTTCTTTACGCCTCTCATGATTTTGCATAAATCACCCCTCATCTTCCTGTGCTCCGGAGTGAATGATCCCAGCCTGTCCAGATAATTCAAGACCTCGAATACTGGTAACTTCCTGGTGAATATTTTCTGCACCCTTTCAAGTTGAATGATACCGTTGCTATGACAGGATGACCAGAAATGCATACAATATTCCGAATAGGGTCTCACCAATGTCAGGTACAGTATTTAAGAAGGAACTGCAGATGCTGGATTCAGAGACGGTTTCTTCCCCAGCTGTTATCAGTCAACTGAACCATTCTTTCACCAAGTGGGGAGCTGTCCTGAGCTACCATCCACCTCACTTCAGACTATCTTCGATCGGACTTTGTGTTTCAGAAGGAACTGCAGATGCTGGAAAATCGAAGGTAGACAAAAGTGCTGGAGAAACTCAGCGGGTGCAGCAGCATCTATGGAGCGAAGGAAATGGGCAACGTTTCAAAATGTTGCCTATTTCCTTCGCTCCATAGATGCTGCTGCACCCGCTGAGTTTCTCCAGCACTTTTGTCTACCTCACGTACAGTATTGTAATGTCTTGTTTTTCCACTTTAAGGAACTGGAGCCCTAGACCCTACTCCTGTGACATTCTTGCTGCTAATCCAAGTCTTAGTGGTGGGGTACAGAACAATATTTAGTTTGTTTCAAGATACAGCTTGAAAAGACTCCCTTCGGCCCACCGAGTCCGTGCCGAGAAACGATCAATCAATCAGATTTATTTATCACGTACACAATAAAGTGCAGTGAAATGATCTTGCCAGCAGCAGTACAATCAAAAACACACAATACACGATAAAAATGTAACACAAACATCCCCCGTACACTAGCACTTTCCTAGATTCTAGGGCCAATTTATAATTTTTTACTGAACACAATTAACCTACAAACCTGTATTGTCTTTGGCGTGTGGGAGGAAGCGGGAACACCCGGGGAAAACCCACGCGGTCATGGGGAAAACGTACAAACTCCCTATAGACAGCACCCATGGACAGGATCAAACCCACGTCTGCGGCACTGTAAGGCAGCAACTCTACCACTGAGTCACGTAAATGTTTTGATTATATTTTTTGATTTTCATTCACTACAGAACTCATCACCACTTCTCTTTTCAAGAATCCCAACCTTGAACAAGTTCTACTCTGCTCTCTGGCAGCTCTTTGTCAGTTTGTTTTGCTTTGTTCAGCCCCAGCGAGTTTCTCATTCCCTTCTAATCTTTCTACACCCCATTTATTTTAAGTCTTTCCCAATTCTGATGTATAGTCCGGGATGGCATGATGTCACAGCTGCTGCCTCACAGCGCCAGAGACCCGAGTTCGATCCTGCCTTTGGGTGCTGTCTATGTGGAGTTTGCATATTCTCCTTGTGACATTGTGCGTTTCCTCTCGCCTCCCAAAGGCATGCAGATTTGTAGATAAATTAGCCACTGTTAAATGGCCCCTGGTGTGTGGGGAGTGGTAAAAGTGGTGCTGGCTCGAAGGGCCGAATGGCCTCCACCTGCACCTATTATCTATAACAGAGCGCTAATGTGAATAGGTGATCGATGGCCGGCGTGGCTGAAGGGCCTATTTCCATGCTGTACCTCTGAGCCCGACACCGGACACAGTTTCTTTTCCACAGATGTTGCTTGACCTGCAGAGTGATTCCAACATTTCTGCATTCAGTGCCAGTGCCTGGGAAATACTGCAGATTTGGAGCAGCCGTACCAGACTGTGGCAGAGTTGGTACCTGTGGAGTGCTACCCTTTCGGGGGGGGGGGGGGGGGGGGGGGGGGGCAACATACGGAATGCACTCCACACACACACACACGTGTAGCGCCTAGTAATTCCCACCACGTGCAGGCTATTTTTGATTCACAACACTACTCTGCTAATGGTCTAGTTTATCTTTTCTTGCCCGTTCGTGGGATCAAGTTCTGCTGCTGGATCTTCTATAATTATGAATAATTCTATATGGATTTTCTTGAATAGTAAGGGTGCCAAAGGCTATGGGGTGAAGGCAGGTGAATGGGGTTTAGAGAGAAAGATAGTTCTGCCATGGTTGAATGGCAGAATAGACTCCATGGGCCAAACGGCCCACCTCTGCTCCCGTGACTTCTCAGTTGCAAAATGTTTTGGTGGCAAAATGCACTAAATAAATGGGTGTTCTTTATCCAAGTCTCAAGATAAAAATTGAAGCAGTCCTGATGATGGACAGAGATTCCGTCCTAACACGGCGCAGGTTTGTCCAGCTGCTCTGCACCTGCAGTGCTGGTAGGATGTTGCCAGTCTATTCAACTTTGGTAGCCATCACTCTGTCCCAAATCAGAGATGCATAGACACACACGCACACGGTGTAGGAAGGAACTGCAGTTGCTGGTTTGCACCAAAGATAGACACAGCGGGTCAGGCAACATCTCTAGAGAAAAGGAATAGGTGACATTTTGGGTCTAGACCTTTTTTCTGACTGAGATTGTGGGGAGAGGTATGAAAAGATACAGGTCAAATCAGAGCCAGCACTGATGATCAAGGAAAGGTGGAGGCCACGATGGACTATAGATGGCTGTGGAAGAGGTAATACCAAAGAGATATATGGATGCAAACAGTGGAACTTAGCAGGATGACTGGGATGGGGGAAGGACAGAGAGAGGGGGCATGCAGGGGTTACTTGAAATTAGAGAAGTCAATATTCACACCACTGGGTTGCAAGCTGCCCAAGTGAAATATGAGGTGCTGTTCCTCCAATTTGCTTGTGGCCTCAATGACAGTGGAGGAGGCTCAGGAAAGGTCAGTCTGGGAATGGAAAGGCGAGTTAAAGTGTTTGGCAACCGGAAGATCAGGTGGGTTGAGGCAGACTGAGCGAAGGTGTTCAGGAAAACAATCGCCCACAAAACCCATTTCTTGCCCGTGTTATGGGTTACCAAGATGTCAAGAAGTCAAGACAAGACAGTTTATTGTCACACATGCATTGTCACAGATGTACACACATGCATTGGAACTGATGCAGAGGAAACAACTAACCAGGCCAACAACCAGGATGTGAGTAAATTACAAGTGGGATGGGAAATATTGCATGAAGTTAAGGGAAGCAACTGGAGTTATATTACAAAACGAAGAGTCAAATTCTCACTTCCCATTTCAAAAAAAATGGAACAAAAAGGGGACTTTTTGGTCTGATTAGTGAGGCAATATCAGAAACATTGGTCCACTATCTGAAACTGTCTGATTTTAACAACTGGAGCTTCTCTGTATGCCCACACAAGCTGAGCTGGACACACATTGAAAACACTCAAAGGTTAATCTGTATCTGAAAGTACACATGGCCTTCGGCCTCAAGCAGCCTGGCCCTGGTCAGAGTTTAAACCTGGTTATAGGACTCATGTTTAAACTAGAGTTCTCTTCCTCAGTCCTAAAATAGCTCATTGGTCTTTTCAACCTGAAGTGCCAAGCAGTGATCAGATTTGTATCATTGCACTGAATTGTGAGATTAGATTTCAGACTTTGGACATACAGCATGGAAACGGGCCCTTCGGCTATCGAGTCCACACCGACCAGCAATCACACCGTCCACTAGTGCTATCCTACACACTAGGGACAATTTACAATTTCACTGAAACCAATTAACCTACAAACCTGCGTGTCCATGGAGTGTGGGAGGAAACCGGATCACCCTGGAAAAACCCCATGTGGTGACAGTGAAAATGTCCAAACTCCACACAGACAGCACCCAGTCAGGAATGAACCCGTGGTTTCAGCACTGTAAGGCTGCTGCGTCACCGTGCAGTACTGAGATCATTATCGTCTACATGCCTCCTACTCCTCCGGGTACAAACAGCCTGCCCCAAACTAGTTTATCTTGAGCACAATATGCACGATAGAAAGTGCCTGGGAAATGAAGGCTGGGGTGTGGCGATGGTTCTCAGCCTCAGGCCATCGCAAACATGCAGTTTCACTCGGTCACAAACATCCAACGGCAGGAGTCGCAGATTTAGTTGAAAACAAAAAATAATGGTTCTTCTCAAAACAGCAGGGAAATGGAAGGGGAGAGCAACAAGCCAGGAGAAAGACAGTTAGGTAAATAAATAGCATCCTCCTGCCGACTTCACCCACAGAATACAAACTGCAAGGCTTGAAGGTAGAACCCAGGTCTTTGGCACCAAGACAACAGCTCTACCAGTAGCACCCTTGGGCAGCCTTCTCTGCTCCCCATATAGCCTTCCCTCAGAGCCCACACACCCCTTCCCCTGCATTGCTTGGCCTGGGAACCCTTCTTGGCCTTTTGCCTCTGTTGCTTGTTCCCAAGACCACAGGTAGTAACAGTTTCTCCTTCATCTTCTTCTAATGAATGGAATACATGTTTTGAACTCGGCTGGTAGATAAGCGCATGACTTTGTACATCACGCAAAAAGTCCAGCTGTAGTTCTGTAAACCCTCCTATGAACCAAGGATGCTTGGACACGTCCCGAGATCACTCACACTAAAGAACAATAAGAAACAACAACTAAGAGAGAGGAACTCGAACGGGATCACGCTGGACACCACAGTCTGCAGGTAACCCTACCCTCAGTTCCACCCATTCCAAAACTTTATTTCTTTTAACCAAAACAACTGAAAGTTCCAATTTCAAAAAAAATGGACGAGGCATGTTCAAGAAGGAACTGCAGATGCTGGATAATCGAAGGTAGACAAAAATGCTGGAGAAACTCAGCGGGTGTGCGGCAGCATCTATGGAGCGAAGGAAATAGGCAATGACGATATGCCGCACCCACTGAGTTTCTCGCGCAATTTTGTCTGAAGTGGATGAGGCGACTCTTCATCCCTAGAAAACGAACTCAGAGGCACAAGATTTCACTGTCTTACTTAAAGGGTTTACCTCTCAGCTCACTGCTGAAGACACAGTAAGAGCAGGCTTTAATAAATCAAACAGTGGCAGCACACAAGGCAGCTGTTGGACGCCTGCATTAATCACAGTGACTTGTGATTGAATTATCTCGAGGTAAGTGGGTGATTGAGAGCGACAGCAGGGGAAGGGGTGGATATTCAGCGTTTCAGAGGGGGGGGGGGGGGAGTGAGGAGATAAGCTTGACTTGTCCCACAAACAAATTCTAAGCCCAACCTCCCACCTCCAACCCCAGCACCAGATATCACATTCACCCCCACCTGTGTCACCAACTCCTCAGGCACTTCTTTTTGGGGCAAAGATCAAAAGACTGGTTAATGGCATCTCAACCCGTGACCGAGCAGAGACTTTATGTACATGAAGAAACCACAGTAGACTTGGTGAGTATAATGGGAGGCGGCGATGGGCAGGTGTCACATCACCGTGACTGACAACAGACAAAATGCTGGAGTAACTCAGTGGGACAGGGAGCACCTCTGGAGAGAAGGAACGGGTGACGTTTCGGGCCGAGACCCTTCTTTGGACTGAGGGTCACAGGAAAGGAAAACAAGAGATATAGACGTTGACGTAGAGAGATATAGAACAATGAATGAAAGATATGCAAAAAAATAGTAATGATGATAAAGAAAGAAAGAGGCCATTGTTAGCTGTTTGTTGGGTGAGAACGAGAAGTTGGTGCGACTTGGTTGGGGGGGGGGGGAACGGAGAGAGAGGGAATGCAGGGGTTACTCGAGGTTGAGTGGCACACTGCATTCAGTTAAGGAGGGGGTGGGGGTGGGTCTCCAACGCACGCCCCTGCTTTTAGTCTGAAGCAAAACACCAACCCAACGCTGACATATCTTGGAGCACTTGGAGGATAAATACAACAACACACCCAGATGAATCATGGCCTGGCAGCTGCGCCCGTCTAAAATTCCCTGAATAAACAGAGGGTGTATGGTGACAGTGGGCCGAGGTGCAGCTTGATCCATGGGAGAGGCTGTAATAACACGGCAACAATTGACAGCCTTGCTGTAGGATTAACACTACCAACAGGCCACCCAGGCACCACAGCACTCCCCACACGCAGCCACTGGAAGCGGGAGTGTCAGAGCCTCAAAGTAACCGCCGCACAACCCAGACACAGCGCACTGAGCTCCATCTCTCCACCACAGGCAACTGTTTTACACTCGCTCAAGCTCAAAACAAGCTGGGTATCACGTGCAAATTGCCAGTAAATAAATATGCTCTCTCGATTCCCTCAAACGCAATTTATTTATAATTTACAAAACCTAGGTAACCGATCTCCAGTCGCGGATTTGTCACTCATTCACGTAATCTGTACAGAAAGCAAACACCATCAAAATCCATTGGATGGTCACGCACGCACACACACAAAACATACAGCGCGGACAGACGCACACACACACATTTGCTGTTCTTCTCACTGCTTCTTCATTCCGGGTAGTTTTCCTGGTTTCTTCTCTTGCCCTCGGCCAACTCCGCCCACTCCTCGTCCACGGCCACCGAACACTCCTGTTGACAGCGAACAGCACTGGGTTACGGCCGCCCAGAACGCTACACCCTAACCTTCCACCTTTTAGTTTAGTTGTGAGGTACAGCGCGGAAACAGGCCCCTTGGCCCACTGAGTCCGCACCGACCAGTGATCCCCGCACACTAGCACTACCCGACACACGCCGGGGAAAATACACCAAGCCAATTAAGCTGCAAACCTGTACGTCTTTGGAGCGTGGGAGGAAACTGAAGAACTCGGAGAAAACCCAGGCGGTCACGGGAAGAATGTACAAACTCTGTACAGGCAGCAAGCGCAGTCGGGATTGAACCCGGGTAAGTGCTGGAAGGCAGCGACTCTACCACTGCGCCACCTTTTCTTCTTCACAACATCCTGCACGAGGACAAATTCAGCTTTGGGGAGTGCAGATCACGCTACAAACTACTGCACGCTGAAATGCTGGGACCCACCAACTTCTGTCACCAAATGGGATGCATGGTTCTACTGAACACTGGTCTGATCCATGTTTCCCCTCCCCCCCCTCCAATCCCCTCCTCCCCCAATCCCCCCCCCTCCACCTTTCCTCTCCTCACAAAGAGGTATGGGTCCCACCAACCTCAAGTTTATGGTCACAAAATTATAAGGATCAGAAGATCTCCAATCCAGGAAATGAATACAGTAACCCAGTCTGACACATCAGCTGTGGGGGGGGGGGGGGGGGGGGGGAGAATAATCCCAAAAGAAACATTAAACTGAAATGAAAAGCGTTTTTTTTTTTAAAGTCGATGTTGGAAATGAGAAACAAAAAACAGGATATGTGGGAAATACTTGGGTCAGACAGCTTTTATGGGGGAGAAACGTAAAAAAACATGTTTCCCTTTTCAGTGATTTGTTTCACAATTTCCTGTTTTTATATTAAACCGAGGCCTCAACTCTCAGTGGTATCAAACAATTATCATGGTGCAATTTCAGGGACCGAGCATTTACACTGGCTGTGTTGGGGCTAATCCTTAATCTTCATTGCGAAAAAGAGTGTGTACTGTGCACTGTCACTTCAGGGGGTGCTGCAAGTACACTATTTCCTGTATTCCAGTATTGAGGGCATGGGCTGCGAGGGGCCTTGATACACCCCGAGATAGTACATCCTGAAGCTTTTCAAACCCAGAGAGCTTTGAGAAAGTGATCTGGAACACTGTAATCATTTTCCTTTAAGGTCTTGATGGAGTGGATGTGACAGGATGTTCCCACGAGTCTGAGAGTCTAGGACCAGGGCCCATAGCCTCAGAATAGAAAGAGGTGCCGTTAGAAAGAAGATGAGGAGGAATTTATTTAGTCCGAGGGTGGTGAATCTGTGGAATTCATTGCCACAAACGGCCATGGAGGCCTTCAATGGGTATTTTTAAGGCGAAGATTGACAGATTCTTGATTATCAAGGGTTCTGGGGTATTATGGGGTGCAGGAGAATGTGGTTGAGAGGGAAAGATAGATCAGCCATGATTGAATGGCAGTGTTGACTTGATGGGCCAAATTCTGCTCCTAGAATTCAAGAAGGAATGAATATCAGAGATAAGAGAGTATTTTGAGTGGTGAAGCCTAACTCACGGTGACAAAGCGGTAAGGGAGGCTAGCTTCCATTCACTCCTCACTACTGAGCCCAGGGCGAGGATCCTATTCATGTTCCCCATTTCCAGTTACAAATGCAGCATGGTCTTTCACCTTAGATGACCTGAGCTGCAAGTGGTGAAGTGCATTACGCTAGAAAACCGTTCTTAGTCTAATCACACATCCATGAGCTTGGGCAGTAAGGAGGGGCTGGGGAAGGGATGCTGCAAATGGAGTCGTGCATCAGGATGAAGCCCTACCTCGTCCAGCCCCACCACTGGCACCGCGACCTTTCTGCTGCTGCTGCTGCTTCTGCTGCTGGAGGCCACCGCGACCTCTGCCCTTCGACAGCACCTCCTCTTTCACCATGTCGATGATTTCATCGGGGATCCGGAGATACTTGATGGTACTGCCACGGATGTAGCATTCCGGCATCTTCCAGAACTTGTCTCCGTCCTGTAGAAGGAGGGCAAACAGAAATCAGAGCTGCGGGAAGGAGATTCAGGAATAGCAACCTCTTCCATCAGGGGGATGGAGGAATGTGGTCTATCCTTATAGGTTAGGATTTCACTCCAAACCCAGAAACATAATCAACTTCAGTTTAGTTAAGAGGCACAGCGCGGAAACAGGCCCTTCGGCCCACTGAGTCCGTGCCAAACAGCGATCCCCACACTCTTACACTATCCTACACACACTAGGGACAATTTACAAATTTACAAACCAATTAACCTACAAACCTATACGACTCGAGTGTGCGAGGAAACCAGAGATCCCGGACCCAGGTCTTTGGCACCGTAAGGCAGCAACTCTACTGCTGCGCCACCGTGCCACTAACAGTAAATAACAGTTGTTGCAGTGTTGTGTACTTGTGCTGTTTGAAATCGCACATAACACCCAAGCATCTTACAAGAGTGTTTTATGTCCAAAAACAGAACAATGAAATTCTTACTTGCGGCAGCACAAGAGGTATGTAAACGTTATACTCTGTAGATTGTACATAGTGTAGCCATCAAATTTGTATTCACACATCCAGATATTATTTGCAGAAAAGCTGCCCTGTCCTTAAAGTGCCCAATGGCTGTGTTATCCAGTGAAGAGACATCTCCGACTATGGAATTTATGATTCATTGTTTGATTGCAAGATACAGCATGGAAATAGTCTCTTCAGTCCACCGAGTCCATGCCGACTATTGATCAGCCATTCACACATTTTCTATGCTATCCCACATTCACATCCACTCCCTGTGGACTGGGGACAAATGTTACAGAGGCCAATTTATCCTACAAACCAGCACGTCTTTGGGATTTGTGAGGAAACCGGAACACTGGAGGAAACCCACGCGGTCACGGAGGACGAACAAACTCCACATGGACAGCAGCCGAGGGCACTCTGGTGCTGTCAGGCAGCAGCAATGCCAGCTCTGTTGCCTGATGAAATGAAATGGTGAAAACAAGAGGAAATTGTGGTCTTATATAGTGTTAGACCTGCCCCCAGCAGTACTGCAGCCAAGTGTTGTACAGTGGCAGAGTGTGGGAAAGGAATTTTTAAAAATCCAAAGATACTATGGCTTGGGGTTTACTTGCTACCTTCCATAATCTCAGGACGTTGCAAAAGGTTGCGAGTCCACAGAAGTCACGAAGTGCGGTCCCTGTCTAATGCAGCATCCTGATGCCATGTCAGCCGAAAGATCACCGGTACTGCAAGGAAATCTGTCTGACTGGACCCGAGGACTCTTCTGCCACCCAGTGCCGACACCAAGAGGTAACAACGTCTCAACAAGACTCATTAAAATAACTCTTGTTCAATAAAGTAGCCAAGTACTAGGAGAAGAGTGCTCATGTGCCGACTCCATCCACTGGCAGCCGTTCCATACGTCGCAATACAACATAGATTAATGTACCCTCTTAAATAGGGCCGTAGGCAACTTTTTAGTGGCAAGCGGTCCTGGGATTTGGAATCGGGGATGGATTACATAAAAACATAGAAATTATGTGCAGGAGGCCATTCGGCCCTTCGAGCCAGCACTGCCATTCAATGTGATCATGGCTGATCATCCAAAATCAGTACCCCGTTCCGGCTTTTCCCCCCATATCCCTTCATTCCCTTAGCACCAAGTGCTAAATTACCTGAGCAAGGATGTTTAGGTTAGTTTTAGTTTAGAGATACAGCATGGAAATAGACCCTTCGACTCTCCGAGTCCATGCCAAACAGCGACCATCTGTACACTAGTTCTTTCTGATGCACGAGGGCCGATTTACAGAAGCCAATTAACCCACAAACCTGAATGTCCTTGGAATATGGGAGGAATCCGGAGCACCCGGTGAAAACCCAAGTGCAGGGAGAACGTACAAAATCCGTACAGACAGCACCCATAGTCAGGATCAAACCTGTCGCTGTAAGGCAGCAACTCTTCCGCTGCGCCACCGTGCCAAACAGGTTCCATCTGCATTATGACCAGTGTTCCACACAAAATGTGTTCCGCTGCACTGAGGACGTTGCATGTGACCATTGAAGCAAGGTGGCGCGGGGGGGGGGGGGGGGGGGGCGGGGGGTCACGCACTGTGCTGATGATGGATTTCTAGGTAACAATCCAATCTTAAACCTGACATTATAGTTCTTGCATTAATTTGCAAGGCAAGCAAGATATCTGACATTTGCCAAGTGATTAGATTGTTCCGACTATCACCTCCTCCAAAGCGGAGATATTTTACAGGCAATAAAATGATAAACATTGAAGGACGAAGGCAAAGAAATTGAAGAGGAGAAACTTTTATTTGCGGAGAACTGCAATCTGGAATACACTGCCCCTGAGCATGTTCAATAAGACTTTTCAAAATGGGATTGGAGAAATGCTTTAAACGGATAAATGCGAGGTGAGAGTGTACAGGGCTTTTTCTGTGCTACATATTTCTCAGAGTAAAGAAAGAGAAACAATCTGGAATGGAGCTAGAAGTGACCAGCTGGCACGAGTGGCCAACTGGGTCTCAAGAGTCGGCTCCAATCCTACGCTCATGTAAAATGAAGCAAACGTTTTGCACAGGAGGTAAATAAAGCTACACCCTAAAGCAGCACGAGCAGAGTTCCAGGAACAGACCTCACGGAAAACACACCTATTACTGAAAGTCTCACTTTCATACCAGACTGCAACGGCAATTTCCAGATTTGAAGACAGAAGGGCACAGAACTGGAGACAACGCAGGTCCCTCACCAGGCGGCCAAGAGGTGGAAGCCTTGGCACATTGACAGAGAATATATTTCCACTTGGTGAGGAATCCAAAATAAGGGATCGTATATAGAGGATAGTCACTAATAAATCCATTATGATGTGCAGGTGAAATATCCCTGCCTCAAGGGTAGAACTCACTATTTCGGTAATTGGCAGAAATAAAAGCTAAAAACAAGGTAGAAGTATAGCTTTGAATTAACACATAGCCAAAAGACTAATGAGAGGTAATAAAAGGATGTTCCTTTAGAATGGAGAGGAGGAGGAATTTCTTTAGTCAGAGGGTAGTGAATCTGTGGAATTCATTGTGAAGGCCATCATTGGGTATTTTTAAGGCACAGAATGACAGATTCTTGATTAGCAAGCATGCCTTGGGTTATGGGGAGAAGGCAGGAGAATAAGGTGGAGAGGGAAAGATAGATCAGCCATGGTTGAATGGTAGAGTAGACTTGTTGGGCCAAATGGCCCAATTCTGCTCCTACGACTTAGGAAGAGAGACTGCGGATGCTGGAGCCGTGAGCAAAAACAAAGTGCTGGAGGACCTCAGCCGGTCAGGCGGCATCTATGGAGGGAACACACTGATGATATTTTGGGCTGTGACCCTTCTGCAGGCCAACTGAAATAGGGGAGGAAAAACTTGAAAAAGACGGATAGTTTGGGAGAGTGGGCAGAGAAGTGGCAAATGGAATATAGTGTAGTGAAGTGTGGAGTCTTGCATTTTGGTAGTAGAAATAAAAGCGTAGACTATTTTTTTTAAATGGGGAAAGAATCCAGAAATCGGAGGATTTGAGAGTGATGGTGCAGGATTCCCAAAAATTTAATCAGCAAGTCGAATCAGTGGTAAAGAAAGCAAACGCAATGCTAGCATTTATTTTGAGAGGGCTTGTGTACAAAAACAGGGATGTAATGCTGAGGCTCTATAAGGCGCTGGTCAGGCCGTGTTTGGAATATTGTGAGCAATTTTGGGCACCATATTTGAGGAAGGCGTGCCGACTCTGGAGAGGATCCAGAGGTGGTTTATGAGAATGATCCCAGGAATGAGGTTAACATATGATGAGCGTTTGACAGCACTGGGCCTGTGCTTGCTGGACTTTAGAAGAATGCGGGGGGGGGGACCTCATTGAAATGTACAGAGTAGTGAAAGGTATGGATAGAGTGGATGTAGAGAGGACGTTTCTACTAGTGGGAGAGTCTAGGACTAGAGGTCATATCCACAGAATTAAAGGACATTCTTTTTGGAAGGAGATGAGGAATTGCTCGTCAGAAGGTGGTGAATCTGTGGAATTCTTTGCCACAGAACGCTGCGTAGGGCGTCGGTGGATATTTTTAAGGCAGAGATAGATTCTTGATTAGTACGGGTGTCAGAGGTCATGGGAAGAAGGCAGGAGAATGGGGTTAGGAGGGAGAGACAGACCAGCCATGATTGAATGGCAGAGTAGACTTGATGGGCCGAATGGCCTTATTCTGCTCCTATCACATGATCTGATGAAAATAAGAGCAGGATGGATTGAGAGTAAGATTTAAAGGAAAAGGAAAGTCATTACTTGTCAGTCTGAAGAAAGGTCCCGACCCAAAATCAAACCAATGGTCACCTATCCATTTTTTCCAGAGATGCCGCCTTACCCACTGAGTTACTCCAGCACGGCAGCATACCAATAAGAGTTGCTGCCTTACAGCGAATGCAGCGCCGGAGACCCGGGTTCGATCCAAACTGCGGGTGCAGTCTGTACTGAGTTTGTACGTTCTCCCCATGACCTGCGTAGGTTTTCTCCGAGATCTTTGGCTTCCTCCCACAGTTTAGTAAGGTGTAAGCCATTTAGAACAGAGATGATGAAACACTTTTTCACACAGAGAGTTGAGTGTGGAATTCTCTGCCTCAGAGGGCGGTGGAGGCCGGTTCTCTGGATACTTTCAAGAGATAGATAGAGCTGTTAAAGATAGCGGAGTCAGGGGATTTGGGGAGAAGACAGGAACGGGGTACTGATTGTGGATGATCAGCCATTATCACATTGAATGGCGGTGCTGGCTCAAAGGGTTGAATAGCCTACTCCTGCACCTATTGTCCAAAGACGTACAGATATGTATGTTGGTTAATTGGCTTGGTAAATGTAAAAATTGTCCCTAGTGCGTATAGGATAGTGTTAATGTGTGGGGATCGCTGGTCGGCGCGGACCCGGTGGGCTGACGGGCCCGTTTCCGCGCTGTATCTCTAAAACTAAAAAACTAAAACTATGTGTGTCGATCTTTGGTATAAACTAGCATCTGCAATTCATTTTTAAATTAAGCTCCTTTTCCTTGCAATCTTGCTCTCAATGTAGTCCATTTGTCTCATTTTAATGGATCAAGTGGCGGGGAACAAGCATTGAATTGAATACTTCTCTACTGTATATTCTGAGAGAGTACCTGATCAAGATGCAAACGGCTGAAAAGGCATTTATAAAATTCTAGATTTAATCACATTAGCCATGCACTCCAGTCATCAATGTGATACTTCATGCAAAAGCACCCTTATTTTTAAATAATCAGTCCAAGATGCTTTGGTGGAGTAGCCACCCAGTTCCCATCCACACTCTGAGCTGCACATTTCCTCATTCCCATAGACAATCAACAGAGCCTGCTTTATACCTTTAGCCGCCAGTGAAAGGGGAACTGATCAGAGCCTGGAGTGGTTCGCATTTCCCATTGCCTGGTGCGTCAGTGGCAGGATATCGCTAGCATTCATTCTCACACCATCCCAACAAGGAACCAGCAATATCATATGGTATCATTTACACAGACAGATCACATTGTAAAGTCATTTGCCAGAAAAAAAAACAAGTGTGCTCACAACATTTCAGTGATCTACTATAGTAATTTGTAAGTCGTGGGTTTTGCCAAACTGCTTCTGAAAGATTATTTTCTTACACAATCTTGTTAGCAATAAACATGAAGGGGCATTTCACCATATTTAAGCCTATTCCATAATTTGATCATGTAATGGCTGGTGCTCATTTTAATTCCATACAAGATATTTACCCCACAAAAATGCACCTTGTATAAATTTCTCAATTGACATTTCCCCCCCCCCCCCACCCAACCCACAATTTCTTGAATTAGGGTTCTACTGCCCACTGTGTCACCATCCCCATCCCCCTTCTGTCATCCACCCCCCTGAAACCTTGCTCTGTGCTGACGTCTTCATTTTAAGTGAACAGATTAAATAAACGGAAAGGAGACACAAAATGCTGGAGTAACTCAGCGGGACAGGTAGCTTCTCTGGAGAGATGGAATGGGCGACGTTTCGGGTCGAGACCCTTCTTCAGACTCTCTTTCAGATGAAATAAACGGATACACTGAATGAGTCACTTACCCTGGATGTGCAAATCACCTCCCGCAGGTTGATGTTCATCCAGTTGTCACAGCTGACCAGGTGACCATTGTACGTCTCGCCGTTCTTCAACTCCACAAGCTGTTAAAGACAAACACACATTTTACTCAGAGGAACTCAAGCACCATTACTTAACATCATATCCTGGTATTCCTCCCCCCCCCCCCCCCCCGGATGAACCTCAGCAGCCCATTGCAATAGATGTACGGTCTTTAATTTGAGCATCTTTGGTGAACCTCACCCTGGAGCCAGCTCGTTGCAAAGTTATAATGGGTGGGGGTGGGGGGGGGTGGTTGTGTGTGTGTGTGTGTGTGTGTGTGTGTGTGTGTGTGTGTGTGTGTGTGTGTGTGTGTGTGTGTGTGTGCGCGCGCAGTGGCACAGCAGTACAGTTGCTGCCTTGCAACGTCAGAGACCCGGTTTCAATCCTGACTATGGGTGTTGCCTGTGCAGAGTTTGCAAGCTCGCTCGCTCTGTAACTGCATGGGCTTCTCCGGTTTAACGGAGAAGCACCGGTTTCCTTCCAATTACCAAACACATATAGGCTTGTACGTTAATTGGCTTGTGTAAATTATCCCGTGTGTAGAATAGAACTAGTGTATGGATGATCGTTGGTCGACGGGGACTAAGTGGGCCAAAGGGCCTGTGTCCACACTATCGCTAACATAAAACTAGACAATTTACAGAAGCAATTTACAAACGTACACATCTTTGGAGTGTGGGAGGAAACGAGAGCACCCAGAGGACACCCACGCGGCCACAGGGATAAAGTAGTCGTTCAAATGAGACCACAAAAGACTGTAGTCAAGAGTGGGACGGAGGGCTCCACACTAAAATCTTGCGCCATAAACAAAGCATTCAAACTAAAGCACCATCAGCATCCAGTAATTCTCAGAGCATGGCAAGGCTCTAAAAGCACATCGTCAGCAGCAGCTGAGCGTGGGAAATTGGTATCAAAACAAAACTAGCTGCCACTTTTCACACAGTAAATATGAGCAGAGAAAAATTTCATTGGCCGCACAGGCTATTGGGAAGCCCTGGGATTCTGAAAGGCGATACAGACTCAAGAAGCCTTTCCTGGATTTCCACATGTGTTTTTCATCACAAACGGGGGGAGGGGGGGGAGACAGGGACGGGGGCGGGCGGAGAAACCTGCACAGGACCCAGAACAAAGAATGGCTGAGAGTTGGGTGATAAGTAAAATCAGTGAGGGAATGAATTACTGATGTTCTCAAAGGTTCCAAAAGATTCCACCCACCTCTGCTTTTCCTTCGTCTCTCCACCTCTCTCATAGGGCATAGGTTCAAGGTGATGTGAGAAAGATTTTAGAGGAATCCGCGGCTGGTGGGTGCATGGAAAGAGCTGCCGGTGGAATTAGTCGAGGCAGGTACTATCACAACATTTAAGAATCAATTAGACAGGTACACGGGTAGGACCGGTTTCGAGGGATTGCGCCAAACACAGGCAAGTGGGACAAGTGTAGATGGGACACATTGGTCGGTGTGGGCAAGTTGGGCCGAAGGGCCTGTTTCCACACTGTATGACTATGACTTCCTCCATTTCCTGTCTGATTAGCAGCATGTGGTGTGAATGGATAAAGAGGCCATGTGGAATGGAAACTGCTTGCTGCAATTCTGAGCAGAAGGGGTGGCAGGGTGGCCTGACAGCACTTGCAGCGCCGGAGACCCAGGTTGGAACCCGAGTTCGCACGGAGTTTGTACCGTCTCCCCGTGATCGCGTGCGTTTTCTCCGAGATCTTCGGTTTCCTCCCACATGCCAAAGGCGTACAGATTTGTAGTTAAAGAGCCTTGGTATACGTGTAATTTGTCCCTAGTGTACATAGGATAGTGTTCATGTGCGAGGATCGCTGTTCTGTGCGGACTCGGTGGGTCATAGGGCCTGTTTCAGCGCAGTATCTCTAAATTAAACTGAGCAATGCTAACTCATGAAACTGTATTAACTCAACGTACGCAGGCAGCCTAACTGCGACTGTTCCACAAACAAACATTTATAAACACAAACTCTCCAGACAGGCTCAGCAACATCAAACTCCACCACAGAACACCAAGGGTGGGGATTTTCGAGACACGCTGTAGCAAAGTGGAACACCCAGAGACAGTTGTCTGAGTGGATTGAAGGAGCCCGATTCTCAAAGAAACAGGATTGGAGGCTGGAATTAAGCACTTCAGTGTATGGGTTAAATTTCCTGCAAATTCCAACTTGTTTGAACAGCACAGACTGCCATCTAAATAAAGCAATTCAATATACAGTGTCCTCCATAATGTTTGGGACAAATACCCATCATTCATTTATTTGCCTCTGTACTCCACAATTTGAGATTTGCAATAGAAAAAAAGAAAGTGGTTAAAGTGCACATTGTCAGATTTTAATTAAGGCCATTTTTATACATTTTGGTTTCACCATGTGGAAATTACAGCAGTGTTTATACATAGTCCCTCAATTTCAAGGCACCATAATGTTTGGGACACAGCAATGTCATGTAAATGAAAGTAGTCATGTTTAGTATTTTGTTGCATATCCTTTGAATGCAATGACTGCTTGAAGTCTGTGATTCATGGACATCACCAGTTGCTGGGTGTCCTCTCTGGTGATTCTCTGCCAGGCTGTATTGCAGCCATCTCAAATGTCAACAGTCAATAGTCAGATTTATTCGTCACATACAAGATACATTTATTTGTCACGTGTGCCAATTTGCACAGTGAAATGAAATCACCATGCAGCAAAAAATACAGAACACACCATAGAGTAGATAGAATTCAACATTAAACATCCACACACAGCAGGATCAAAGTTTCCCCCTGTGAGGGAAGGCACCAAAGTCAGTCTCTTCCTCTGATGTTCCCCACTGTTCACCCGTGGTCGGGGCCTCACCGAGCCCTCCGCAGTCACCGCTACGGGCAGCTCGATGTTCAGGCCCCTTCGCCGGGGTGATGCAAGTCCGACGTCGGGGCTAGGGGATGTCCTCAGCAGCCTGGACCCCGGGTCGGCCCCCTCCTACCGGAGTCCGCAGCTCCCAAAGTCCGCAGGCCGCGCCGGGCAGAGATACAACACTGGCAGCCCTCGGCAAAGGGCCCCAGGACTCCACGGAGTTGTTCAGCGCCGCCCACATTGGAAGCTCTCCCAAACCAAAGATCCACGATGTTGGAGCAGCAGCCCAACGCTCTGGAGCGCCAAACGGCGACCCAGGTAGGTATCGCCCGCTCCGCGGTGACTCCAGCGCCGCGCCGCCGCTATTGCAGCTCTGGTCCGGTTCCCGGTCCCCGGCAGGAGGTAGGCTGCGAGGTAGGGGGGAGAGTACGCGACTCGGAGAAATAGTCGCGTCCCCGCCAGGAAGCAACTGGGAGTTAGTTTCCCCCTTACCCCTACAATAAAGTGCAGTGAAATGAACTTGCCAGCAGCAGTACCCTCCGCAGCCACCACTGCGGGCGGCCAGATGTGCAGACAAGGTAAGTCCTGAACCCCCCCCCCAAACACAAGACACTCCGAGAAACATTAAAAACACATATTGGGACACACTAAAAAAAACAAAAAGTGTAGAAAATGACCAACACGCTGCTGGCAGGGCAGCCGGCTCGCAGCGCCCCCACTGAACTTTAGCTTATACTTGTTTTGGGGGCTAGTCCCTTTCAGCTTTCTCTTCAGCATATAAAAGGCATGCTCAATTGGGTTCAGATCGGGTGATTGACTTGGCCAGTTAAGTTTATTTTTTGCTCATTTTTTAGCTTTGAAAAACTCCTTTGTTGCTTTAGCAGTATGTTTGCAATCATTGTCTTGCTGTAGAATTAACCGCCGCCCAATGTGCTTGGAGGCATTTGTTTGAACTTGAACAGATAAGATGTGTCTGTACACCACACAATTCATTTTGCTAATACCATCAGGAGTTGTATCATCAATGAAGATAATGGGCCAGTACCTCCAGCAGCCATACATGCCCAGGCCATGTTTCACAGATGAGGTGGTATGCTTTGGATCTTGGGCAGTTCCTTCTCTCCTCCATACTCTGCTCTTGCCATCACTCTGACACAAGTTAATCTTCATCTCATCTGTCCACAAGACCTTTTTCCAGAACTGTGGTTGTTCTTTTAAGTACTTCTTGGCAAACTGTAACCTGGCCATCCTATATTTGCGGCTAACCAGTGGTTTGCATCTTGCAGTGTAGCCTCTGTATTTTTGTTCATGAAGTCTTCTGCGGATGGTGGTCATTGACAAATCCACACCCGACTCCTGAGGAGTGTTTCTGCTCAGTGGGACAGGTGTTTGGAGGTTTTTCTTTATTATAGAGAGAATTCTTCTGTCGTCAGCTGTGGAGGTCTGCCAGTCCCATTGCGATAAATAAGCTCACCAGTGCTCTCTTTTTTCTTAATGATGTTTCAAACAGTTGATTTTGGTAAACCCAAGGTTTGGCTGATGTTTCTAACAAATGTATTCTTGTTTCTCAGTCATATAACGGCTTCTTTGACTTTCATTGGCACAACTTTGGTCCTCATGTTGATAAACAACAATAATAGTTTCCAAAGGTGATGGAAAGACTGGAGGAAAGACTAGGTGCTGAGAGCTCTCTTATACCTGCATGAAGGAGGCAATTAAACAAACCTGAGCAATTACAAACACCTGTGAAGCCATGTGTCCCAAACATTATGGTGCCCTGAAATGGGGGGGACTATGTACAAACACAGCTGTAATTTCTACATGGTGAAAACAAAATGTTTAATAAAATCTGACAATGCGCACTTTAACCACATACAATTTATTTTAATTACAAATCTCAAATTGTGGCATACAGAGGCAAATAAATAAATGATAGGTCTTTGTCCCAAACATTATGGAGGGCTTCCACCACCATGCAATTGTTGGAGCTAGCTCCAGTCCACACACCACAAGTGACTCAGCTGGTAACCCTTACAAACACCAGATTATCAATCTGTTGGGATCTTCCAGAAATTAAAGTTTAATCTCATGGATAACAGGCCTCGTGGCCGCTTTAAAATTGTCCCTAGTGTGTAGGGAGTGGATGCAAAAACATAGAACCAGTGCGAATGGGTGGTTGATAGTTAGACAATAGATTATAGGTGCAGGAGTAGGCCATTTGGCCCTTTGAGCCAGAACTGCTTATTAGCGTGAATTTGGTGCGCCATGCTGTCACTTACAATTCAATTCAAATTTGAATATAGGTGCAAATACTTGGGGACAAACCCTGCATGCCATTAGAAAAGTGGTTTGTAACTAAAATCCTAGCACAAAGATTAAGTATAGTGATTAATAAACTAATACACCCGGATCAAACAGGATTTATACCAAAAGGGTATTCTTCATATAAAGTGAGACGATTATTCAATATTGTATACGTAAAAAAAAATTACCAAAGACCTAGTAATTATTTTGTTAGATGCTGAGAAAGCTTTTGACCAGGTGGAATGGCCCTATTTATTTTCGGTTATGAAAATTTTTCAACTGGGCGAGAAGTTTAGTACATGGATAAAACTTCTATATACTAACCCAACAGCTAGAAAATCAACAAATCAAATGTTATCAACTAAATTTAATTTATCCAGAGGTTGTAGACAAGGATGTCCGTTATCCCCATTATTATTTGCACTTGTAATAGAACCATTAGCAGAAAGCGTGAGGTCCAATCCTGAAATATACGGGTATAAAACCAAAGATACTGAAAATAAAATCTCATTATACAGATGATGTATTAGTTTACATTACTAAACCTGAAGTTAGTATCCCAAATTTACTAAATTTAATAACTCAATATGGCTCGTTTTCAGGATACAGAATTAATTGGAATAAAAGCGAAGTCATGCCAATAATGGAAAGTAACCCACATATTTTACAACAATTCCCTTTTAAAATAGTAAATGAAAAACTTAAATATCTTGGAATTTATGTAACAAAGAGATACATTTCTTTATTCAAATCTAATTTTCTGCCTTTACTGAACAAATTACATAAGAATATTTTGTATTGGAAAACATTACCTATTTCAATGTTGGGTAGAATTAATGCGATAAAAATGATTTTTCTCCCGCAATTATTGTACCTCTTGCAATTAATTCCGATATATCTCCCAAAAACTTTTTTAAAAAAAGGTTGACTCTATAGTCACCAACTTTATCTGGGATTATAAGAACCACAGAATAAACAAGAGACATTTATGTAAATCAAAAATGGAGGCTTAGTATTACCGAATTTTGTCTTTTATTTCTGGCAGTTAATATTAAAAATATGAATTTTTGGTTGGAAGAATTAGACAAACAACAAGATTGGTTAAAAATGGAAAAGGAAGATTGTTTACCTTTTGAAATTGGGTCGATTCTTTACCACTATCTCTTCCTATTGTAAACAATGCTGCATTTAAACCCTCATTGATGGATAAGGGTTTTTTACAATGGAAAAATCATGGAATCACAAAGATGGGTGATCTCTATAGGAAAAGTTAATTTCTCTCATTTCAGGAATTACAACAAATTTATGGGCTTCAATCAAAGGATTACTTTAGATATCTACAAATCAGAGACTATGCTACGTCAAATACACATGATTATAGAATTAGAAAAATAGAAATTTTTGATGAATGTTTGAATAAACATCACAGAAAAATTGATATCCTATTTATAATATTCTATTAGATAACGATGGACCCAAGACGGATTTATATAGGCAATCATGGGAAAACTAATTAGGTAAAAAAATAAGGCCAGAAATTTGGGATGAAAGCTTACAACATATACATCACTCTTCGTTAAATGCTAGACATTCTTTAATACAATTTAAAGTATTACATAGATTGCATTATTCAAAAACCAAATTGAATAGAATTTTCCCATGTGTTTCCCCTATTTGTGATAAATGTCAACACTTAGAGCTAACCTAACGCACACATTCGCAAACTGTATAAAAATTAATAATTTTTGGATGGAAATTTTGAAGATAATCTCGGAAGGCGTCAATACCAAACTGGATAATGATTCAAAATTAATAATATTAGGAATAATAGAACAAAATCAATTCATTACTTCGAATCAAATAACCTTTATTGATTATAGTTTAATAATTGGGAAAAAAATAACATTAACATTTTGGAAAGGTCCTATAACCCCCACAATTAAAATGTGGACTACGGAAATGTCGGAGACGCTATATTTGGAAAGATTAAGATTTGCCTTAATGGACAAACAAGAATTATTTAAAATGATATGGTCCCCATTTATTGAATATCTGATGGGGCAAACTGGTTCGGCACGAGAACCCGACTGAAGCCTGAATCAAAGAATAGATGAAGAATTACATTTCATAAAACGCGGATATATCTCCAACGATGCATAATCTATTGAACACTCCATTCTTTCCTCTTTTTTGTTTACTCTTTCTCTATTAATTTCTATCTTTATAAAAACTGGAAAAAATATATAGAAGTACAATTACTATACAATTGTTAATATAAACAATATTGATAATGTATGTCTACAATGAACAAAATGCTTTTTATTATGTAGTTACTTCAAATTTGTGAAAAGTGGTTTGTATTATTTTCTTTAAACAACCGGCATTTCTACAACATTCGTACCAGACTGAAAAGTGGAAGGTGAATTCTCAGGAGTATAATCAGAATTTTTTTTAAATATACCATTCGGTGTTTAGAAGCTCAGACAAGCAAGCAATCAATGTGACACGGTACAAATGCGTGAAGTGGAATTATCACTCTCCAAAATGATCAGGACATGATAAAGTATTCAACCAGACTAACCATGGGATGATTCTGTGCCGTCTTCAGTAACGATAGGGGAAGCTGAAACACAAAAATAATTAAATGAAACCCAGGGAGAATTGGTTTTGCATGATATTGGAGTTTGAAATTAAGATACACTTCCCACAAAAAAACTCCTGGTTCCCTCACAACACCAGACCCTCATGTTTGATCCTGGCCTCGCGTGTTGTGAATGCGGAGTTTGCATGTTCTGTGACCGCATGGGGTTCCTCTCGCATCCCAAAAATGTGCAGGTTTGTAGTTTAATTTGCCTCTAGTGCGTAGGAAGTGGACAAAGAGAGCCGAGATAGAACTAGTACCAATAGGTGACTAATGGTCGGCCTGCACTCGATGGGCTGAAGAGCACAATTCCATGCTGAATCTCTAAAACTAAAATTAGCAGCATTTCACAATAATTAAAGAGTAACCAAATGCAAGGGAGGATTTTCTTTCTCCGTAGTTTGGTTCTCAGGGAGCAGCACAGCAGAGAAGGTGGCGAAGAGAGGTGTAATGAGAGCTCTTCCCGACACCAATGACCCTATATAACAGTATACGCAAGACCAGAAACCTCATCATTGCACGGACTTCAATGTGATTTCTCCCTTCATTGAATCAACCGCCAGCTTTAATCTGACTCGCCCATTCTCACCCTATACCTCCAATATCTCTTCAAATCTAATGGAAAAGGTCTAATGTTCTGCTGGAATTTATATAAACCTGGTTAAAAATTATCTGGAGTTAGTGCACTCATTTGTGACCACATCACAGGACATGGAAGACACAGATCTGTCAATAATAATCGTGTGGGTCAAACAAGTCAATTATGAATGAAGTAATTACAGATAGGTACACGGGTAGGACCGGTTTAGAGGGATAGGTGTCAAACACAGGTAAGTGGGACTAGTATAGATGGGACATGTTGTCGGTGTGGGCAAGTTGGGCCAAACGGCCTGTTTCCACACTGTAGGACTCTCTCCATTTCCTTTCGGATTAGCAGCATGTGGTGTGAATGGATGGAGAGGTCATGTGGAATGGAAACTGCTTGCAGCAATTCTGAGCAGAAGGGAGTAACTCAACGGGTCAGGCAACATCCTTTTCTCCAGGGATGATGCCTGACCCGCTGAGTTACTCCAGCATCTTGTGTCTTGTTTTATAAACCAGATCTGAATTTCCTTGTGTTTCGGTCAATTATGAGGACAGACTTCACAGATCATTTGAGATTTTTTAAATATAGAAAATTAAAAGGTGATCTTATTAAAATTGTGAGATTATAAAAAAAAATTTAAACCAGAAATATTTTGCAAAGAGCAATCACTCCCACAGGCACATCGACGCAAATTGTCTGCTGCTCAGACATTCTATGATTCATTCTGGTGGCGTGTGGGGGCACCTAGTGTTGCAGAAGCAAAACGTAAGGAAACGGGTTCTGAAATCGTCCATTCAGCACCTGGGAACAACTGCACCATTGAAACATAGAAAATAGGTGCAGGAGGAGGCCATTCGGCCCTTCGAGCCAGCACTGCCATTCATTGTGATCATGGCTGATCGTCCCCAATTAATAACCGATGCCTGCCTTCTCCCCATATCCCTCGATTCCACTAGCCCCTCGAGCTCTATCTCTCTTAAATCCATCCAGTGATTTGGCCTCCACTGCCCTCTGTAGCAGGGAATTCCACAAATTCACAAACCGCTGGGTGAAAACGTTTTTTCTCACCTCAGTCTTAAATGGCCTCCCCTTTATTCTAAGACTGTGGCCCCTGGTTCTAGACTCACCCAACATTGGGAACATTTTTCCTGAATCTAGCTTGTTCAGTCCTTTGACTGGACAAGCTTGAATGAGATCATGGCAGAAGAATCAATCAGAACTCAATTGTTTTCACTCATTAACCATATCCCTCACTTTAATTGGTCTCGGAGACAACAATAAGTGAAGAAATTCTACAACTCAATCCCAACTGGCCAATTCCTTCGTTCCTTGCTTTGTGTATCAATCTTTTAAAACCCCTCATGAATCACTTCTTTCCTCTGGATCACTGCTTAATTCCAAGAATTACAAACCTGGCCCGTTTAATCTTTCATCACGAGACAACTAGATCAGCTCAAGCATAATGTAGTGAATCTTATTTACCCTTAGACAAATATATCCAGAACAGGTTATTTTAGAACCAGCGCACATCGGGAAGCACCCCTTCACACAAGTCAGTGGATATTTGGGGCTCTTTGCCCCAAAGAGATGCTGAAGCTCAATGGGGTGGGTGAGATCAATGTAAAATTCTGAGACAAGTAAAAGATTTGTGTTGGACGGGTAAAAGAACTACAGAGGTAAAGCTAGTAGATGATTTAAGTAACAGTTCATGCTAACTGAATGGTTGAATGAGCTCAAGTTGATTTGAGTTTAAGTCCTAAGCTTTGATCCTATACATTTTCCTCTTTACAAGTTTTCTCCATTTTTAATTAGTAGTTTCGTTTAGAGCGTGTCAAAACAGGCGCTTCGGCCCACCAAATCCACGACAACCAATGATCACCACGCACGCTAGTTCTATCCTACACACTAGGGTCAATTTACAGAAGCCTATTAACCTACAAGCCAGTACGTCTTATAGCTGCAGGAGTCAGGCACTAATAAAGTCTGCGCATAATTAACTTTATTTGAATTAAGGCTGTTCCGCCAACTTCACATTTTTTTCAATATTGCTTCTCAACCTAATCTGCAGAGTTGAGATTTTCTATCCGAGTAAATTGTTGCAAATTGCTCCAAACTAATGTAATACAATGACACAGCAATTTAGAAATAATCTGCAAGCATCATTCATGGAACATTTAGAAGCGCCAGCTTTGGAAACACTGTCATTTCAGACAAAATGTACACATTCCAAACAATTGGAAAATATTTTGCCTGCAAGCCAGAACTTACTGAAACTTCTAATCACTCTCTAACACATGACAATCTCATCCTTACAGCTGTATCCTGCTAATTTTCACAACACAAGCTCCTCTGTAGTGAAACAGTGCCACCATTGGCAGAGGATGCCTTTACAGTCTGGGGATGCATTCCCAGGAATAAGTTCTGGTAGATTTGGTACTAAAATTGTTTAATAAAGCATAACCAAAAATGTGTCGTTGACGGTACTGATATTGTCCCGGCAACAGAGACTCAACCAGGTGATGAGAGGGAGTGTGAAAGGGTCGCATGCAGTTTTTGTATGCACCTCTTTTCCCATCCCCTTTGCTCCAGGGTACAAAGGTAACAGGGTGGCTCGACATAAGGAAAATAATAGGTGCAGGAGTAGGCCATTTGGCCCTTCAAGCCAGTACCACGATTCAATACGATCTAAAATTAGTACCCCCATTCCTGCTTCCCCCCCCCCCATATCCCACAATTCCTTTCGTCCCAAGAGTTAAATCTAACTTTCTCTTGAAAACATCCAGTGAATTGGCCTCAACTGCGTTCTGCGGCAGAGAATTCCACAGATTCACAACTCTCTGGGTGAAGACCTATGCCTTATTCTTAAACTGCGACCCCTGGTTCTGGACCCCCCCCCCCCAAAACCATCGGGCACATTTTTCTTGCATCTAGCCTGTCCAATCTTTTAAGAATTTAATATATTTCTATAAGATCCCCTCTCATCCTTCTAAATTCCAATGAATATAAGCCCAATCGACCCATTCTTTCTTCATATGTCAGTCCCACCATCACAAGAATTAACCTGGTGAACCTACACTGCACTTCCTCAAAAGCAATAATGTCCTTCCTCAAATGAGGGAACCAAAATTGCACACAATACTCCAGGTGCAGTCTCATCAGGGCCATGTACAACTGCAGGACCTGCTTGCTCCTAAACTCAAATCCTCTCACAATGAAGCCCAACATGCCATTAGCTTACTTCACTGCCTGCTGTACCTGCATGCTTACTTTCAGTGACTGACGTTCAAGCACACCCAGGTCTCGTTGCACCTCCCCTTTTCCTAATCTGACACCATTCGCAAAATAATCTGCCTTCCTGTTCTTGCCACCAAAGTGAATAACCTCACAGTTATCCACATTATACTGCATTTGCCCACTCACCCAACCAATCCAAGTCACTCTATAGCCTCATTGATCACCAATGCATCTACGGTTTCTAGGGCCACCTCCTCGAGTACTCTGGGATGCAGACCATCAGGCCGTGGGGATTGCAGTCCCAACAGTTTACCTAACACCATTTCCTGACTAATGGGGATTCCCTTCATTTCCTCCCTCCCACTAGATCCTCAGTCCCCTTGTATTTCTGGTAGATTGTTTGTGTCTTCCTTGGTGAAGACAGGACCAAAGTATTTGTTTAACTGTTCTGCCATTTCTTTGTTTCCCCATTATAAATTCACCCATCTCTGTTTGTAAGGGACCAACATTTGTCTTCACTAATCTTTCCATTTTTACACATCCAAAGAAGCTTTTAGAGTCCGTTTTCATATTCCCCGCAAGTTTCCCTTCATGCTCTTCCCCCCCCCCCTCTTAATTAACCACTTTGTCCTCTTCTGCCGAGTATTAAATTTCTCCGTCCTCCAATTAGCCGCTTCCTCTGGCCAATTTATATGTCTTTTCCTTGAATTTAAAACTACCCTTGATTTCCATCGTTAGCCATAGTTGAGCCACCTTCCCCATTTTATTTTTTTGCCAGATGGGGATGAACAATTTTTGGAGTTCATCCATGTGGTCTTTAAATCATTGCCATTACATCTCCACCATCAACCCTTTAAGTATAATTTGCCAGTCTATCCTCTCCAATTCCCATCTCATACCTTCAAAGTCTCCTTTCCTTAAGTTCAGGACCCTAGTCTCTGAATTAACCGTGTCACTCTCCATCCGATTGTAGAATTCCATCATATTATGGTCTCTGTTGCCCAAGGGGCTTTGCATAACAAGATCACTAACTAATCCTTTCTCATTACACAATACCCAGTCTAGGATGGCCTGTCCTCGAATCGGTTCTTCTACACATTGGTTTAAAAAACCATCCCGTATACATTCCAGGAAATCCTCCTCAGCACTGCTACCAATTTGGTTGGCCCAATCTATATGTAGATTAAAGTCACCCATGATAACTGCTGTACCTTTGCTACATGTATCCCTAATTTCCTGCTTGATGCTATCCCCAACCTCCCTGCTACTGCTTGGTGGTCTGCATAGAACTCCAACAAGCATTTTCTGCCCTTGGTTATTTCGCAGTTCTACACATACCAATTCCACAGTGTCCAAGTTAATGTCTCTCCTTGCTATTCCATCAATCTCCTCTTTAACCAGCAATGCCACCCCACCTACTCTTCCTTTCTGTCTATCCTTCTTGAATATCAAATACCCCTGCATGTTTAGCTCACAGCCTTGGTCACCCAGGAGCTATGTCTCCATAATTCCAACAATATCATATTCTTTAACAACTAACTGCACATTCAATTCATCCACCTTATTATGAATCCTCCTCACATTAAGGCACAAAGCTTTCAGGATTGTTTTTCTTATCTCCCTTCTACCTTTTGCTTCTGCCCCTCTGTCTCCTTGCATTGGTTCCCACACCCCTGCCCTGATTAGACCACATTTAATTAACTGAATTGTTGGGTTGTACTAAGCACAATGTGTTACGCCTGTTAACTCATGGAGCAGAAAACCCCCAACAAGTCTGAAGATGGGACAGACAGCATCTCTGGAGAGAAGGAATCTCCAGAGATGCAGCCCGTCCCGCTGAGTTACTCCAGCACTTTGTGTCTGTCCCCACAAGTACCAGCGGCCTTCCCTTCACAACCAGACGGCGTCCTCCTCCTCCTCCTCCTCTAGTCTCCTCCTTCAGCCGATCCTGGCCGCCCGCATCCACTCCTTCCTCTCTGTCTGTCTCTCCTCTCCCTCCCCTCCTCCTACTTTCGCTCCCGCCGGCTTTTCTCACCATTTTTCCGCCGCTTTCCTTCTTTCTCCGTGAAATCCCGGACCGGCTGCAACCAAACTTGCTGAACCCAGTCCGCCGCCTGAGTGACGGTCGGCTGCGCCAATCATGGAAGGCGCTCGCAGCACCGCCCATTTCTCCGATTGGCTGAGGCCGGCGAGCCAATCAGCGAAGGCAGCATGTTTGGTTGGTCGGCGGGGAGGAGCCGTACATTGTGTTGGCGGGAAAGAGCAGCTGTCGCGAAGTGCGGCCTAGTTCAGTGGGCTGCAGCGTGGAAACAGGCCCTTCGGCCCACCAGCGAACCCCTTACACACGAGGGACAATTTACAATTTTCACCGAAGTCAATTAACCCTCAAACTTAGATTAGATTAGATTTTATTCATTATCATTCGAACCTCAGAGAGGCTCAAATGAAACTCCGTTTCTACAAGCCATACAAACAGAATAATTCATTAAAAAAAACACACAAACAATTCAATTCACACAAACATCTCCTCACGTGATGGAAGGCAAAGTTCTTCTCTCTGCATGACTTCGGAGTGTGGGGGAAAACCGGAGAACCTGGAGAAAACCCATGCGGTCACGGGGAGAACATACAAACTCCGTACAGAGAGCACCCATAGTCAGCAGTGAAACATGGAAAATATGTGCAGGAGTAGGCCATTCGGCCCTTCGAGCCTGCACCGCCATTCAATCTGATCGTGGCTGATTATCCAACTCAGTATCCTGTACCTGCCTTCTCTCCATACCCCCTGATCCCTTTAGCCACAAGGGCCACATCTAACTCCCTCTTAAATATAGCCAATGAACTGGCCTCAACTACCTTCTGTGGCAGAGAATTCCAGAGACTCACCACTCTCTGTGTGTAAAATGTTTTCCTAATCTTGGTCCTAAAGGAATTCCCCCTTATCCTTAAACTGTGACCCCTTGTTCTGGACTCCCCAACATCGGGAACAATCTTCCTGCACTGAAGCCGAGTCTATCCAGTCTTTCCTCATATGAAAGTCCTGACATCCCAGGAATCAGTCTGGTGAACCTTCTCTGTACCCCTTCTATGGCAAGAATGTCTTTCCTCAGATTTGGAGACAAAAACTGTACACAATACTCCTGGTGTGGTCTCACCAAACCCTTGTACAACCGCAGTAGAACCCCTCTGCTCTGCCGCTACTTCTTCTTTCGTGTCCATCTTGCTACAATTGTTGACCTTGCTGTCATTGTCAGTCCTGAAAAGGATGCAAGCTTCTTGCGACAATCAGTGGGAGCCGTCACTTGTCGCAATAGATGATGGTGGTAGCAGAATTAGCTCAGGATACTTCCAGTTTCCAGCCCCACGACGTGGACGTTTCTGCTCTGGCGCTGTAAGGCAGCAACTCTACCACTGCGCCACCCCAGTTCAAGGGGGTAGACACAAAATGCTGGAGTAACTCCGGGTCAGGCAGCATCTCTGGAGGAAGATTCACTCCAGATTTACCATCGATTTAAACCAGTATCTGCATTTCTTTCCTACATCACTTATATTTTTCACATTGAAGTCTGGCTCAGCCAGTGGCACCTAGGAATAGACTGGGTGACAACCAAGAATAGTTTGGTGACTACTGGAGAGACAGTTGACGGCACAGAAAGACGGCACCTGGGAAAGGCTGGGTTAGCACCCAAGTCTGTGTCTTTCGTGAGAAAGATACCCAACAAAGCTACGGAAAGGCCTAATGAACCATCGTGGCCTAAACATCCATCAGGCGAGAATAAAATGCTCGGAGAAGGAGAAAGAGGGGCAGCGCACAGGCCTTGAACCTGGTGAGACGCAGGAGGAGCCCGGCCGGGACTCACCCCACAGAGCCCAATCCCTCCATGCACTAGAGTCTCCCAACCTCTGCAGAGTAGTTATTAAGATGGCTGATCCGTGGGTGGTTGCTGCTGGGACACAAGTCGGGGCCTGATCAACCCTGGCTGGGTCGCCTGGGCGAGGGTGTCTGATGTTGTGAGACCCGAAACACCCGATGACCCCAGGTCACATCACTGAGGATGCATCCCAGTGCATCTAGAAGATGTATATTTTTACAATAAGGGGTATTAAAAGAAATGGACCTCAAATTAAATAACTATGTTGTGACTCTATCCCAAAAGACAGAAAAACATACAGGACGGAAAACCAAGTTCCCAGTGCAAAATAGAAGGTAAAAGAAATTAATGTTAGCAGTGGTTCACTTGTAGATAAAATGATGGTACGCTTTCTGTTCCTTTTTGTCTGTGGCACATCATCGTCTTAGTTTAGTTTCGTTTTGAGATACTGCGAGAAGCCCGGTTTCATTTTATTGGTTCCACATGGTTAAATGAAGGAAGAAGAGTGATCAGTTTTTCGATGTTTTGAGCTCTTTTGCTTTTGGGTATAAAAGTAGCGAGTAACAGGAGCCAAGGTCCTAGTGTTTATACTCATCTAAAGGACCTAGAAGCCGACTTTAAACCCAAACTCTGACACTGTAAGTGATAAGCAAACATCTAGTTAGTCTGAAGAAGGGTCTCGACCCGAAATGTCACCTATTCCTTCTCTCCATGGATGCTGCCTCACCCGCTGAGTTCATCCAGCATTTCTGTCTACCTTAGAGTTAGTTGACGTCTATTTTACAGTGATCTTGGTTCTTCTTGGTTTCTTGGTCCTCCAAAATATTCCAAATTGGAATTTAAACTGGAGGTGGTGGAGGGAGGACTTAAGCCAGAAAGGGTTTTTGGGAAGAAAGAGCTATCTTAAATCTGGTTGGGTGAATATTACGCAATTTTAACAGCGTTAACAAGAGTTTTCGTTCCAAGTGCTACCGTTGTATGTATGAAATTTAAATTTGTAGAATTTAGTACTTAATAGGTAATAATGAAACATCTGGATTATTGTCACCACAATTAACTATTGCTTGGAATTCTCTGAAACTTCCTGGTTGGGCCATATATGGGTGACACAAGAAATTAAATACAATAAAAGACATAAAACATTACTAACTCTTACTGCTTTCCCTGGCAGATTTAGAAAGGATTACCAAAAAATTGACGGGAAATAAAGCAGGAGAGTAAACTGGTTGTAGAATACAAGAGAATAGGAGGTGGAGTTGGCCACAAAGCCTCTCAATCATGCCTTGCCATTCAATGTGATCGTGTATGTCTCCACAAGAACATCCCTCATTCTTCTAAACTTTAAGGAATACTGAATCCTTTCTGGGCTCCCTTGATATGACAACCCTCTCATCCCATGGATTAGCTTGACAAATTTCCTTTGCACTTCCTCCAATGCCACTGAAACCCTTTTAAAGTAAGGGACCAAAACTGCAGAGTATTCCATGCGCAGCCTCACCAAAACCATCTGCAACTGTAACAAAACCTCCCTTTTCTTAAACTCCTGATAAACAGCTACTACATATTGGACCATTTTTACTTGTGATTTGATAAATATCCAAATGTTACTTTCTTGTAGAGAATGATATTACATGCTACACTCAATCTGTCAGGTTTTCACCCAAACCATTTATATCCCCTTGCAGAATCACAATGTCCTTACCACAACTTGAGGTTCATTTAATTGTAGCAAAATTAGGCCATTTGGCCCATCAAGTCTACTCCACCATTCAATTCTGGCTGATCTATCCCTCAACCCAATTCTCCTGCATAATTCTCCACATAAACCGTGACCCGTAATAATAGAGAATCTATCTATCTCGGTCATAAAAATATCCATTGACTTGGTCTCCATGGCTTTCCGTGGCAACAAATTCCACAGATTTACTACCCTCTGACAGATTCACTACCCTCCTCATCTCCTTGCTAAAGGAACGTCCTTTAATTCTGAGGCTATGATCACTGGTCCTAGTCTCTCCCACTAGTGGAAACATCCTCTCCACATCCACTCTATCCAAGCCTTTCACTATTTGGTACGTTGCAATGAGGTCGCCCCCTCATTCTTATAAACTCCAGCGAGTACAGGCCATCAAACGCTCATCATATCTTAACCCACTCATTCCTGGGATCATTCTTGTAAACCTCTTCTGGATCCTTTCCTGGGCCAGCACATCCTTCCTCAGATCTGGTGACCAAAATTGCTCACAATACTCCAAATGCGGTCCAACACCTTAAAGAGCCTCAGCATTACTTCCCTGTTTTTGTATTCAAGCCTTGAAATAAATGCTAGCATTGTCTTTGCTTTCTTTTTTATCCTGTCGGTGGGGGCGTTGCGAGCCGGCTGCCCTGCCAGCAGCGTGTTCGTCATTTCTACTTTTTTTGTTTTTGTAGTATGTCCAAATGTGTGTTTTAATGCCTCTTGGCGTGTCTTGTGTGGGGGGTGGTGAGGGTGGATAAGGGGGGAACCGCTTTTGGTCGCCTCCTCCACGGAGAGGCGACTATTTCCATGTCGCCCCCCCACGCGGCCTAACGCCATGGATTGGTGCGGTCTTTCCCGGAAGCGGGCCCGGAGTTTCAGCAGCGGGCGCAGCGCAGACCTTTCATCGCGGAGCGGGCAAGCCCTTGCCGGTGTCGCCAGAAGGGAGTGCTCCGATCGCTGGCCCGTTCAGCCTGAAGTCGCGGTCTGCGGAGCTTCTAGCCACGGGCGCAGTGTCCGGAGCATAGGATCCCTTGCTAGGGATTGCCGGAGAAGCTCCGACCGCCGGCCTACAACATCCAGAAGCCACAGTCTGCGGAGCTTCTAGCCGCGGGCGTGGCGTAGACTTAACATCCGGAGCGGGATCCCTCGCCGGGGATCCCCGGAGAAGCTCTGACCGCTGGCCTGCAGCCTACAACATCCTGAAGCCGGGGTCTCCGGTCGGGAAGCGCCGACTTACCGTCCCGACGGGAGGGCCTGTACATCCGGCTGTCCATAGCAGCGACTACGGATGTTTATGGCCCCGACCACGGGGGAACAATGGAGGAGGACTGACTGTACTTTGTGCCTTCCACCACAGTGAAGAATGCTGTGGTGGATGTTTGTGTTAAATTTTGTTGTGTATTGTGTATTCTTTTTTTGATTATACGCTGCTGGCAAATTCCCCTCACTGCACTTTATTGTGTATGTGATGAATAAAACTGATTGATTGATTATCGATTCGACTTGCAGATTAACTTTTTGGGAATCCTGTACCAGCACTCCTAAGTCCCTTTGATCTTCCGATTACTGGATTCTCTCCCCATTTAAATAAGAGTCTGACTTTATTCCTACTACCAAAATGATAACTCCACACTTTGCTATACTATATTCCATCTGCCACTTCTCTGCCCACCCTCCCAACCTGTTTAAGACCACCAGGGGCGCCGGGGAGATGGCAGCCCTGCCAGCAGTCTGTTTGTCTTTTCACTCTTTTGTTATTTTTTAGTTTGTTAAAAGTTTTGTTTTAATGTTCTTCGGTTTGTTTTGTGGGGGGAGGGGGGAGGGGATCGGGGGAAACTTTTTTTCAAGTTCCTACCTTGCCAGAGATGTGATTGTTTTTCGGATCACATTCTCTGGGCTCTACCATCGCTGGAGCTGGAGGCTTCCTCGGTCTGTCGTGAGCCCCACCGCGGGGCGCGGACTTAACATCGGAGCTGATCCCTTACCTGGGATCGCTCCCACCGCGACCACCGCGGAACCAACATCAAGAGCTCGCAGTCTTCGGGTGAGGCCAAGTCGGGAGCTCCAACGTCACGGAAGGTTCCCCAGCCCCGTCGCGAGGTTTGATTGCCGGGCGCAGGGGAGCTGACATCCCCCCTGATGCAGGAGCTGAACGACTCGACGCAGAGGGCCCGAACGCCACCCGCTACAGGAGTCAAGACCGTCTCGTCAGCGGAGGGCTCAAGGCCCCCGACCGAGGAAGAACAAAAGGAAGGACTTGAACTTTATTTCGCCTTCCATCACAGTGAGGAATGTCACTGTGGTGGATGTTCGTGTTAAAATGTGTTTTTGAGTGATCTGTTACTTTTAATTGTATGACTGACCTGGCCAATGAAATTCCTCGTATGTTGTAAAACATACTTGGCGAATAAAGTTTGAGTTGATTCTGCGGAATCCATGTTTTCTCTACACTACCTGCCCCTCCACTTATTTTCGTATCATCCGCAAACTTGGCGACAAAGCCTTTAATCCCCCTCGTCCAAGTAATTAAATATACAACATGAAGAGCAGCGGCCCCTGCAGAACTCCACTAATCACTGACAGCCAACCAGAACAAGCCCCCTTTATTGCTACTCTTTGCCTTCTGCCATCCAGCCAACCTGCTATCCATGCTCCTATCTGCCCTTTGATACCATGGGCTCTCATCTTCCTTAGCAGCCTCTGAAAGTCTAGGTAAACAACATAAACTGACACTACTTTGTCTGTCCGACTATTTACTTCTTCAAAGAATTCAAGCAGATTCGTCAGGCAAGATCTCCCCTTCACAAAACCATGCTGACCGGCCTATTTTATGATGAATTCGTATATTTTAATTTTCAAACTTCAGTAATCTTTTTGTGTTATATTAAAGATATGAAAATCTAGTTTTAACCCTTTTAGAGGTGTCAACATCATATTCTATCACAAGAAAAGCACTGAGTGTTAGTAACGAAAGAATTGAGAAATTCAGGTGAAAACCTAAGAACTGGTGAATCTCGGGGCTTGAAAATCTATATTTAAGAGTTGAAGATGGTCCAGAAACTATCTTCTAAAATTTTGTGAATTTCATTATCAGGCAGGTCGGTGGGACAGAAACATGATCCCACTATTTATGAAAGAGGGGATAAAGAAAATGGGACCTGGAGACACAAGAGATACACCTTTCAGACCGGGAGCCTTCCTCAGATCTGGGAGTTGTCAACTTGACTGGTTGCAAGAAAAATGTTGGAATCTATAACAAAGGATTTGATTCTAAGACACATGGAGAATAATTGTGTTGTTGAGCAAAGCCAGCATGAATTTATCAAAGGGAAATCATGTTGGACTAATCGATTGGAGTTCTATGAGGACATACCAATGGAGCAAATGAGAGGGATCAGTAGGTGTGTTGTATTCAAATTTTCAGAAGTGTTTTGATGAGAAGGTCTGTGAATAAAGTTAAAGCTTTGTAACTTGAGATAATATGGTACCATGGATTGAGAGTTGGTTAATAGATGGAAATCAAAGGTTAGGAATAAACCGGGTCCTTCTGGAGTTGGAAGAACGTAGAACCTTTAGAAAGGAGATGAGGAGGAGTTTATTTAGTCACAGGGTGGTAAATCCATGGAATTCATTGCCACAGACAGCTGTAGAGGCCAAGACAATGGATATTTTAAAGGTGGAGATTGACAACTCTTTGATTAGTAAGGGGTTATGGGGCGAAAGCAGGAGAATGGGGTTGAGCGGGAAAGATAGATCAGCCATGATTGAATGACTTGATGGGCCAAATGGCCTAATTCTGCTCCAAGACTGAACCATTCAAAATTTTGCACTATGAACTTAGAACAGTACAGCAGATGAATAGACCCTTCAGCCCACAATGTCCATGCCAAACATAATGCATGTTGAACCTATCTCCCTTGCCTGGACATGATCCATATCCTCTGCATATGTGCTAACTAAAAACCAGCCACTGTCATATCTACCTCCATCACTACCCCTGGCAGCACATTTCAGACACCCACCACTCTCTGTGTAAAAAAAAACTCACCCTGCATATATCCGTTAAACTTTGCCCCTCTCACCTTAAGAGCTATGCCTTCCTGGTCTTTGATATTTCCACGCTGGGAAAAGGTTCTGAATGTCTACCAAGCTGTAGACTTCTTAGCCAAGGAAACCTCTACCCTGTCTAGCACAGCAAGTTTTGTACGATTCAATTAGGTCACCATTCATTCTTCTGAACCTTTGAGAACAAAGTTAACATCTCCTCAAATGATAGACCCACCGTTACTCGTAACTATTCCAATAAATCTTAACCCCATTCTCTTTATAACATATATATTTTTTCAGGTAAGAGCACCAACATTTTGCGTAATACTGCAGGTGTGTCTCACCAAGTCCCTATATAAATAACACATCTTTACTCTTATACATAAATCCTTTTGCAGTAATACCTTCAACAAACCATGCCTTTCTAATTGCCTGCCACAGTTACATGATAATTTGCAAAGATTTACGTTCAAGGAAGCCCAGATCTCTTTAAACATCATTATTTTCCATTAATTTGCTATTTAAAAAGTACTTAGAATTTCGGGGGTGGGGGGTGGGGTTAAAAATGTTTGACCCCATTTAGGTCTGCTATATTTTTTCCTCAGTCATTAACCATTATCCATTTCCCCTTGAAACCTCTTTGCATCCTCGTCACTCATAGCATTTCCACTTAGTTTTGTAGGATGGATGGGATTTTTACATGAGAAAGTAAGAAGACAAGGCCTCATTGTTCTTTATCTCTCCACATCACCGTCTATATCCCTCGTTTCCCTGACCCCTAACCAGTCTGAAGAAGGGTCTCGACCCGAAACGTCGCCTATCTCCTTCGCTCCTTAGATGCTGCTGCACCCGCTGAGTTTCTCCAGCCTTTTGTGTACCCTATGCTATGTTCCGTTTCAAAGGGTAAGAAACAGAATCACTGTAAAGGAAATGATGGCTCCAGTGGTGCGAGGGTATCTCTATTTATTGTGTAAATGTTATATTATTTAATTAATAAGTTTTCCATCGAATAACATGTGCACATGTTTTACGCGTATGCACTCATTCCTATTTTACATGATGCGGTGAGCAATTTTATTTTTATCCTGCCTCTTACTTCTTTGTACACTTTATGAAGGAATTTTGGTGATGGCATCATCTCTAGCCTTTGTCCAGCCATCTGCCTATCAAAAACCCCTCTCGCCTTCGTTCACCAATTACCTGCTGCTCTCTGTCCTGCCCCTCCTCTCATCTAGCTTTCTTCCCCACTCGTCTCCCCTACAACTGGTTTGAACAAGGACCCCGACCCAAAACGTAACCTATTCATGTTCATCAAAAACGTAACCTATTTAGCCAGGGATGCTGTCCAACCTGCTGCGTTACACCTGCACTTTGTGTCTTATTTTTGGTGATGGTAGTCCTGGGGCAAGGTCGTGTACAGGGCTATCACACAATACTCTTTGAAATGGAGCAGCTGGGCTTGTACACTCTGGAGCTTAGAAGGATGAGAGGTAGTCTCATTGAAACATATAAGAATGTTAAGGGTTTGGACACGCTAGAGGCAGGAAACACGTTCCCGATGTTGGGGGAGTCCAGAACCAGGGGCCACAGTTTAAGAATAAGGAGTAAGCCATTTAGAACGGAGACGAGGAAACACTTTTTCTCACAGAGAGTGGTGAGTCTGTGGAATTCTCTGCCTCAGTAGGTGGTGGAGGCAGGTTCTCTGGATGCTTTCAAGAGAGAGCTAGATAGGGCTCTTAAAAATAGCGGAGTCAGGGAATATGGGGAGAAGGCAGGAACGGGGTACTGATTGGGGATGATCAGCCATGATCACATTGAATGGCGGTGCTGGCTCGAAGGGCCGAATGGCCTACTCCTGCACCTATTGTCTATTGTCTTTTCCCAGAGGACCTACATGCAGATTGAGTCACATCGTGCATGTCCCACATCATGCGTTATGGGATCCTGGACTGTGTTCTTCAACATTATTTGGACATTTGGCTACAAACAATTCCTTTTGCTGGAAGACCAGCAGGTTTCAGATGGATCATGTTTCTGTCATTGAGTTAACTTTCCCATAGCAACTGTTGGTCCCAGCATCCCAGTCCTTGTTATCTCCTCAAAAATGATCAATCAAATTAATTAGCCACGATCTGTCGTCAAAAATCCATGCCAGTCTCATTATTGATCTGTGTAAGGAGGAACTGCAGATGCTGGTTTAAACCGAAGATAGACACAAAAAGCTGGAGTAAATCAGCGGGACAGGCAGCATCTCTGGAGAGAAGGAATGGGTGACGTTTCCGGTCGAGACCCTTCTTCCGATCTGTTGCTTCAGTTTAATTGCTTTGCTTTAGTCTAACTTTAGTTTGAATACTATAATTTTTTTTTTAGAAATACAGCAAGGAAACAGGCCCTTCGGCCCACTGGGTCCGTGGCGACAAGCGATCACCTGTACACTATTTCTATCCTCCGTACTATGGACAATTTACAGCAGCCAATTAACCTGCAAAACTGCACGTCTTTGTAATGTGGAAGGAAACCAGAGCACCCGTAGAAAACCCACGTGGTCACAGGGAATACATACAAACTTCCTACAGACAGCACCCTTGGTCAGGTTCAAACCCTGGTCTCTGGTGCTGTAAGACAGCAACTTTACTGCTGTACCGCTGTGCTGCCCTGAATTGATTTCAATTATTTGCCTTTCACTAAAATTAAACTGTTTTTCTCCATTTATCCCTTTTAAATCCTCTGCACCATTCGTGCAGCCTCTTCAGGCACTGGGATGAATGCAAGTCAAGGTTCTAGTTAATGGACATATGTGCAGACCCTGAACTGCTTGTAGTTGGGAATGACCAGTTAGTGAAGAGCTGTCTGAACAGAATTTTCTTTGTGGGAGTCTTTTATTTTTACACACTGATTTTCCTGCATTGTTATTTTTCTTTTGTCAGCGATGTTTAAAGGCTCATAGAAATTAGGTGCAGGAGTAGGCCATTCGGCCCTTCGAGCCAAACTCGGTACGCAGAGGTAATGGACTGGATTAGATAGAACGTGGTCTCTCCTTTGCTGGTACGTATTAGACCATGAATGGCAAGTTATCATTATCCCTTCATACCAATGAAGGACAATAATCGAGCATTTGCCAATGCTTGGGTCCACATGTTGCTCCGTGTGCTCTGTGTAGCTGTTGAACCATGGTATTGGTCACGACAAGATCACATTTCAGGCGACGGAGCTGGAGCGAACTCCCTCTACCCCATCATTGCCATTCACAGCACCTTCCAGCCTTCTTTGTCCATCCTTCCTCACTCTCCCCATCCTCCTTTCCCTTTCCCTTCTCTTATTCCCTTGCCCCTATTTTCTTCACCCACTGCCCATCCCTCTACCTGCTCTCCTTCTCACACCATGTCTTCCACAAACACCACCCAGTTTCCCCTCATATGTTTCCCTCTTGCTTGTCTCCCTCTCCCCTATCCTTCATCCTTCTGTCATTCCTGCCTCCTCTCTCACTCCACCCTCTCCCCATCTATCTCTCCTCTCTCTTCTCTCCCCCTCACCGCCAACCATTTTCCCCTTTGCCTCGTCTCACTCATTTCACTTTGCCATTCTCCACTCTCTGTTCCACCCGCCTCCCCACTCACCTCATGCAGCGCCTCTCCCAGTCCCATGTTCTACGCCACTCCCCACCTCCCTCCCTCCCACTCCATTCCTCCCCCAGGACCATCCGTTCTAAGTCAAGAGAGTCACGAGTGTTTTATTGTCATATGTCCCTGATAGAACAATGAAATTCTTACTTATTTTGGGGACAGGGCACAGCAGAATATGTAAATATAGTACTCTGAAAACAATATAATAAGCGAGAGAAGAAGAATATCAGTATGTGTGTATCTATATACACACACATAGAAAAAAAGGTGCAGGAGTAGGCCATTCGGCCCTTCGAGCCAGCACTGCCATTCAATATGATCATGTCTGATCATCTAAAATCAGTACCTCGTTCCTGCTTTTTCCCCATACAATATCCCTTGATTCCTTTAACCCCAAGAGCTAAAGCTATACACACACACACACATATATACAAAACACACAATAATAGGGCAATAATAAAATAATATGTGTTGTTCAGAGCTTAATTCAGGTTGTAGTGATGTAGTGATAGATTAATAGCCGAATGGCTGTAGGAAAGAAACTCCCCCCCCACTCCACACCTTCCTATTTCCCCTCCTATCTCTCTCCCTCTCACACTACCCCTCTTTTCCTTCTATATAACCATATCCTCTTCCATCTTTCCCACCCCTTGCTCTTCTCCCATCTCCGTTCTTCCTTTCCCCTCTCATCACTTCACTCTCTCTATTCTCTTGTCCTATATCACCTTCCACTCCCGTTTTCTTCCCTTCCCCACTCCCTCCTCTCCCATCCGTTTCCCACTACCTCTCCCTGCTCCTCTCCCTTTCTCCCTCCACTCCCCTGTTACCTCTCCTTCCACTCCCTCTCCTCTTAATTCCCTCTCGCTCCTCTTCCTCTCTCCCCCTCAGACCCCACTTTCATTGTCACTATGCACTCCCCTCTCCCTTGTTTAATTATATTTCCATCTCCATCTCTCTCTCTCTTTCTCTTTCTGTCTGTCTGTCTCTCTCTCTGTCTGTCTCTCTGTCTGTCTCTCTGTCTGTCTGTCTCTCTCTCTCTGTCTCTGTCTCTCTTTTGGTCTGTCTCTCTCTCTCTGTCTCTCCCGGTCTGTCTCTCGGTCTGTGTCTGTCTGTCTGTCTGTCTGTCTGTCTGTCTGTCTGTCTGTCTGTCTGTCTGTCTGTCTGTCTGTCTGTCTGTCTGTCTCTCCCTCTCTCTCTCTCTGACTGTCTCTCACCCTCTCTGTGTCTGACACACTCTCTCTCTCTCTCTTCCTCTGGTAATTTGTATCCTTCTCTCCAACTTCTTCCCTTTCGCTCACTTTCCCAATTCTCCTCCCCTGACACTCTCCTCTCTCCTCTTCCAGTTGCTCTCTGGTGGCCATGTACACATCTACCCCCCACCCCCCGGCTCTCTCAGTTTAGCCAGCCTCCCAGTTGATGCCAATTCCCCAAATGACATCAGCGCCAGTGCTGTGAGAGTGGAGGTGGCGGGCGGTCAGTCAGTGGCAGCGCTCAGACCCTGCGGGTGGGTCAGCCGGGGGGGGGGGGGGGCTCTGTCTGCGGCCGGGGCTCGGCGCTGATGAAGCCCCGCTATGACCGCTTCGGCTGCGGCTCGCTGACCATGAGCGGCTCGGCGGCCCCAGTGGCCGAGGAGGCGGACGACGCCACCACCTTTTGCGCGCTGTTGCCCAGGCTCCCGCCCTGGAAATTCTCCGCATCTTCCCCGGGCTTCCTGAGCGGCCGCAGTCCGGCCCCGAGCCCCGGGCGGACGGCCGCCCCCCCCGGGCTGGTCAGTGCCCTGGGATCCTGCGAGTCCCTGTGCCCCGCTCCCTGCTCCTTGCACCCGCCGGCCAGGGGCCGGAGCAGGGCCGGAGACAGCAGCGCCCGGCTGCAAGGGGCCAGCCTGACCGGGGAGCAAAGCAACCGCAGGGGAAGCTTCATCAACAAACCGCCGCAGGGCTGGCTTCACCCAGAGACACAGATCCTGCATTCCGGAGTCTTATACCTGGTCCGGGTGAGTAACCTTGCAGCCCGTTAATCAGCCAGCGCCAGGGAGTGGCAGCCAGTGCCAAACCCGGGGAGCGAGCTGCAGCTATAGTAAACACCAGAGTAAGAGGACAGGCACCTGGAGTAACAGAGCAGAGTAATAGAGAGTGGAGTAACAGGAGGTGGAGTAACAGAGAGCGGAGTAACAGGAGGTGGAGTAACAGGAGGTGGAGTGACAGGGAGCAGAGTAACAGGAGGTGGAGTAACAGAGAGCAGAGTAACGGGAGGTGGAGTAACAGAAAGTACAGTAACAGAGAACAGAGTAACGGGAGGTGGAGTAACAGAGAACAGAGTAACAGGAGGTGGAGTAACAGAGAGCAGAATAACAGGTGGAGTGACAGAGAGCAGAGTAACAGGAGGTGGAGTGACAGAGAGCAGAGTAACAGGAGGTGGAGTAACAGAAAGTACAGTAACAGAGTGCAGAGTAACAGGAGGTGGAGTGACAGGGAGCAGAATAACAGGAGGTGGAGTGACAGAGCAGAGTAACGGAGAGCAGAGTAACAGGAGGTGGAGTAACAGAGAGCAGAGTAACAGGAGGTGGAGTAACAGAGAGCAGAGTAACAGGAGGTGGAGTAACAGAAAGTACAGTAACAGAGTGCAGAGTGACAGGGAGCAGAGTAATGGAGAGCAGAGTAACAGGAGGTGGAGTGACAGGGAGCAGAGTAACAGGAGGTGGAGTGACAGGGAGCAGAGTAACAGGAGGTGAAGTGACAGAGAGCAGAGTAACAGGAGGTGGAGTGACAGGGAGCAGAGTAACAGGAGGTGAAGTGACAGAAAGTACAGTAACAGAGAACAGAGTAACGGGAGGTGGAGTAACAGAGAACAGAGTAACAGGAGGTGGAGTAACAGAGAGCAGAATAACAGGTGGAGTGACAGAGCAGAGTAACAGGAGGTGGAGTAACAGAAAGTACAGTAACAGAGTGCAGAGTAACAGGAGGTGGAGTGACAGGGAGCAGAGTAATAGAGAGCAGAGTAACAGGAGGTGGAGTGACAGGGAGCAGAGTAATAGAGAGCAGAGTAACAGGAGGTGGAGTGACAGGGAGCAGAGTAATAGAGAGCAGAGTAACAGGAGGTGGAGTGACAGGGAGCAGAGTAACAGGAGGTGGAGTGACAGGGAGCAGAGTAACAGGAGGTGAAGTGACAGGGAGCAGAGTAACAGGAGGTGAAGTGACAGAGAGCAGAGTAACAGGAGGTGGAGTGACAGGGAGCAGAGTAACAGGAGGTGAAGTGACAGGGAGCAGAGTAACAGGAGGTGGAGTGACAGAGAGCAGAGTAACAGGAGGTGGAGTGACAGAGGGCAGAGTTACGGGAGGTGGCGTGACAGGGAGCAGAGTAACAGGAGGTGGAGTGACAGGGAGCAGAGTAACAGGAGGTGGAGTGACAGGGAGCAGAGTGATAGAGAGCTGGAGTAATAGTGAGTGGAATGACAGGGAGTGGAGTACAGAGGGTGGAGTAACTTAGAGAAGAGTAACAGAGCAGAATAACGAGGAGTGGTGTAATAGAGAGAGGAGTAATGGGACAGAGTAACAAGCAGCAACATAACAGCGAGGAGTAATGGAGAGTGCAGTAACAGGAGGTGGAGTAACAGTGAGCAGAGTAACAGGGAGTAACAGAAAGCACAGTAACAGGAGGTGGAGTAACAGTGGAGTAACAGGTGGAGTAATAGAAAACAGAGTAACATGAGGTGGAGTAACAGGAGGTGGAGTAACATCAGAGTAACAAGAGGTGGAGTAACAGAAAGCAGAGTAACAGGAGGTGGAGTAACATCAGAGTAACAAAAGGTGGAGTAACAAAAAGCAAACAGGAGGTGGAGTAACAGGAGGTGGAGCACCAGAGATTGGAGTACCTGGGAGTGCCAGCGAGGGTAATTGTTAAAGTGTGGGAGTGACAGAGAGCAGGAGTGCCAGGGTGACTGTGAGCAGTGGGGAGTGACAGAGAGCAGGAGTGCTAGGGTGACTGTGAGCAGTGTGGGAGTGACTGTGAGCAGGAGTGCCAGGGTGACTGTGAGCAATGGGGAGTGACAGAGACTTGAACCATCAAAGAGTGAGTAGCAGTAGCAGTGAGTAGGGGTAAGTGTGGGAAGCTGCAGAAGGTGTGAGGATTGGGAGGGACGAGTCAGTGTGGACACCACAGAGCAATGGTTGGCATGTGGAGGGTTGAAGTTTAGTTTATAGACACGTGTGCCGAGGTCTGTGAAGAGCTTTGGTTGCGTGCGATCCAGTCAGCAGAAAGACTGCACATGATTACAATCGAGTCATTTACAGTGAGGAGGACGTGCAGGTCCCTGAGTGAGAGTGAGCACTGCAAGTGTTAATGCCAAAGTAGGAGTCAGCTCCTAGGACTAGCAGTGTGCGTGAGCTGTGGCGAGTGTGAGCTTTGAGAGTGGGCTATGTGGCTATGTGTGTGAGTTATGGGGAGTGTAGTGGGTGTGAGCTGTGGGTGTGGGGAATAGCCGTGTAGAAGCTGTCGGTGTGGTAGAGGATGTGAGCTGTGGTGAGCGTAGTGAGTGTGAGCTATGAGTGGTTGTGCGCATGCGCTGTGGGAGTGACAGTGAATGTGAGCTGTGGGGGGTGTCAGTGATTGAACTGTGGGAGGGTGACAATGGGCGTGAGCTATGGGAGCGGGTGTGGCAGCGGGTGTGGCAGCGGGTGTGGCAGCGGGTGTGGCTGCGGGTGTGAGCTGTGGGTGTGGCAGTGGGTGTGGCAGTGGGTGCGGAAGTGACTGTGAGCTGTAGGGGGTGTCAATGAGTGAGCTGTGGGTGTGGCAGTGGGTGTGGCAGTGGGCGTGAGCTGTGGGTGTGGCACTGGGCGTGAGCTGTGTGTGTGGTACTGGGCGTGAGCTGTGGGTGTGGCACTGGGCGTGAGCTGTGTGTGTGGCACTGGGCGTGAGCTGTGTGTGTGGCACTGGGCGTGAGCTGTGTGTGTGGCACTGGGCGTGAGCTGTGTGTGTGGCACTGGGCGTGAGCTGTGTGTGTGGCACTGGGCGTGAGCTGTGGGTGTGGCACTGGGCGTGAGCTGTGGGCGTGAGCTGTGGGTGTGGCACTGGGCGTGAGCTGTGTGTGGCACTGGGCGTGAGCTGTGGGTGTGGCACTGGGCGTGAGCTGTGGGTGTGGCACTGGGCGTGAGCTGTGGGTGTGGCACTGGGCGTGAGCTGTGGGTGTGGCACTGGGCGTGTGCTGTGGGCGTGTGCTGTGGGCGTGTGCTGTGGGCGTGTGCTGTGGGTGTGAGCTGTGGGTGTGAGCTGTGGGTGTGAGCTGTGGGTGTGAGCTGTGGGTGTGGCACTGGGCGTGAGCTGTGGGTGTGGCACTGGGCGTGAGCTGTGGGCGTGGCACTGGGCGTGAGCTGTGGGCGTGAGCTGTGGGCGTGAGCTGTGGGTGTGGCACTGGGCGTGAGCTGTGGGTGTGGCACTGGGCGTGAGCTGTGGGCGTGAGCTGTGGGCGTGAGCTGTGGACGTGAGCTGTGGGCGTGAGCTGTGGGTGTGGAAGTGGCCGTGAGCTGTGGGGGGTGTCAATGAGTGATCTGTGAGGGAGCGACAGTGGGGGCGTGGCAGTGGCCGTGGCCGTGGGTGTGAGCAGTGGGGGAGCAGCAGTGGGCGTGGCAGTGGGTGTGAGCAGTGGGTGTGAGCCGTAGGGGAGCAGCAGTGGGCATGAGCTGTGGGTGTGGCAATGAGTGTGAGTGATGGGGAGTGGCAGTGGTGAGTGTGAACTCTGGCAAGCAACAGCAGGTTGTGAGAGTGAAGGTCTGATCACTGGGTGAGCAGCGGGTGTGAGCAGCAGGTGTGAGCAGCAGGTGTGAGCACCGGAAGCGAAGGTCAGTGCGAATGTCTGGGTGCAACAGTTAGTGTGAGCTGCAAGTGGCAGAGGGAGGCAGCACAGGTAATTGTCGGGACGGCAGTTAATGTGAGCTGCATGTGGGCTGTGTGGCAGAGAGTTTCTTTGGGACCCAGACAGTGTGTGCACCAGAGGAGTACCATTGAAATTGAGCAGCTAATTAAGAGTGAGTGCCAGACAATGACTGCGAGTTTAACACTGACAATTGTTGTGTGTGATCGAGTATGATTAGTGAGGCGTGAATGTGAACAGCAGGCAGGAGCGGGCTAACAGGGTGGTGAATCTGTGGAATTCATTGCCACAGCCAGCTGTGGAGGCCAAGTCATCGGGGATTTTTAAGGCACGTATCGACAGATTCTTGATCCGTAAGATACTGTATGTCAGGGGTTATGGGGAGAAGGCAGGAGAATGGGGTTGAGAGGGAAAGATAGATTAGCTACGATTGAATGGCAGAGTAGACTAGATGGGCCGAATGGTCTAATTCTGCTCCTTTCACTTATTTTATTGTGTGGTGATCACATTCCACTCTGCCAACTGGCACGTGACAAATAAATGTATCTTGTATCTTGAACATTTGGAAATATCAATTTAATCTTGCTCTGAATAATTTCCTTTTGTCCATTTGCGCTACATTAGATATATAAAATAAACTGATTTTGTATTGTGCAAGAAGAATCCGCAGATGCAAGTTACACTGAAGACAGACACAAAATGCTGGAGTAACTCAGCGGGTCAGGCAGCATCTGTGGAGAAAAGGGGAACAGGTGATGTCTCGACCTGAAACGCCACCTATTCCTTTCCCCCAGAGGTGCAGCCTGACCCGCTGAGTTACTCCGGCGTTTAGTATCGTCTGTTCAAGTTCAACGGCGATGTAATTGAAATGTTGGAGACTTTGAACGTTTACCGGGTGGGCGAGTTTTGAACGGGTGGGGCTTTAACATCAGAGCCCATACGTTTCATGACAGAAGTAAGGAAACAGGCAGTGAGAGAAGTGGGGAACTCTCTCACAGAAAACAGCAGCTGTTAGCTCAATTCATCATTGTAAGTAGATTATTGTCAGACAACAAAATTACGGGAGATGAGGCCAGAGTGGTGGGAAGGAATGGGAATGAGCTGTGATCTCAATGGACAGGAGGGTGGAATAGTAGCCTCCTTTTGCTCTGTTTTGGGCAGATAGCTTGACAGTGGAGGGTGAGGTTTGATCGGGGCGGTGGTGGTGCTAGAGGAAGCAGATGCTCAGATGCTGGGAGTGCGGAAGGAGGAGAATGGCATCCGTCTCCTTGACGCTTCCAGATAAAGCTGCTCGAACGCAAAGGGGTTCTGATTAAAACACAAAGTGCTGGAATAACTCCATCTCAAGCTTCACCTCTGGACAGAATATATAGGCTCGGGTCGAGGCCCTTCCTTTGATTGACACAAAATGCAGGAGTAACTCAGCAGGTCGGGCAGCATCTCCGGAGAAAAGGAATAGGTGACGTTTCGGGTCTGGGCTGTTTAAGCCCGGACTCGGTACCTCAGCCACGTGAGAGTCTGAAGAAGGGTCTCGACCTGAAAGGTCACCTATTCCTTTTGTCCAGAGATGCTGCCTGACTCGTTGAGTTACTCCAGCTTTTTGTCTATTAAAAGAAGGGTCTCGACTTGGGTCTATCCATTCTTACCACAGATGGAGCCTGACCCGCTGAGTTATTCCAGCATTTTGTGTCTACCTGCGGTGTAAACCGGCATTTGCAGTTCCTTCATTTGATGATCATTTTCATGCTGATAAACCCTGAACTCTCCAAAGGGCTCTGTCTCCTGATGAGACTTGGTCCTTGGGTGACCTTCATTGTGAGCTGAGCTGAGCTCATAATAAGCAGTAGCCATTCAGACAGGGACCCGCTGAGTTTCTCCATCTTCTTGTGTCTATCTGCTGGAGTCCGACACGCTCTTTAACCAACGGGCCATTCTTAGTCAACAACAGTCGTCACAGAGCTGGTGCTGCAGCGGACTACAGTTTGTCTCTCTCTGGAAAAACATGCCGTGGGGTTTTGTATTAACCCCTGACGGAGTTGCTGCCCGCTGTGCACAGTGCAGTCTTGTTTGCAGAGTGAAGCAGCGTCATGCTTTGAACTTGACTGCTGCAGACACAGAGAAACACTGGGCACTTTTCAAAATGAGTCAGCACTTTATTCCATTTATTCCATGGTGTTATGTGGCCTGGCCTCTCTGTGTAATGCAGGCGAAGCACTAATAAAGTACATGAGAGTCAAACTGTAATGTAAGGCACAACAACACTCCTTCAGCCAGCAGCATCTCTGCAGCCTTACAGTCTGTGACAATAGCCATTTTTGTTCATGCGCCCACAGTTCATAAGTCAAAGGAGCAGAATTAGGCCATTCGGCCCATCGAGTCTACTCCGCCATTCAATCCCGGCTGATCTATCCCTTTCTCTCAACTCCATTCCCTTGCCTTTTCCCCACAACCCTCGATGCCCTTACTAATCAAGAATCTGTCAATCTCTGCCGTAAAAATACCCATTGCAACGGCCTCCTCGGCCGTCTGTGGCAATTAATTCTATAAATTCACCACCCTCTGGTTAAAGAACCTCCTCATCTCCTTTCTAAAGGTACGTCCTATTATACACGGAAACAGCAGCTGCAAACACAGTATGTGGTCCTTGTGATCAACTCGCTTCCAAAGATTCCATTGTGCGTGCGTGAGTGTTTGTGTTTATGTGTGTAGTCTGTCTGAGTGTAGAGAGTGTCTGAGAGTGGGTGAGCCAAGGGATCTATATTGCTTATTGACAGATGGCTTAGTAATTGATATAGATCAATCACTTCCACTTTGAGGGAAAAAATATTTGTTCCTTTGTTTGGTGGTTCATTTTTTCACATGTGTTTCTGCCCTGTAAACAGACCAACTTTAGCCGGTATCTCAAACTCAACCTCCACAGGACGCATATTGGGTAGCGCAGAGACCCGGGTTTGACCCTGACTACTGGTGCTGTCCGTACAGAGTTTGTACATTCTCCATGTGACTGTGTGGGTTTTCTCCGGATGCTCCGGTTTCCTCCCACACTCCAAAGACGTTTCATCCTTGTAGGGTAATTGGTTTCCCAAAAATTGTACATTGTCCCAAGTGTGTAGGATAGCACTGGTGTACAGGGGTCGCTGGTGGGTGCGGACCTGGTGGGCCGAAGGGCCTGTTTCCGCACTGTATCTCTGTCGGCTTTATACATAGTCTTTCAAACCATCGCACACCTGAAACTCAACATGTGGCGGAGATCCAGATGTTGCGATCTACCTGTAAGGACAGAGGAAGCAGATTGAGTGAACATGGGCGGCACTGTGGCGCAGTGGGAGTTGCTGCCTCACGGCGCCAGAGACCCGGGTTTGATCCTGACTGCGGCTGCTGTCTGTACGGAGTTTGCACGTCCCTCCTGTGACCGAGTGGGTTTTGTCCGGGTGCTCCTGTGTCCTCCCACATCCCAAAGGTGTGCAGGTTTGCAGGTTAATTGGCTTTGCAAATTGTCCCCAGTGTGTAGGATAGAACTAGTGAATTAGAGATGGATGGTCATCGTGGACTGAGGAGGGCAAACTGCTTGTTTCCATGCTGACTCTCCAAAACTAAAATGAAAATAAATAATTTTAAAAAAGGAAATGTACAAATCCTTGAATACAATTTATAATTTTTTTTTTTTTTTAAAGGCATCAGTGGTGGGGAGGTAGTTATTTCAAAGAGATGGCGCAGGCATGATGCGCTGAATGGGCCCTCGGTGCTATATTGCTTCAATTCTATGGTTAACAGTGTTTGTGCTTTTGTCTTGTTGCAGTATATGGGCTGTATCGAAGTGTTAAAATCAATGAGATCCCTTGACTTCAGCACCAGAACACAGGTGACAAGGTAAGATTGTGTCCCTCATTGGTCAGTACCTCTCCTGTAACCCTTGCGCAGAATGGCCATACATGGGACTGAACCGTCTCGTGGTCAGCGATCTGCTACTTGTCAGAAGAAAGTTAGAAACTAAATCGTTTTAAAAAAAAATCTAAATCTCAACTGCGTTTAAGTTTTGGTTATCAAGGGTACACTTTCTTATTTCTGTTTCTACCCCTCCCTCCCCCTCGCTCCTGCTCCCCCTCTCTATTGCTCCTCTCGCTCCCCGCCTCCTCTCTCTCCCCCTTCCCCCTCCCTCCCCTTCCCCCCTTCCCCCCCCTCCCTCCCCTTCCCCCCTCCCTCCCCTTCCCCCCTCCCTCCCCTTCCCCCCTCCCTCCCCTTCCCCCCTCCCTCCCCTTCCCCCTCCCTCCCCTTCCCCCCTCCCTCCCCTTCCCCCCTCCCTCCCCTTCCCCCCTCCCTCCCCTTCCCCCCACCTCCCCCCTTCCCCCCACCTCCCCCCTTCCCCCCACCTCCCCCCTTCCCCCCTCTCTCTCCCCCTTCCCCCCTCTCTCTCCCCCTTCCCCCTCTCTCTCCCCCTTCCCCCCTCTCTCTCCCCCTTCCCCCCTCTCTCTCCCCCTTCCCCCCCTCTCTCCCCCTTCCCCCCTCTCTCTCCCCCTTCCCCCCTCTCTCTCCCCCTTCCCCCCTCTCTCTCCCCCTTCCCCCCTCTCTCTCCCCCTTCCCCCCTCTCTCTCCCCCTTCCCCCTCTCACTCCCCCTCTCTCCCCGCCTTTCCCCTCTCTCCCCACTCTCCCCTTCCCCTCTTTCTTCCCCTCCCCTCTCTCCCCCACCCCACTCTCTCTGCTCTTTCTCTCCCCTCTCCCTCCACTGTGTTGACCATAAAGGGTTGATGTAAAGTGGTTGACAGCCACGTCTTTGCAGATTGATCAGCTCTCTGTGCACAGTGAATGAGAGTGGGGTTAGAAATAGCAGCACCGATCGATGGAGGCAAGTGAGAGCTGAGTGCAGCTCTAATATATTATTGATGATTCTCCGCAACCAATCAGTCTCGTTCTTACATAACCGAGAACTTCCCAAACTGAAAACAAAACACAGGCAAACTCACAAAGGAGAAATAAAAATTGCTGTGCTTCTTGTCACTGGAATCCTGAGCAGAATGATTTATCAGGAGGCTACTGAGGGAGTGTTTATAGAATCGGACATGGACATAGAAGCAGAATTAGGCCATTCTGCCCATCGAGCCTTCTCCGACATTCAATCATGGTTGACCTATTTTTCCACGCTCAACCCCATTCTCCTGCCTTCTCCCCATAACCTTCGACACCCGCACTAATCAAGAACTTATCAATCTCCTCTTTAAAAATACACAATGGCTTGACCTCCACAGCTGTCTGTGGTGATGAGTTTCACAGATTCACCGCCCTCTTACTAAAGAAATTCCTCCTCATCATTCTAACGAAGCATCCTTTGATTCTGAGGCTGTGCCCCCTGGTCCTTGACTTCACCGCTGCTACTTTTCCCATCCTATATCCTTCAGTGTGGAGACCCTCTGAAGTACAGATGTTCTTATCTGTTGAAAGCGTTCTAGTGCTAATGTCCCGATCGCTGACTTGAGTGAGACGGGTTATTTCTGCACATTGCAGGCAGGTAAATGGTCCTATCCTTTCCCCTGCAGAAAACTGCTACTCATTGGGTGAAGTAGCATTTTTTAAATTTCAGTGATCTTATGATCTATGTATGCAAAGAATGACTTTGAATCCCACAGGGGCAGTTGTGGAACTTTTATTACAGTTTCTGGGAACCGTGACTTGTCAAAAAAACGAAGGAAATTAAATTATAATTAAGTTCTTCCCATGAACGGAAATGTTCTCATTACTCCACCACGGCACCAATAGTGATGAGCTCTGGGTTTTCTTGCCTGGGAAGCATGTGCAGTGGATTTGGGATCGTGCAAGGCTGCGTCGACATGGTTTGAGATCCCGACTGCTTGCAACAGGATAATACTTTGAAACGTCTCGAGGCTTTGAAAGGCAGGTCCTGTGGCACGCAGCACACAGCACCAGAGGCCCGGGGTCCATCCTGATCGCGGGTGCTGTCCGTGTAGAGTTTGCACGATCCCCCTGTTGCCGCGTGGGCTTCCTCCGGCTGCTCTGGCCTCCTCCCACATCCCAAAGGCGTGTGGGCCAGCAGCTCAATTGGCCTCTGTAAATTGCCCCCTAGTGCATTGTAAATGAATGGGACAGTGGGATAACATAGAATTAGTGTGAACCGGGCGATCTATGGCTGACGTGCACTTGATGGGCCAAAGGGCCTGTTTCCATGCTGTATCCTTCAACGAATCGAAAGATACAGGGACGTTTAGAATGAATGTTCAAACAATATGAAGAAGAATGGGTTGGGCAGCTTGGGTTATTCCAATTCAATCCTCTCTAACCCAATACATTTCCTTTTTAGGGAAGCCATTAATCGGCTGCATGAAGCTGTGCCAGGCATAAAGGGGATTTGGAAAAAGAAGGTACTAAACGCACAACATTTCAAAACCACATGACATTTCACGTCTATTTTGGGTGGTAAAAACAAGGACACTACACAAAAGGACACAAGGTTCTGGAGTAACTCTTCCGGTCAAGCAGCATCTCTGGTAAACATGGATAGGTGATGTTTCGGGCCAGGACCCTTCTTCACACGAGTAACTCAGTGGGTCAAGCAGCATCTATGGACACCATGGATAAGTGATGTTTTGGATCTGGACCATTCAGCAGAAACGTCACCTATCCACGGTGTCGGGAGATGCTGCCTGACCCGCTAAGTTACTCCAGCATTTTGTGACCATTTTTTCTCAGTGGGCTTCCCAACTGAGCGTCTTTGAGAGCATCCCCACTCTCCCACCCCCCTTATTTATGTCATTCAGTGACGTGGGTCTCATTGGAGCAGGGTATCCATTATGCAGAGGATCACTGTAATGTGACCGTGCCTGGATCCAAAACCCTACAACGTCTTGTCAGACACAACACAATGAAAAAAAGAAGGGTCTCGACCCAAAACGTCACCCATTCCTTCTCCCCAGACATGCTGCCTGTCCTGCTGAGTTACTCCAGCATTTTGTGCCTATCTGAGAAAGAACAACGTTGACAACACTTGTGGAGAGCTAAACTTTGGAGAGCCAATGCTTTGGGTGGATGACCTTTCTTCTCTCTAAGTGAGAAAATACATGTTCCCGATGTTGGGGGAGTCCAGAACCAGGGGCCACAGTTTAAGAATAAGGAGTAGACCATTTAGAACGGAGACGAGGAAAAACGTTTTCACCCAGAGAGTTGTGCATCTGTGGAATTCTCTGACTTGGAGGGCAGTGGAGGCCAATTCTCTGGATGCTTACAAGAGAGAGTTAGAGCTCTTAATGATAGCGGAGTCGGGGGATATGGTGAGAAGGCAGGAACAGGGCACTGAATGTGGATGATCACAGTGAATGACGGTGCTGGCTTGAAGGGCTGAATGGTCTGCACCTGTTGTCGATTAATCAGTTTCAATTGAATAGCAGAATGGGAGCACCACGAGGAACCATCTAGGGAATGGTTCCACAGACACTGACGCTCACCGGGTTGCGGGTCCCACAGATACTGTGTGTGACTGGGCATTGTGTCTGACAGACAATCGCTGGTTTGTGTGGGACCTGTGTGGGTTTTCTCCGGGTGCTCCGCTTTCCCCCCACACTCCAAAGATGTAGAGGTTTGTAGATTAATTGGCTTCGGTAAAATTGAAAATCGTCCCTAGCGTGTAGAAAAGTGTTCCATTCATTGTTGAGATGTTATTCTTAATATAATCATATTATATTAATAATATAAGTATTATTTTTTATTTTAATTATTTTTTATTTTTCTTATTTTTTAAAATATAATCATAATCAATATTATTTAATCACAATCTTCATTGATTATACACGTATTCTTTCACTCCCCCCATTCGCAACAAGTATAGAGTCCCCCTTGTCCTCAGTCTGAAGAAGGGTCTCGACCCGAAATGTTGCCTATTTCCTTCGCTCCATAGATGCTGCCCCACCCGCTGAGTTTCTGCAGCATTTTTGTCTACCTTCGATTTTCCCGCATCTGCAGTTCCTTCATGAACAGTTGCATTTGGTTGCTGACCACTTTATGCTGCTTATGATTTGCTGATGTCTGGAAACTGTGCAAATTACTTTTGTGTCCCTTCAGCCTGCGAATCAGTCGCTCTATTCAGTCCTCGGGAGGAGCAACCTGAGGTTCGCTGGGATGAGTGTCACCCTCAACATCTCCATCGAAGGGTTAAACCTGGCACTGCCCACGACAAGGCAGGTATGGAGGGGCTGGGGAGAGTGGCATGTGGTGGGAGGGAGATAGGGAGGGAAAGGGAAACGCCACGGTTGCGAGGCGATGGAGAGTTAGGAGAGGATCGGGTGGATTCAGAGTGACGGACCCACAAGCAACGTCACAGTGGCTGCAAGTGCCCTGTGTGTGTTCGTGTGTGTGTGCGTGTGCGTGGATCCACAGTCTTCCAGAGCTTAGTTTATTATTATTGCCACTTGTACCGAGGTACAATAAGAAGCATTTTTGTTGCCTGCTATACAGTCAGCGAAAAGACTATGCAAGATTACAGGCTGTCTCTTAGTGGGACATTTACGAGTCAAGAGTGTTTTATTCTCATATGTCCCAGATAGAACAATGAAATCCTTGCTTGCTGCAGCACAACAGAATATGTAAACATAGTACATAACGGGAGAAAAGACATTCAGTGTGTGTACACACGTTCACACATATTCAATCTCAATAAATATAGTGACTAATAGCAATAGTTTGTTGCAGTTCAGAGCTTATTTGTTGTCATGTTTAATAGCCTGATGGCTGTGGGGAAGAAGCTGTTCCTGAACCTGGACGTTACAGTTTTCAGGATCCTGTACCTTCTTCCCGATGGCAATAGGTGAAATGAGTGTGTGGCCAGCATGGTGTGGGTCTTTGATGATGTTGGCTGCCTTTTTGAGGCGGCGACTTCGATAGATCCCTTCAATGGTGGGGAGGTCAGAGCCGGTGATGGACTGGGCCGTGATCACAACTTTTTGCAGTCTTTTCTGCTCCTGGACGTTCAAGTTGCCGAACCAGGCCACGATGCAACCAGTCAGTATGCTCTCTACTGTACACCTGTAGTAGTTCAGGAGAATCCTCCTTGACATACTGAATATTCTCAGGAAGTAGAGTAATTTAGCAAAGGAACAGACCCGATAGCCCAGTATGTCCAATCCTATCATCAAGTAGGCCTCCTATAAATCAGCGAGAACAAGCGATCATAGAACATAGAAACATAGAAAAATAGGTGCAGGAGTAGGCCATTCGGCCCTTTGAGCCTGCACCGCCATTCAATGTGATCATGGCTGATCATCCAACTCAGTATCCCGTACCTGCCTTCTCTCCATACCCCCTGATCCCTTTAGCCACAAGTGCCACATCTAACGCCCTCTTAAATATAGCCAATGAACTGGCCTCAACTACCTTCTGTGGCAGAGAATTTCAGAGACTCACCACTCTCTGTGTAAAGAATGTTTTCCTCATCTCGGTCCTAAAGGAATTCCCCCTTATCCTTAGACTGTGACCCCTTGTTCTGGACTCCCCCAACATCGGGAACAATCTTCCAGCATCTAGCTTGTCCAACCCCTTAAGAATTTTGTAAGTTTCTATAAGATCCCCCCTCAATCTTCTAAATTCCAGCGATCAAGGAGACTTGGCGGCCATTTTGCAGAGCACTTGCTTTCGGTCCGCAAAGGCCCACTGGATCTCCCGGTTGCTAACCATTTTAACTCCCCTTCCCACTCCCATACTGACCTTTCTGTCCTGGGTCTCCTCCATTGTCAGAGTGAAGCTACATGCAAACAGGAGGAACAGATTAGGTGGCCCCCACCTTTTCACTTTCCTCCTCCCTCCTCACCTTTCCACCCAGCCACAATAATCTTATACACCTTGGCACTTTCTCCATAGCCTTATACACCTTATGCACCATTGTACTTTAAGCGTGTGTAAGAAGGAACTGCAGATGCTGGTTTAAACCAAAGACAGACACAAAAAGCTGGAGTAATTCAGCGGGACAGGCAGCATCTCTGGAGAGAAGGAATGGGTGACGTTTCGGATCGAGACGTCTGAGGAAGGGTCTCGACCCGAAACGCCACGCATTCCGTCTCTCCAGAGATGCTCCCTGTCCGATTCTGCTTGTCCCGCTGAGTTACTCCAGCTTTTTGTGTTTATCTATGGCACTTTAAGCACTTAGTATTAGGTCAGGTGCACACACAAGGTTGTTGCATTAAGCAGGGTTTCCAGGATTATAGGCAATATACAGACATGGATAGAGGATTGGTTAAAGGTTGGACACCATGGGTCACAGGAAGAGTTCTCAAGTTGTCTACCTTGAAAACATCCATGTGCATTTCATTTTACAGATAATCGCAAACCATAACATGCAGTCCATCTCCTTTGCCTCGGGTGGTGATATGGTAAGCAACCTTCAGATTTGACATTGCATCTACCTCACCTGCTCATTGTTCTCGGGCCTAAAGAGGAATGGTCCTTTATAATTACTGGACCTCAGATATGGGGTGTGGGGTAACTGCTCCTGGACAGAATACTAGACACCAGGGATCTCTACAGAGAGGGTGAGTGTTTCCTTTGGTTCAACGAGCATGACAACCGCCATATCCTGCTCCCCTATCACTTCTTCTCTTGTCTGAAGAAGGGCGTTGCCTATTTCCTTGGGGTCAGTGTCACAGTGAAGGCCTGTGTATTGGGGAGAAGAGGAACCCATACTCTACTGACCTCCAGCACCATGGTGGGAGGTACGGATCTGTATCCTGGTAGATCAGCATCCATGGGATAGAAGGGAGGAATTACTAACCTGAAGAAGGGACTCGACCCGAAACGTCGCCTGTTTCCTTCGCTCGGTAGATGCTGCCGCACCCGCTGAGTTTCTCCCGCTGAGCATTTTTGTCTACCTTCGATTTTCCAGCATCTGCAGTTCCTTCTTGAACTTGTTCTCTTGCCTCATGTTCCTATTGATGGAAGAAATGAGCGGGGGTTGATTAGTTGCTCGTGGACTGGATAGCTGTTGCAGCCTAGAGGGCCACGGTCTGCCTTCCAGCCCCACAGTTCTGCCATCTTCAGTAGGAATCCCTGGAGAATGATTATCCCTGGAGATTCTTGAATCTGAGATCACTGGCAAAGGAACTTAGGTCTTTATTCTTTGGAGCGCAGAAGGTTAAGGGGGGACTTGATTGAGGTCTTTAAAATGATGAAAGGGATAGACAGAGTTGACGTGGATAAGCTTTTCCCATTTGAGGGTAGGGAAGATTCAAACAAGAGGGCATGACAGGAGAATTAAGGGACAGAAGTTTAGGGGTAACATGAGGGGAAACCTCTTTACTCGGAGAGTGGTGGCTGTGTGGAATGATCTTCTAGCTGAAGTGGTGGAGGCAGGATCGATTTTAACATTTAAAAGTAAAGTGGATAGGTATATGGACGGGAAGGGAATGGAGGGGTATGGTCTGAGTGCAGGTAGATGGGACTAGGGGAAAATAAATGGTCGGCACGGACTGGAAGGGCCGAGAAGGCCTGTTTCCGTGCTGTAATTGTTATATGGTTATATGTTATATGGTTAACTGCACTGATGTGAATACACGATTGTCCAAGGCAAAGAACAATCTACCCCCCAGATATTTCTCAGGAATGACACAAACCCCTGGCACAAAATTGTTCCGACGGCACAGTGGCGCAGCTCGTGGAGTTGCTGCCCTCACGGTGCCAGAGACCCGGGTTCGATCCTCGCCTTGGGTGCTGTCTGTGTGGAGTTTGCACGTTCTCCCCGTGACCACATGGGTTTCCCCCGGGTGCTCTAATTACCCCCTATATTCCAAAAGCTTGCGGGATTGTCGGCAAATTTTTGAAGTGTTTTTTAAAAACGGTTTTATGGGCTGTGAATGCCACTATCCATTGCTCATTGCTTTGAATTAGGGAATGGTTTAAAAGTCAATCATATTAGTGGATCTGCCGTATATCAACTGGTCAGGGTGAGGATGACAGATTTTCTTCCCTGACCGGCATTAATAAACCAAATGGATTTTATTAGCTGTGCAATAGTTTTGTGCCTACTGCTACTAAACTTGGCTTTATCCCAAATTCCAGACTTATTTAATTACTTGTATTTAGCATACTCAAGTGCAATGGTGTAAGTCAAAAACCTGAACCTAGGTATTGGGTAAACCAGATCCTGGTTGTTAGACAAGTCACTTAACCACAAAGACGCGATATCCATCAACCTGTAATTTTAAACGGGGAAAGGACTTCCACAAACTCGACCCATTAAGTGGGCTGCACTCGCCACGTCCGTTCAGAGCATTCACAGGGACCCGCTCTACGTCAGTTGTCTCTCCCTCATTTTGTCTCTTGTTAGAAACCAGTCGTTAAAACGCCAGAGGCGGCAGGGGCTGGAACCAGGGGCAACAAACGATCTGCTGGAGGAACTTAGTGGGTCGAGCAGCATCTGTGGGTGGAGAGGAATGGTTGACGTTTCAGGTCAAAGGACTGGGAGTGGAGAGGGAAGATAGCCAGTGTAAAGAGGAGAGGAGGAGTGGCGCAAGGTGATGTGTGTATGGAGCCAGGTGAGGAAGGGGAAGGGTGGAGTTGGGAGGCAGAGGCAAGCGGATGATGAATGGAGGCAAAACCGGGAAAAAGAAAGTAGAGTGGCGCAGCGGTAGAGCTGCTGCCGGACCGCGCCAGAGACCCTGGTTCAATCCTGACCTCGGGTGCTGCCTGCGCTGAGTTTGCTGTGACCACATGGGCTTTCTCCGGGTGCTACTGTTTCCTCCCACAGCCCAACATTGTGTGCGTTTGAAGGTCAATTGACTTCTGTAAATAGCTCCTAGTGTGCAGGATGTGAAAGTGGGAAAATGGTGAACTAGTGAACAGGTGATTGGTGTTCAGGTTGGACTCAGTGGGCCGAAGGGCCTGATTCCACTTGGTATCGCTTAACGAAGGGAAACTAAGTTGTAACTGGATATCTTCCCTTGCAGGATACCACAGATTATGTTGCTTACGTAGCAAAGGATCCTGTGAACCAAAGAGGTGAGTGTTCACTACGACATTATCTTCAATCTATGCACTGCATTTAATGTGGCAGATTAACGCGGTAGTATTATGAGACAAAAAGTTACAATAGACCACAAAATGAAATATGAGAACCAGCTTGGCCAGAGTATTAAGTTTTAAGAAGTGACTTATGGGGGGGAAAGAGAAATGGGGAGATGAAGGTACAGAAAAATGCTGGAGAAACTCAGCGGGTGAGGCAGCATCAATGGAGCTGACTCTTCTTCAGAGGGTCTCGATGCAAAACCCATTCTTTCGCTCCATAAATGCTGCCTCACCCGCTGAGTGTCTCCAGCATTTTTGTCTCCCTTCGATTTTTCCAGCATCTGCAGTTCTTTCTTAAACAATGGAGAGATGAAGAGGGTTTTCGGAGACAGTTAACCAGAGGTTTGGGACCTTAGCAGCTGCAAAATACAACCACAAGTGCTGGAGAATCTCAGCGGGTGAGGCAGCATTTATGGAGCGAAGGAATAGGTGACGTCACCTATTCATTCGCTCCATCGATGCCGGATTCACCCGCTGAGTTTCTCCAGCATTTTTGTCTACCTTCGATTTTTCCAGCATCTGCAGTTCCTTCTTAAACATCACAAGTGGTGGAGTCATTAAAATTGGGGATGATCACACCAGGTAGGAATTGGACGAACATATACTTGTTCAAAACACAAAAGAAGTATGACCATAGTGAGTACTTGAAGATAGGTTGAAACATAGAAACATAGAAAATAGGTGCAGGAGTAGGCCATTCGGCCCTTCGAGCCTGCACCGCCATTCAATATGATCATGGCTGATCATCCAACTCAGTATCCCATACCTGCCTTCTCTAGAACTTTAAAATCAAGGTGAAAGCCAGTGGGGCAGTGGGCACAGTGGGGACTGGCAGCTGTTGCAGGTTAGGATGCAGGCAGCAGGATTTTGGAACAGCTAAAGGGATAACATGGGGTGGGGTTGGTCAGGGTAATGTAGGAATAATGGGGGGGATCTTATAGAAACATATAAAATTATAAAAGGACTGGACAAGCTAGATGCAGGAAAAATGTTCCCAATGTTGGGCGAGTCCAGAACCAGGGGCCACAGTCTTAGAATAAAGGGGAGGTCATTTAAGACTGAGGTGAGAAATTACTTTTTCACCCAGAGAGATGTGAATTTATGAAATTCCCTGCCACAGAGGGCAGTGGAGGCCAAGTCACTGGATGGATTTAAGAGAGAGTTAGATAGAGCTCTAGGGGCTGGTGGAATCAAGGGATATGGGGAGAAGGCAGGCACTGGTTATTGATAGGGGACGATCAGCCATGATCACAATGAATGGCGGTGCTGGCTCGAAGGGCCGAACGGCCGCCTCCTGAAGCTATTTTCTATGTTTCTATGTTTCTTAATAATGAAGTGTAATGGCAACGACAGCCTTGTAAGGTATTCAGTGGCAGATGAACAAGATCTAATTTGACGGTAGACACAAAATGCTGGAGTAACTCAGCGGGACAGGCAGCATCCTTGGAGAGAAGGAATGGGTGACATTTGGGCCGTGGCCCTTCTTCAGACTTGATATTGGTAGCAACATATTGAGACATGACTGATGCATATTAATATGGATTAATCGCCACCTACTTTGGCTTCACTGGACCGCAACTCCCGTCAGAGAAGGTGGCAAAAACCTGCTATTCTGAACGTTTGTGGAAAATAATTTATCATAACTGCACCTCCCTGAGCCCACGTGGGTTTGTTTTGGGTGCTCCAGTGTCCTTCCAAATGCCAAAGACGTGCGGGTTTGTAGATTGTAGATTGCCCCTTGTGTGTTGGGAGCGGATGGAGAAAGGGGGATAACATGGAAGTGATGTGAACGGGTTGGCGTGTTATACAGTGGGCTTAAGCGCCCGTTTCCTTGCTGTGCCGCTAAACTAAACTTACCTCTGTGCTGTTTGACGATACGACTCTGGCTGCGGGGACTAACCGAGACTCCTGTTCATGTCCTGCAGCCTGCCACATCCTGGAGTGCTGTGAGGGTTTAGCACAGACTGTGATCAGCACGATCGGACAGGCCATTGAACTCCGGTTCAAACAGTATCTGCACACCCCCCCAAAGCCGGTGGCCCCACATGACAGGTAAGATCATTCTAACCGAGCAATCTATTCAAGCAGTGAACCTGGTTAGTCATTTTTAAGAAGGAACTGCAGATGCTGGACAATCGAAGGTAGACAATAATGCTGGAGAAACTCAGCGGGTGCGGCAGCATCTACGGAGCGAAGGAAATAGGCGATGTTTCGGGTCGAGACCCTTCTTCAGGTTAGCGATTCCTCCCTTCTTTCCCATGGATGCTGGCTTCTACCAGGGTACAGATCCGTCCCTCCCCCGCCCTGGTGCTGGCTGTCAGTAGAGTATTGGTTCCTCTTCTCCCCAGTACACAGGCCTTCACTGTGTCACTGACCCCATCCTGTGTGGGGTAAATCACAGACCCCCACCCCCCCTCCTTTCCCATCATAATGCGGGGAAAATCGGAGATCTCTGTTAACTGTTGGGGAGTTATAGACTGTTCCTTCACTGTGTTGGAGAAATCATGGACCCTGTACGGCAGGTGATTATACCCTGCCTGGTCCTGTTCCCTGCTCCTACCGGATCCTGGTAGGAGCAGGGAGGTTCTACTTCAGTTGTACAGGGTCTTGGTGAGACCACACCTGGAGGATTGCGTACAGTTTTGATCTCCAAATCTGAGGATGGACATTATTGCCATAGAGGGAGTGCAGAGAAGGTTCACCAGACTGATCCCTGGGATGTCAGGACTGTCTTATGAAGAAAGACTGGATAGACTCGGTTTATACTCTCTAGAATTTAGGAGATTGAGAGGGGATCTTATAGAAACTTACAAAATTCTTAAGGGGTTGGACAGGCTAGAAGCAGGAAGATTGTTCCTGATGTTGGGGAAGTCCAGGACAAGGGGTCACAGCTTAAGGATAAGGGGGAAATCCTTTAAGACCGAGATGAGAAAGACTTTCTTCACACAGAGAGTGGTGAGTCTCTGGAACTCTCTGCCACAGAGGGTAGTTGAGGCCAGTTCATTGGCTATATTTAAGAGGGAGTTAGATGTGGCCCTTGTGGCTAAGGAGATCAGAGGGTATGGAGAGAAGGCAGGTACGGGATACTGAGTTGGATGATCAGCCGTGATCATATTGAATGGCGGTGCAGGCTCGAAGGGCCGAATGGCCTACTCCTGCACCTAATTTCTATGTTTCTATGTTTCTGTGACCCCTATCCCACCACTTTGAAGGGAATCACAGATAGTTCATTCAATATGTATGGATGGGGGGGGGGGAGAGGATCCCCTGTCCCGTGACACAGTGGGGGGATCACAGACCCTTCCTTACATGTGTTGTGAAGTTCAACACCTCCTGTCCCGTCACAGTGTAGGGGGCTCACTGACTCGTGTCCCATCACCATTCCTTCACTGCGCTGGGGAACCACATTCCCCCGATCCCATCACCCTACAGGGGAATGTATAGCCAGGAACTGCAGATGCTGGTTTAAACCCCCAGATGGACACAAAAAGGTGGAGTAACTCAGCGGGACAGGCAGCATCTCCGAAGAAGGGTCTCGACCCGAAACGTCACCCATTCCTTCTCTCCAGGGATGCTGCCTGTCCCGCTGAGTTACTCCAGCATTTTGTGTCTACCTTCACTCTACAGGGGAATCACGGCCTGCTCCTTGACTGTGTGGGGCATATCACTGACCCCTGCCCCAATACACTGCAGGTAGAATCACGGACCACAGTCACTTTGCCAACTTCAATGGTTCAGTGGTATTTTATTGTCACATGTACCGAGGTACAGTGATATTATTATTATCTAAAGGGCCTGTCCCACTTACCCAATTTTTTTCGTAGACTTGCCGACACCCCGCGACATGTCGACACGTGACGCCTGTATGGTCGTGAGTATCCGCCCAAAGAGTCGTACCGTTGTCTGGTCGCCGCTGGATTTTCAGCATTTAAAAAAATTTCGGCGACCTGCTGCGACTAATGACGGGTACCGGCAGTCGCCGAAGTAATCGCGTAAGTGGGACAGGCCCTTTAGGCTCGAGGCTCCCGTCCACGGGAGAACAAAGACGGGGAGAGATTGAACTTTTTTTTCGCCTTCCATCACAGTGAGGAATGTGGAGGAGTCACTGTGGTGGATGTTTACGTTCAAGTCAAGAGAATTTATTGTCATGTGTCCCAGATAGGACAATGACATTCTTGCTTGCTGCAACACAACAGAATATAGTCAGGATAAATACAGAACAGTTCAATGTGGCTATGTAGCATAGACCATATATATACACATAAATAAACAGATAAAGTGCATTAGGCTGTTATAGATCAGAGTTTGTTTGAAGTTGTGTTTAATAGCCTAATGCCCAGGGGAAGAAGCTGTTCATGAACCTGGATGTACCAGATTTCAGGCTCCTGTACCTTCCACCTGATGGCAGCGGGGAGATGAGTGTGTGGCCAGTATGGTGTGGGTCCGTGGTCACAACTTTCTGCAGTCTTTTCCGCTCCGGGATGCTTAAGTTGCCGAACCAAGCCACGATGCAACCAGTCAGTATGCTCTCTACTGTGACACCTGTAGATGTACGAGAGAGTTAAAATGTATTTTGTGTGTTCTATTGCTTTTTATTGTATGGCAAATGAAATTCCTCGTATGTTTGAAAACATACTTGGCTAATCAAGTGTTATTATGATTGTGATGAATCATTTTTGCATACAGTTCATTAAAAGAATGACTACACGCAAGCACAATCTTAATTAAGTGCAAGTGTCTAGGAATAGTAACTGGGGCAGTAGGCAAGAGCTGCCATGTTTTGCCACCATTTTCCATCTTGGCGCCCACCACGACCACATACTCAATACCCAACTTGTGCAATAAGCCTGGGATGTTTCAATGAGGGATGAGCTGGGGGGCAGCTTGGTGGCGCTGCGGTAGAGTTGCTGCCTTACAGCAAATGCAGCACCGGAGACCCGGGTTCGATCCCGACTATGGAGTTTGTACGATCTCCCCGTGACCTTGTGGGTTTTCGCCGAGATCTTCGGTTTTGTCCCACACTCCAAAGACGTACGGGTGTGTAGATTAATTGGCTTGGCGTGTGTGTGCGAAATGTCCCGAGTGAGGGTAGGATAGTGTTGGTGTGCGGGGATCGCTGGTCGGCGCCGACTCGGTGGGCCGAAGGGCCTGTTTCCGCGCTGCATCTCTAAACTAAATTAAACTAACGATCAATTATTGCTGTGTACGAGGATACGATGATAATTTCAGCTGGACATTTCTCATATTTGTCCCCCGCAGGATGGCCGGCAGCGAGATGTCCTCCTGGGGTGAAGAGGAGGAGACGTCAGACCACAATTATTACAATAGCATTCCAGGAAAGCAGCCCCCGCTGGGCGGTGTTGTGGATGTGAGGGGCAGACACTGGCAGGTACAGACCCAGGCACCATGCTCCTCAGGCGCCCAGCAGGTCAGTAACTGTCCCAAAACACAATGCTACAGAAACCCGAGTCTGAAGAAGGGTCCCCGACCCAAAACGTAACTCAAGTCAAGTCGGGTTTATTTGTCACATACACATACGAGATGTGCAGTGAAATGAAAAGTGGCGATGCTTACGGATTGTGCAAAAAAAACTACAAAACAGAATGGAACAGAATCACATATTCACATATTACATATTTGTAGGAGGAAAAAAAGAAAAAAACAGCCATTTTAAAAAGACACCACACAACAGTAAATTGTTACAGTGAAGTTAGTTCCTGGTGAGATAGGAGTTTACAGTCCTAATGGCCTCTGGGAAGAAATTCCTTCTCATCCTCTCCGTTTTCACAGCGTGGCAACGGAGGCTTTTGCCTGACCGTAGCAGCTGGAACAGTCCGTTGCTGGGGTGGAAGGGGTCTCCCATGATCTTGTAGGCTCTGCAGTTGCTAACTTATCCATGTTCTCCAGAGATGCTGCCTGGCCCGCTGAGTTACTCCAGCACTTCGTATCTTTTTTTTGGAAACCAGGGTCTCTGGATGCACAGAGTCTCTTGCCCGGAGTAGGTGAATCAAGGACCAGAGGACATGGGTTGACGGTGAAGGGGAAAAGATTTAATAGGATTCTGAAGGGTAACTTTTTCACACAAAGGGTGGTGGGTGTATGGGAACAAGCTTCCAGAGGAGGTAGTTGAGGCTGGGACTATCCCAACGTTGACGGAACAGTTAGACAAGTACATGGATAGGACTGGTTTGGAAGGATATGGACCAAACACGGGCAGGTGGGACATGTTGGCCGGTGAGGGCAAGTTGGGCCAGTATCACTCTATGGCTCTATCTGTAGTTCTTCATTTCTTCCTCACAGTTGAGTTCAGTTTATTGTCACGTGTACCGAGGTAGACTGAAAACCTTTTGTTGTATGCTAACCAGGCAGTGAAAGGCCTAAACATGATTACAATCGAGCCATTCACAGTGTACAGATAGAGATTTAAAAGAGTGATGCGATTATAACGCTTGATTGCAGATCCATTTCCTTGATTAGGGCACAAAGATTCGGCTGGGTTAGGCATCATCCTGGATCAGAGAACAGTAGTTGATTAGCTGTGAATGACACAATTCCTTTCCCCAATTCCAACGCATTTTCAATAAATCAACTATAATTTTTGGGACGTCGAACTGTTGTAGCTGGGACATTGTTGGCTGGAGTTTCTCCAGCACTTTTGTCTACCTCGATTTTTCAGCATCTGCAGTTCCTTCTTAAACACATTGTTGGCCGGTGTGGGCAAGTTGGGCCGAAGGGCCTGTTTCCGCACTATCACGCTATGACTCTAAAATTACATAGACACAAGGAACTGCGGATGCTGGAACTTTGGACAAAGAGCACAAAGTGCTGGAGTTAGTCAGTGGCAAATGGCAACATCTCTGGATAACATGGAGAGGTGATGTTTCGGGTCGGGATCCTTCTTCAGACCCTAAAATTACCATACTTGTGTGTTATAGTTCACCTTAAGTCATCTTTTACATTTTGCTGGATGTAATGCATTTTTTGAATTATTTGGAGAACAAGCTGCCGGACGGAGGTAGTTGAGGCAGGGACTGTCACAACGTTTCAGAAACATTTCGGCAGGTACCTCGGTAGGCCAGGTTTAGAGGGATATGGGCAGGTGGGACGAGTGTAGATGGGACATGTTGGCCCGTGTGGGCAAGTTGGGCCGAAGGACCTGTTCCCACATTGTAAGACTCTCTATATCATTCCGTAACGTCACTTTCAGTCACTTCAAACTAGGATCCACCCAGATGGTGCACAAGAGGCAGATTAAAATGCCTGTTTTGATGATTAAACCCATTTCCAGCTCCAGGGATCAAACGGGGTGGCTTGTTGCCTGTAAATGTATCAAGGAATAGAAATCGATAGTTTGAAACAGTGGTCAAAGATTTTATAATGTGCAAAAAAAAATGCAGAATTTGAGAAATAACGGTCTCGAAACAAGCAGCTTTTGTTGACTGGTCATTGATTGCACCTGGTTGACTCTAATGGACCATTGATCGAGAGACATTAGTTTACATTTTATGTGGCAACTGAGGAATTCAAATTTAAGTAATTTAATAAAATCTGGACCAAAAAAAAGCTAGTCTCAGCATGGAGGTATCCATTAAACTACTAATTATCTTAAAAGCACTTCAATGTTGCTGATGGTGTTCTGGAAACAGAATTGGCTATCCTTGAAAATCAAAAAAAAAACCTATTCCACGATACATTTACAGGCAATAAGCCACTGTTTGATGTAAATCTAAGATACAAGCAAAAAATGCTGGAAGCATTCAACAGGTCAGGTGGCATCTGTGGTAAGAGAGAGAGAGAGGTGAGGTTTCAGACTGAAAACCTCCCGGTTTAGGTTAATTATTGTCATGCAGTATGTATCAAGATACAGTGAAATGTTTTAACCATATAACATATAACCACATAACAATTACAGCACGGAAACAGGCCCTCTCGGCCCTTCCAGTCCGTGCCGAACATTTATTTTCCCCTAGTCCCATCTACCTGCACTCAGACCATCCCCCTCCATTCCCTTCTCGTCCATATACCTATCCACTTTACTTTTAAATGTTAAAATCGGTCCTGCCTCCATCACTTCTGCTGGAAGCTCATTCCACACAGCCACCACTCTCTGAGTAAAGAAGTTCCCCCTCATGTTACCCCTAAACTTCTGTCCCTTAATTCTCAAGTCATGCCCTCTTGTTTGAATCTTCCCTACCCTCAATGGGAAAAGCTTATCCACATCAACTCTGTCTATCCCTTTCATCATTTTAAAGACCTCAATCAAGTCCCCCCTTAACCTTCTGCGCTCCAAAGAATAAAGACTTAACTTGTTCAACCTTTCTCTGTAACTTAGTTGCTGGAACCCAGGCAACATTCTAGTAAATCTCCTCTGTACTCTCTCTATTTTGTTGACAATAAATGATTTTAGTTTTGTGTGCTATCCAATCAGATCAAATAACATGCAGAAACAAGGAACTGCAGCTGCTGATTTACACCAAAGATGGATGTAAAGTGCTGGAGTAACACAGCGGGTCAGGCAGCATCTGTGGAGAAAAAGGATGGGTGACGTTTTGGGTCGGAACCCCTCTTCAGACCCTGAGTCTGACCCTTCGTCAGATCCTTCTTCAGAGCCTCAAGAAGGCATCTGACACAAATCATTTGAGGAAAGGTTGAACAGACTAGGCTTGTATTCACTGGAGTTTAGAAGGATTATGGGGGATCTTATAGAAACGTATACAATTATAGAAGGACTGGACAAGCTAGATGCAGGAAAAATGTTCCCAATGTTGGGCGAGTCCAGAACCAGGGGCCACAGTCTTAGAATAAAGGGGAGGTCATTTAAGACTGAGGTGAGAAAAAACTTTTTCTCACCTTAGAGAGTTGTGAATTTATGAAATTCCATGCCACAGAGAGCAGTGGAGGCAAGTCACTGGATGAATTTAAGAGAGAGTTAGATAGAGCTCTAGGGGCTAGTGGAGTCAAGGGATATGGGGAGAAGGCAGGCACGGGTTATTGATATGGGACGATCAGCCATGATCACATAGAATGGTGGTGCTGGCTCGAAGGGCCGAATGGCCTCCTCCTGCACCTATTCTCGATGTTTCTATGTCACCCATCCTTTTTCTCCAGAGATGCTGCCTGACCCGCTGAGTCACTCCAGCAATTTGTGCCTATCTTTGGTATAAACCAGCAACTGCAGTTCCTCCCCACATGCCCTGCTAGTTCTTTGCTACCTCCTCGACTCTGTTGATAGGGATGGACAATAATTGTTGCATTGCCTGGAAATGAAAGAAATCATTGTCAGCAGTGACTATGTTCCGGTGGTGTCAGTCTCCCTGTTACAGAACCTGCCTGATGTTACTGCATTGCATCCTATAAAGGCTGAGTGAGCTTGTTCTTCTGACCTGCCTCACTGCCTTCTGTAACACCGTGGAAGTGCATCTTCAGTAATCGCGGGTCTGGAAATATTGTGTGAGTAAGGCAGGAGTCACCGGATGGGCAAAGGGACCAAGGTCAATCTAGTTAGTCCACAGCTGACTTTGTAGTGACATGGCGTTGACTAATCACAGCTATCAGTCTTTATTGATTAAACTGCAATGCATCCAGACACGAGGCCAAGCGACTGATTGATGGAGAGTGCTGTGAACCAGATCTTAAATTCTCCTGTTAAGCTGCATTCATCATTGTATCGTAATAGTGTGGCCCAGAAAGATTATGTTGCAATGACAGTGTCTTCTTGTAACATAATCCTGCACATTCTTGTAATTACTTTAGACTGGGTTGGATTTTGACTTTGACAATTGTTCCGTTTCTACTAAAAAGGACTTTTGGTTCATAATTGCACGGCACAGCTGAGCAAAGAGTAGATTAAAAGCCTTACAGAATGCTTGCCCTTGCTCGCCCTGGTTTAGAATACAAAAAGAGGGAGGTACAAAATACTAGTTAGGCCATTGCTCAAATACTCTCTATAGTTTTTGGTCAGTAAACTAACTCTAACCCTCCCTTCTCTTCCTTGCGCCCCACCTCGATTCACACTGATTTTTCCCCCTCCCCATCCCTTCAGGACTCTTCAGGCCATCTTCATGACTCGAGGGCCTGAGCTACAGGGAGAGGTTGAGCATGGTAGGACTCTATTGAATGGAGTGCAGGAGGATGAATGGTGATCTTATGGAGTTGTACAAGATAATGAGAGGAATAGATAGGGTATTTATAGATAGTCCTTTGCCCAGAGTAGAGGAATCGAGAAGCAGAGGACATAGGTTTGTGAGTCAAGGGTGTTTTATTGTCACGTGTCCCAGATAGAACAATGAAATTGTTACTTGCAGCAGCACAACAGAATATGTAAACAAGAATGTCATTGTTCTATCTGGGACATGGGGGGTGGGGGGAAGATTTAATAGGAACCCGAGGGGCATCTTTTTTTACAAAGGGTGGTAGGTGTACGGAACGACCTGCAGAGGAGGTAGTTGAGGCAGGTACTATCACAACGTTTAAGAAACGTTGAGATGGGTACATTGGTAGGACAAGTTTAGAGGAATAGGGGCCAAACATGGGCAGGTGGGTCAAGTTTACATGGGACATGTTGGTCGGTGTGGGCAAGTTGGGCTGAAGGACCAGTTTTAATGCTGTGTGACTCTGTGACTCAATGAGTACTCTCCTCTCATTCCAGATCAACGGTTCTCTGCAGAGGGCAAACGCCCACCCATCGCAGCAGAACATGGACAGTCAGAGTGAAGATGCAACATTCTTTGTGGCAGGTATATAGATCCGATCTGTTCTCAACATCTCTGGGAGATTCCCGAGGTGGGGCAGCTCTTAAGGCGATGGAGCACGCACCTGTCCTCTATTGAAAGGAAGTCTTTCAAGCATCATATCCATTTCTCCTCCTGAATTAAAGCTAGAGGGCATTGATTTAGGGTGAGAGGAGAAAGATTTGATGTAAAAAAATTGTCCTTCAGGTCCACATCCCTCTAAATCTTTCCCATCCATGTATCTTCCTCGGTGTCTCTTAAATATTGTTTTACTACCTGCCTCAACTACCTCCACTGGCAGCTCGTTCCATGTACCCACCACCCTCTGTGGAAAAAGTTGCCCCTCAGGTGCCTATTACATCTTTCCCCTCCCACCTTAAAGGGAGTGATCTGGCATGGAGTGTTTTATGCAAGATTCCAGCATCTGCAGTCCCTAGTGTCTCAGTGATCCTGGTACTGCTGGGGTTGCCAAGGTTCGAACCCGACTGAGAGGCTGATAATAACTTGGTCTACCAGGACTGCGAATGGTATGTTAGCTTTCATAGCAAAAGGATTTGACTATAGGAGCAGGGAGGTTCTGCTTCAGTTGTATAGGGCCTTGGTGAGACCACACCTGGAGTATTGCGTACAGTTCTGGTCTCCAAATCTGAGGAAGGACATTATTGCCGTAGAGGGAGTGCAGAGAAGGTTCACCAGACTGATTCCTGGGATGTCAGGACTGTCTTATGAACAAAGACTGCATAGACTCGGTTTATACTCTCTAGAATTTAGGAGATTGAGAGGGGATCTTATAGAAACTTACAAAATTCTTAAGAGGTTGGACAGGCTAGATGCAGGAAGATTGTTCCCAATGTTGGGGAGGTCCAGGACAAGGGGTCGCAGCTTAAGGATAAGGGGGAAATCCTTTAGGACCGAGATGAGAAGGACTTTTTTCACACAGAGAGTGGTGGGTCTCTGGAATTCTCTGCCACAGAGGGTAGTTGAGGCCAGTTCATTGGCTATATTTAAGAGGGAATTAGATGTGGCCCTTGTGGCTAAGGGGATCAGGGGGTATGGAGAGAAGGCAGGTACGAGATACTGAGTTGGATGATCAGCCATGATCATATTGAATGGCGTTGCAGGCTCGAAGGGACGAATGGCCTACTCCTGCACCAAATTTCTATGTTTCTATGTTTATATGACAAGTAGTAGCAATGTTACAAAATTCTGAGATTTAAAAAATCAAGTCTGCAATTTATCCCATCAGATAAAGCATAAAAAGAAGTTTAATTTGACACCTAATTTACTTTCATATCTTCAGTATTAAGAAAGTTATGGCCATTTTCATACTCGGAAATTAGCATCTTGCTTCCCATTGCCTTTCAATTGACTTAACTCAAAAGCTGTGATCTGGAAAAGTTAAATGTCCATAACATTCTTAAAAATTAAGAGAACTCAATGAAATTTTCAGTTATTATAGATTGAAGCATTCTGAAACAAATATTAAACAATCTTACTTGGATTACCTGAAATTAATGCATATAATTAGTTAGTTATCTAATTGTAGCTAATTACAAAATTCAATGAGTAGATCTAAACATCTATCAATTTCTTAAGAAAAGATAAACTTTTTTAAAATTGCCTAAGTGTCCAAATAACATTCACACAATAATCCACAATATAACATAATTTTTAAATCTCATTTTCATGAATTTCTAGGCCAAATGGAAGGAATTTAGTGTTTTATGCTGTAAATTAATAGCCATTTAAATCAACTAGCGAGTGGGTTTTAGTGGAATGCGGTGGATTAGAACGTTGCGGTTAGCTGTGAAGTCGGGGGGAAAAATACTGTTTGTTCATACATTTTTTGGGGACCCCATTTCGCAACATGAAAATATTATTAATGCCTCCCGAAAAACCAACTTTTAATATAAAAATAAAGTATTTACCTTTTTTTCTTCCCTACGCAAAATGCTTCAGGTTGTCTGCGGTCACGGCTTTTGAAGGTGATTTTTAAATTACTCTAGTTAATAAATAATCTAGAGTAATTTAAAAATACCACCATTCATTAAATGTCGGAGCGATTTTTCTTCAGCAACCAAATCGCCCGACATTCATCGATTATCCAGGCCTGTGGAAAAACGGCACTTTAAGCCCGCCCCCCTCTGCAAGGCGCCAAAGTCGCGCACACGGGGAGCGGCAGAAGTGCAGCGCCGGTAAAGGTAAGTTTTGTAACATACCTACAAGTAGAAATGTGATAAAAATATCTTCAACTTTCACCTTGATTTAAGATTGGCAAGTCCAGTTCTCTCTGCTGCAGGCTCGCATCCTGCTCAGTCCCCGACACTACACCTGCCCTTCCTTATTCCTTTTGCGCATTGCTAACCATCTTGTCATTGTGAATTATAGGTGTGTCAGGTAATGGCTGCCTTCAGCCCTATGGGAAAGTGCCTTGTGAAGAGCACATGTATGTGAATACCCAGGCTCTTGATACCCAGCAGTGGATGAATGGGACATCGGGGAACCTGGCCGGTAGTCCCGAGAAGGATGTCTTTGATATGAGTAAGTATGTCTGAAACTGCCGCCGGGTACAGGAGTATTCTTAACATCAGAACCGGAGGCTGAAGCCATTTTACCAAATCTGCCAATGAACCTTCTTAGAATCGTTGGGTGTATCCACTTCCTATCTGATCAGTTAATTAATTTATGGTCATTTAGTTTAGAGATGCAGCGAGAAATCAGGCCCATCGGCCTACTGAGTCCGCGCCGACCAGTGATCCCCGTACACTAATACTATCCTACACACACTAGGGACAATTTACAATTATACCAAGCCACATAACCTACAAACCTGTACATGTTTGGAGTGTGGGAGGAAACCGGAGATCCTGGAGAAAACCCACGCAGGCCACGTAGAGAACATATAAACTCTGTACATACAAGCACCCATAGTCAGGATCGAACCTGGGTCTCTGGTGCTGTGAGGCAGCAACTCTACCGCTGCGCCACAGTGCCGCCCGTCCACACCTTCCTCCTTCCCGCAACCCAATACTGACTTGAATCAGTTTTGTGCTTCTCAGAATGACTGACCCTGTGATAAAAGCTCCTGCCCCGGCACAGTTCTGGGCGAGCATTTCACTGTAGGAGAGGCAGAAATGAGAGAACACCACATGGTGGCGCAGCAGTGGAGTTGCTGCCTGACAGTGAATGCAGCGCCGGAGACCCGGGTTCGATCCCGACTACGGGTGCTGTCTATACAGAGTTTGTACGTTCTCCCCGTGACCTGCGTGGGTTTTCTCCGGGATCTTCGGTTTCCTCCCACACTCCAAAGACGTACAGGTTTGTAGGTTAATTGGCTTGGTAAAATGTAAAAATTGTCCCAGGTGTGTGTAGGATAGTGTTGGTGTGCGGGGATCGCTGGTCGGCGCGGACACGGTGGGCCGACGGGCCTGTTTCCGCGCTGTATCTCTAAACTAAACTAAACCACACGCTTGGAACGGGCTCTTGGATCCCTTGACTCCATTATTTGTGTTAGCCCTTTCATCCTTCAACTCTGGCAGATCAATCTGTTGCCTTTGCCAAGTGCACATTCCTTTCCACATCTGGTGGCCATGCCTCCATCTGCCTTCGCCTTAATCTCGGGAATTTCTTCCCTAAACCTCGATGTGTCTCTTTACTTAAGGCACTCCTCAACATCTTTCCGAGCAAACATTGCCCTTGTATGGCTTGAGACGCAACGAACTGCAGATGCTGGAATCTTGAACAAAACACAAATTGCTGGAGGAACTCAGCCGGTCAGGCACCATAGACTCCACAATGTAAACGGACCCATTGTTAAACATTGAGGTCGACTGCTTGTGGCACTTTAGATGTGCATTCACTTGCGCCTTATCTATTTGAATCAACATTTCTCGGCCTTGGTTCCCATTCCATCACAAGCCGTCATTCCATTAGGCACGCTAGCTAAAAGCAAAACACAAAGTACTGGAGGAACAAAGCGGCTCGGGCAGCATCTGCGGAGGGAATGGACGTCCATAGTGAATTTGTCAAACACAAATTCCCTTTGACTGCTTGACTGTCTTAATTATTTCTAATTACTTTATCTCCCCCCGCCCCCCCCCTCTGTGAGGCAGGGTTCCAGCATTTCCCCAATGACAGATACCAGGCTGGTTGGACTATAATTTCCAGCTTTCTACCTCCTTGCTTCCGAGGATAACTGTGTTGCATTTGTAGTTTTCCAATTCTCAGGAACCTCTCCTGAAAGCAGAAAGTTTTGTTCGATCACAGCTAATATATTGACGAGAAGATAGACACAAAAAAGCTGGAGTAACTCAGCGGGTCGGGCAGCATCTGTGGAGAAAAGCAGTAGGTAAGGTTTCGGGTTGAGACCCTTCTTAGACCCGAAACGTCACTTATTCATATTCTTTAGAGATGTTGTCTGGCCCGCTGAGTTACATAGAAACATGAAAAAATAGGTGCAAAAGTAGGCCATTTGGCCCTTCGAGCCAGCACCACCATTCAATATGATCATGGCTGATCATCTAAAATCATTACCCCATTCCTGCTTTTTCCCCATATCCCTTGATTCCTTTAGCCCTAAGAGCTAAATCTAACTCTCTCTTCAAAACATCCAGTGAATTGGCCTCCACTGATTCCACAGATTCACAACTCTCTGGGTGAAATTGTTTTTCCTCATCTCAGTCCTAAATGGCCTACCCCTTAATTCTTAAACTGGGACCTGTGGTTCTGGACTCCCTTAGCATCGGGATCATTTTTCCTGCATCTAGCCTGTCCAATCCCTTAAGAATTTGATATGTTCTATATAAATTCCCCTCTCATCCTTCTAAATTCCAGTGAATGCAAGCACAGTCGACACATTCTTTCATCATGTCAGTCCCGCCATCACGGGAATTAACCCGGTGAACCTACACTGCACTCCCTCATTAGCAATAATGTCCTTCGTCACATTAGAAGACCAAAATTGTGCATAATACTCCAGGTGCGGTCTCACCAGGGCCCTGTACAACTGCAGTAGGATCTCCTTGCTTCTAACTTCAAATCCTCACGCAATGAAGGCCAACATGCCATTAGCTTTCTTCACTGCCTGCTGTACTTGCATGCTTAGTTTCAGTGACTAATGTACAAGCACACCCAGGTCTCGTTGCACTTCCCCTTCTCCTAATCTGACGCCATTCAGATAATAATCTGCCTTCCTGTTCTTGCCACCAAAGTGGATAACCTCACATTTATCTACATTATACTGCATCTGCAATGCATCTGCCCATTCACCCAACCTATCCAAGTCACCCTGCAGCCACATAGCAACCTCATCTTAGCCACTGTGCTGTGTATCATCCGCAAACTTGGAGATGCCACATTTAATTCCCTCATGTAAATCGTTAATATATATTGTAAATAACTGTGGTCCTAGCGCCAAGCTTTGCGGCACCCCACTTGTCACTGCCTGCCATTCTGAAAAGGACCCTTTAATTCCTACTCTTTGCTTCCTGTCTGCCAACCAGTTCTCTATCCAATACCCTACCCCCAATACCATGTGTTTTAATTTTGCACACTAATCCCCTGTGTGGGACCTTTGTAAAGGCTTTTTGAAAGTCCAGATACACCACATCCACTGGCTCTCCCTTATCCATTGTTACATCCTCAAAAAATTCCAGAAGATTAGTCTTGCATGATTTCCCCTTCATAAATCCATGCTGACTTTGACCAATCCCGTCACTGCTTTCCAAATGCGCTGCTATAACATCTTTAACAATTGACTCCAGCATCTTCCCCACTACCGATGACAGGCTAACTGGTCTATAATTCCCCGTTTTCTCTCTCCCTCCTTTCTTAAAAAGTGAAGATACATTGGGTCCCCTCCAGTCCACAGGAACTGACCCAGAGTCGAGAGTTACTCCAGCATCTCCAAGTCTATTTTTGGTTTAATCCAGCATCTGCAATTCCCCCTGGCACATAATACATTGACTATCTCTACAGCCCACCTCCTTTAGACCCTAGAACAGAGACCACCAAATCCAGGGGACTAAAGGGGTTCCAAGTGCAAACGGCTCGGTGCCTGTTCATCTGCCCAATGCACAGTGAAGTAATGGATGGCACAGTGGCGTAGTGGGTGTCACAGTGACACAGGTAGAGTTGCTGCCTTACAGCGCTTACAGCGTCAGAGACCCGGGTTCGATCCTGGCTATGGGTGCTTGTCTGTATGGAGTTTGTACGTTCTCCCCGTAGGTTTTCTCCGAGAATTTCGGTTTTCTCCCACACTCCAAAGACTTACAGGTTTGTAGGTTAACTGACTTGGTACAAAGATAAAAATTGTCCCTAGTGTAGGACCGTGTTAGTGTGCGGGGATTGCTGGTCGGCGCTGACTCGATGGGCCGATGGGCTCGTTTCCGCGCTATACCTCTAAACTAAACACAGTCGCCAGCTAGCCTTCTCATTCATGCCATCTCTCCACCAAAGGGCCCTTTGAGGATGCCTTGAAGTTGCACGATGTCGACTCCTGCAAAGGTGGGATCCACGGGGCTGGATGCCAGTGGCCAAATGCCGGCTTGGCCAGGGACGCGGAGGAGGAGCAGCTGAAGCGGCAATCCTGGTACCATGGGAAGATCAGTCGCAAAGTGGCCGAGGCACTGCTGGTTCAGGACGGGGACTTCCTGGTGCGGGACAGCCTGACCAACCCCGGACAATATGTCCTGACTGGGTTGCACAATGGACAGGCAAAGCACCTGCTGCTGGTGGACCCTGAAGGAGTGGTGAGCAACCCTACTGTGGGGGAGTGGGCAGGACTACCTCCAGTTCAGTTCAGTTTACTTTACCACCAGGTGCACCATGGTACAGTGAAAAGCTTTTGTTGCATGCCCAGGATAAAGGATTGGACAGGCTAGATGCAGGAAAAACATTCCCGATCCTGGGGGAGTCCAGAACCAGGCGTCACTGTTTCAGAATAAGGGGTAGGTCATTTTGGACTGAGACGAGGAAAAACCTCTTTACCCAGAGAGTTGTGAATCTGTGGAATTCTCTGCTGCAGAAGGCAGTGGAGGCCAATTCACTGAATGTTTTCAAGAGAGAGTTAGATTTAGCTCTTTGGCAGTGGAACCTGGGGATATGGGGGAAAAAGCAGGAACGGGGTACTGATTTTAGATGATCAGCCATGATCATATTGAATGGTGGTGCTGGCTCGAAGGGCTGAATGGCCTACTCCTGCACTGTTTTTTCTATGTTTCTAACCAGTCAGCGGAAAGACAATACATGATTACAAGCGAGCCGTCCATAGTGTACTGATACATGATAAGGGAATAACATACAGAGCAGGGGCAGAAAAAAACGGGGGGGGGGGGGGGGGGGGGGGTCATTGGGGACAGGTCGCCCCCATGTTTTGAGAGGTGGAGGACATCCCCCCCCCCCCCCCCCCCCCCCCCAAGTTTTTAAAATCTCCGCTTTCCGCGAGACAGTGTAGGTGGGACTGCTGATCGAGGGTGCCAATTGGACGAGTGAGACGTCGGTCAGCAGGCAATGGGGGCGCAACATGATGATTAAGCCCGATGATTGGAGGAGGGAGACGTGGCACAGACCTGCGCCTCATCCACAGCCAGGATCGATCCCGGCCGGGTCTCTGGCGCGGTCCCGTCGCCCCCCCCCCCCACGGGTGGCCAGAGACGTCGGCAGTCCAACGGGAACTGTACCCCCAGGCCCACAGCCAGCGCAGAGAAACAGCGCTAAACCCAGCTCAACTCTGCCTGTCCCGCCAGGTGAATCTGCCTGGGTTTGCGGGAAATACGGGCAGCGCGGAGAAGCAGCGCTGGTGTCCCGTCAGTCCAGCCAGGGCTGTAGTTAACCCAGCGAGACAGGCAGAGTTGAGCTGCATTTAGCGCTGGGTTGAGCCTCTGAAGCCTCATGCATGTGTGTGTGAGCACTTGCGCGCGTGGACGCCAACAAATGGTGTCCCCCCCTGTCCCACGGTCCCCTCCATGTTTTGATAGCAAGTTTCGGTCTTGGTTCAGTGCAAGGTAAAGTCCAATTGAAGCTAGCCCGAGAGTCTCCAGTGTGATAGATAGTAGTTCAGCACTGCTCTCTGGTTGTGGTAGGATGGTTCAGTTGCCTGATAACAGCCGGGAAGAAACTGTCCCTGAATCTGGTGGTGCGTGTTTTCAGGCTTCTATACCTTTTGCCCGATGGGAGAGAGGAGAAGAGGGAGTGGCTGTGTTTGTGGGTAGGGGCGGGAATGCATCAGCAACCGGGGGAGGGTGGGGGGTGGGGAACACGTAACATCACGTTGACTGTCTTGCTGATAATCCCGTCCACACTCAACTGCAAAGGTCAATAGAACATAACTTGCTGGAGTAACTCAGCGGGTAAGGAAGCATCTCTGGAGAACGTGGATAGGCGACGCTTTGGGTCGGGACCCTTCTTCAGATTGATTGTAGAAGGGGAGAGGAATTAGTGGAATTCTCTGCCTCAGAGGGCAGTGGAGGCCAATTCTCTGGATGCTTTCAAGAGAGAGTTAGATACAGCTTTTAAAGATAGCGGAATCAGGGGATATGGTGAAAAGGCAGGAATGGGGTGCTGAATGTGGGTGATCACATTGAAGGGCCAAATGGCCTACTCCTGCACCTATTGTCTATTGAAACAGGAAGAGAGATGGTGGGACAAAGCCTGGCAAGTGATAGGTGGCTACAGGTGAGGGATAGGGGGGAGGGGGGTCTGATTTGCAGATGAGTGGACAAAGGCTAGAGATGAAAATGATACAAAGGGGAGAAGGAGACAAAGAGGCAATAGGAGGAGAAAAGAGGAGTTAAATTATCAAGCCAGAGGGAGGGACATAGCTGGAAGGGGATGGTGGTGAGTGGCAGGGTGGTGGGAGGAGGGGGGGGGGGGTGGGGGTAGAGTGGGGAGCGTTGGAATCACTCAGCGGGTCAGGCAGCATGGCTGGAGGTCATGGATGGGCAATGTTTCAGGTCGGGACTCTTCTTCAGACTCCAACACTTTATCTTGTACGCACGATTCCAGCAACTGCAGTTCCTTGCGACTGCAAAGAACAATGCCTCATTGAAGTTTCCTAGTAACACTCCCCCCCCTCTCTCTGCCCCGTGTGTCTGTCACCCAGCTTCTCCCTCAGTTTAATACCCCATCATCATGTTCCTCCAGGTGCGGACAAAGGACCTGCTGTTCGAAAGCATCAATCACCTGATCAACTATCACTTTGAGAGTGAAGTTCCCATCGTTGCGGCTGAGAGTGAAGTCTATCTGAAACAGGTCATCAGGGGGACGCACGCGGTGCCAATGTGAGTGTTGGTGTGTAGTTGTGAGTGGTAGAGCCACTAACTGTGGTCCTGAGTGTTGGTGCCATTCACTTTGTGGTCGTGAGTGTGAGTGTTGGAGCCACCAAGTGCGTAGTCTTGAGCGCTGGAGAAACTCAGCGGGTGCGGCAGCATCTATGGAGGGAAGGAAATAGGGAACGTTTTGGGCCGAAACCCTTCTTCAGCCCGAAACGTTGCCTACTTCCTTCGCTCCATAGATACTGCCGCACCCGCTGAGTTTCTCCAGCGCTTTTGTCTACCTTCGATTTTCCAGCATCTGCAGTTCCTTCTTAAACGTGTAGTCTTGAGTGTCAGTTATAAACCTTTTTAAAGGGAATCTGAATGATGTAATTGTACAGTGCTTGATCTCTACTGCTAGAGGAGGTGGTAGAATCGATACATTGCTGTATTTGAGGCATTTAAATGGGAAGGCATTGAAGGACATGGTCCTGATGCAGGCAATGTGATTAGTATAGATGGGTAAAAAGATTGGCGCACACATGATGAGGCTGTTTGTGTCAGTAATTACTCTATTGCTTTGAATATTGGAGAAGACGGGGATGATTAGGTTGAGGGCACTGAGCCTGTACTCGCGAGTTTAGAAGGATGAGGGAAGAAGGACCTCATTGAAACTTACCGAATAGTGAAAGGTCTGGAAAGAGTGGATGAACATGGAAAAGGATGTTTCTACGGGTGGGAGAGTCTTAGACCAGAGAGCACTGCCTGGATAAAAGGACGTACCATTAGAAAGATGAAGAGGAATTTATTTGGTCAGAAGGTGGTGAATCTGTGGATTTCATTGCCACAGAAGGCTGTGGAGGACAAGCCATTGGGAATTTTTTAAGTGGAGATTGACAGATTCTTGGTTCATATCAATGTCAGGGGTTACGGGGAGAAGGCAGGAGAATGGGATTGAGAGAGAAAGATAGATCAGCCATGATTGAATGGTGGAATAGACTCGATGGGCCGAATAGGCTGATTCTGCTCTAATGACATGAACATTATAAGGTCATAAATAATAGGAGTAGGCCATTCGGCCCATTGTCTACTCTGCCATTCAATCATGGCTGACATATCCCTCCCTCCTAACCCCATTCTCCTGCCTTTGCTCCATAACCTCTGATACCCGCACTGAACAAGAATCTATCTCTGCCTTAAAAATATCCACTGAATTTGCCTCCACAGCCGTCTGTGGCAAAGAGAGGTAGTCCAAGTTGCTAGCACACCTGACACAAGATTCTTGGAGTGGACGCAATACTAACGGGAAATTACCAAGCGTGCAGAGGAAAGAATTCAACAAAAATTCTCCTCCGGCAAAGAACACCACAGATTCACCACCCTGTGACTAAAGCCATTTCTCCTCGTCGCCTTGCTAAAAGAACGTCCTTACTCCTACTCCCATTGCCACGAGGTCTGTTTCTCTTGTTCACAGGTGATGCTCGGTGTGATTTGTGAAGGTCGGGACGTTTTGTTCAGGAAGCTCGGCGCTGGACTGGATGACCCTGAAGAGCCCGGTCGGTTGTTGAATAGAGTTGCGGGTCAAGATTCCTGCTCCACACAGCCTGCTCCCCCACCAACCCCCACCCTGCGCCTAGAGAGCCCCACTGGACACGTGGGTACCTGTGGACAGACAATCACCGCACCATTGGAGACCAGGCAATGGAGATGGACAAGATGTGCTTGCAGCTGATTGTTGCGTCGCTCACAATCAGATGGCAAATGACGGAGTCAACGTAAATCAGGACTATGCAGTTGTTTGTGTCCGATATGTTCAACACACAGTGGATAACAGGGACTGGTTTACCGTGCAACTGTACAGTCTGTATGGTTTTGTAAATATTGAATTATTACATTTAATCCTCCACTGGACACTCTCACACGCGCACTCCCACACTGTCTCTCTCACACACTCGCTCTCGCACACTCACTCTCCCCGTCACACTCACCCTCCCCGTCACACTCGCCCTCCCCATCACACTCGCCCTCCCCGTCACACTCGCCCTCCCCGTCACACTCGCCCTCCCCCTCACACTCGCCCTCCCCCTCACACTCGCCCTCCCCCTCACACTCGCCCTCCCCCTCACACTCGCCCTCCCCCTCACACTCGCCCTCCCCCTCACACTCGCCCTCCCCCTCACACTCGCCCTCCCCCTCACACTCGCCCTCCCCCTCACACTCGCCCTCCCCCTCACACTCGCCCTCCCCCTCACACTCGCCCTCCCCCTCACACTCGCCCTCCCCCTCACACTCGCCCTCCCCCTCACACTCGCCCTCCCCCTCACACTCGCCCTCCCCCTCACACTCGCCCTCCCCCTCACACTCGCCCTCCCCCTCACACTCGCCCTCCCCCTCACACTCGCCCTCCCCCTCACACTCGCCCTCCCCCTCACACTCGCCCTCCCCCTCACACATGCCCTCCCCCTCACACTCGCTATCGCTCTCCCCCTCACACTTGCTCTCCGCCTTGCACACTCTCCCCTCTCTCTCTCTCTCTCTCTCTCTCTCTCACACACACACACACACACACACACACACACACACACACACACACACACACACACACACACACACACACACACACACACACACACACAGATCAACAGAGCAAAGAAGGGGTGCAAGAACTGGAAGAGATGGGAGGGGGGAAGCAGGGGTCAAGTGCGGTGCAGAGGTGTAGACAAAAGACAAGGTGTGGCACCAGGGAGAGGGCATGGGTAGCTTGATGTGGAACTGCGTTAGGCAGGACCACCGTCAAGGTGCTGACGATCAGGTTGTGAAGGAGTTACACAGATCTCCTGTTGTAACCACGCCACTGTTCTTGCTGGGAGAGGTGAGGGAAATGGACCTTGTTGGGACCTGGAGGGTGGTAGGGGTGGGCGCAGTGGGAATCTGGACCTGTGCTCTAGTGGCTTTCAGGGAGGATTGCATACAATACGCTGAAACTTTATTTATCCCAGGAGGGAAATTGATCTGCCAACAGTCATAAAAATACACAAAACATGAAATTAAAGTGACGAGTGGGGGAGGGGAGTCGGTTTTAGTCTCGGTCTACCCCACGACGGAAGGGGGAGGAGTTGTACAGTTTGATAGCCGCAGGGAAGAAGGATCTCCTGCGGCGTTCTGTGCTGCATCTTGGTGGAACCAGTCTGTTGCTGAAGGTGCTCCTCAGGTTGACCAGTGTGTCATGGAGGGGGTGAGTGTATTGTCCAAGATGCTCCGCAGTTTCAGGACCAAGACCAACCTCCCATGAATCCAACTCCAACTCCGCTCCCAGGACTTCCTGATGATTTTATTAATTCTATTGGCATCCGCGGCCTTTGCCCCGCTGCCCCAGCACGCCGCAGCGAAGGATATGGCACTGGGTACCACCGATTGGCAGAACATCTGCAGCATCTTACTGCAGACATTGAAGGAGAGGAGCCTTCTCAAAATGTACAGTCCCTTCTTGTACAGGACCTCGGCGTTCCTGGACCAGTCCAGTTTACTGTCTGGGTACACTCCAAGATATTTGTACTCTCTGGTAAACAGCACATCCACACCATTGATGGAGCCAGGGGTGTTCCTCTCCCCCATTAACTCCTTAACCCAGTGAGAGGGTTGACCAGGCGAACTTGTCTCTCTAACTCCATGATCAGCACCCACCCTGGCGCCTCTTGTGAATTTGGGAGGATTTTTGGAAAGAAATTCCCAGATGCTCTCCCTGGTTTTGATCTGTAAGTGTAAATATTTCGAGGACATGGGCTAGGAATCACAGCGATGGACAAGATGACTCTTGCGAGGAGCGAGCTGGGGCTCTCTGCTGGGTGGGGCACTCCATTAAGAGTGAGAGGTGTGGAGTGCATTTTCTGGGTGTGATTTTCGGGGGGGTGGGGGGGGCAGGAGCTGGGTCTCGGGTGGTCCTGGCAAGACGGGACTCCACTGGGGACGGAGGGAGTCTGCCTCACGCTGGTGATATTTGGTATTTGTTTATTATTGTCACTCGTAGTGAAAAACATACAATTGTAAGGATTTACAGTACTGATGATTATAAATCGAGCTTTGTGATTCAAATTCTTTCCATGATCTTTGAAATAAAAATGAAATTTGAAAGGTGTTCAATCTTGAGATCACTCACACCACACATGAGCTGCTTCATGGAAATAACCCTCTGTTATGGCTGTAATCCTATGCTGGCTGAGGCTTCCGTTGGATCCCTGAAGATTAACTCATGGAAGGGGGATGAGTCAACGCTCCCACACAAACCCAGATCTTCTCCACTCCTGCAGGGTGCTCCCAATCACACCATGACTGCATCTTGTGTCAACTCAGCCAGTGGGAGTTAAAGATTACATTCCCATCAGGGCTGGGCTGTAAAAAAATCACCGGACATGGGAAGAGAAATGGGGGCAGGGCATTTCTGGACCCATCTGGCATTGCACTCTCAAAACAGACGGCTGTGGACGCCAAGTCACAATCACAATAATTCTTTATTACCCAAGTATGTTTTGCAACATACGAGAAATTTCATTTGCCAAGTAAGTCATACAAATAAAATGCAACAGAACACACAAAATACATTTTAACGTAAACATGACTCCAACACATTCCTCACTGTGATGGAAGGCGAAAAAAAACTTCAAACCTCAAATATTTTTAAAGCGGCGATTAACAGGTTCTTGATTTGTGAGGGTGTCGGATTCATGGGGCGAAGGCAGGAGTATGGGGTTGAGAGGGAAAGATAGACCAGCCATGATTTGAAGGCGGAGTACCCTTGATGGGCTGAATGGCATAATTCTGTTCCTCGAACATATGTAAACAGTGTCCTTTGGACACAAGTACCGGCGTAACTCAGCAGGCCAGTCAGCATCGCTGGAGAACATGGGTAGGTGACGTTTTGGATCGAGGCCCTTCTTTAGACAAATTCCACTTCTTTTTCTTCTTTTGTGTGGCGTGCACAGCCTAAACTTGTTCTATTTGATCTTCCGTTTGTTCACGTTGAGTTGATTGCATTAGTCGAACCACGTGAAGATTGCCATCTTCCACCCCGACAAATTCCACCAGGCAGAGGAAAGTCTTAGTTAGAGGGAAATTGATTTGGACTGAAGGATCTCGACCCGAAACATCACCTATTAACATTCTCAAGAGATGCTGCCTGACGCGCTGAGTTACTCCAGCACTTTGTGTCCTTTTGCGTATGAACCAGCATCTGCAGTTCCCCATTTCTACCTTTATAGTGTCCTTTGGATTTGTCCATGTTGATTGATTCTTTTGAGAAGGTGATAAGGAGGGTCGATGGGAGTAAAGCATTTGATGACAAGATGGAATCTAGGTCGGCATTTAACAAGGCTGCATAAGGCAGGCTGGGGAAAATAGCAAACTCAGGCGAACTGAGGGAGAGGGGCAAATTGGATCCAAAATAGGTTCAGTGGCAAGAAGGGGATTGTTCATTGGAGTTTTAAAATCAGAGCAAGGCTGTTTCAATAAGGTTCCAATGACTCCCTATTCACTCCCTTGAATTTTGTAATATATATTAACGATTTAATCCTCCATCTGGATGCGGGATAAAGCAATTTTCAGATGATACAAAAATTGATCTTGTGGTCAATAAGCAAAAAGCTTTCGACTGCAGAAAAATATTAATGGACAGGAAAGTGGCAAATGGAATTCTTGCCAGAGAAGTGTGATGTAGTGCATTTGTTAAGGTGCATGAAGCCAGGGGAATATACTATACAATAATGGTTTTGCACAGTAGTACAATAGAGTTTCTGCGGTAATGCAGCCCATGGAGGTAGAGTAACAGCGGCAGAGACCTGCGTGCGATCCTGACTACGGATGCTGTCTGTACGGAGTTTGCATGTTCTCCCTGTGAGCACGTGGGTTTTCTCCAGGCGCTACGGTTTCCTCGCACATCCCAAAGGCGCGCAGGTTTTTAGGTTAATTGCTCTCTGTAAATTGTTCTTAGTGTGTGGAATAGAACTGGTGTAAGGGGTCGACCGGACTCGGTGGGCCGAAGGGCCTATTTCCCACACTGTATCTCTAAACTAAACCAAACTAAAATGGGACGATATTGAATGGTAGGAGGAACAAATGCCAAAATATGCTCACAGGTGGCCAGGTTAGTCAATAAGATGGTTAAAAAGATGCACAAGATGCTTTATTTTCTTAGCCGCAGCATAGAGTAGAAGAGGAGGCAGGTAGACTCTAGTTACACCACAACTGGAGTTCTAATACCACTTTACATAAAGATGCCATGGTCTGGAGAGTGAGGAGGAGATTCTCAAGCAGGCTGGCAGGTTTGGAAAATTTTAGCTGAGCGGATGGGCTGGGTATTATTTTTTAAATAGAGCGGAGATTTAAACCAAGTTATATAAAATCATGAAAGGCTATGATAGAATAACTAGTGGACACACATTTCCCTTAGCTTATGGACAACAAGAGGCCAACATGAGTGATGGAAGATTGAGGAGATGGATGGAACAGGCATGTAAACACAATACACATAGTGAATTAAAATGTAATAAATTAATCATCATAACACTAGAGAGAAAAAAAAGGACGAATTCCTTTGTGCAACCAATGACCATAGTTCGAAGTTGAGGTTGACGTTGTGTAGTGTGTTAAATTCCTGACTAGCTTCGATGAATGGCGAAACAAGGAACTGCAGATTCTGTAGTATTGAGCAAAACACATTGAATACGTATGTTACAAAACTTACCTTCAATGCGGTGCTGCAGTTCTGCCGCTGGCCGTGTGCGCGACTTTGGCGCCTTTAAGGGGGGGGGGGCGGGGTTAAAATGAGGTTTTCCCCTTGCCATCCGGAGCTTTCTTTTGTCGGAGTGCGAGCTATTTCTGGAGATGCGTTCCGACTGCCGGTAAGTCCGTTTTTTAAAATAAATAGCCCGACTACTTCATCACTGCAGTAAAATAAAAATTAGCTCCTAATGCCGTGAACGCCGACAACGGGGACCGATTTTACGTAGGGGACAGGTAAGTGACAGCTGTTTACTTTTTCATATAAACTTGCTTTATTAGGGGACTTTAATCAACGTTTCATGTTGCGAAACGGTGATTTAGTCCCCATACGAACCGGCAGATTTTTCCTGCCGACATTGGGTTTAAATTCACCGCAACCACAATGTTCCAATCCATCGCGTTCCATAAAATCCCACTCGAAAGCTGTTTAAAATGCCCATTAATTTACAGGCACTAAACACTGAATTCCTTCAATTTGGCCTACAATCAGATTTAAAAATCATGTTATATTGTGAATTATTGTGTGACTGTTAATTGGACACTTAGGTTTTAATTTTTTTTTACATTTTTCCTTAAGAAATGGATAGATGTTTAGATCTAGTAATTGAATTTTGTAATTGGCTACAATTGGGTAACTAACTAATTAAATGCTTTAATTTCAGGTCATCCAAGTAAGATTGTTTCATAATTGTCTCAGAATACTTCAATCTATAATAAGGAACATTTCTTTCAGTTCTCTTAATTTTTAAGAAAGTTATGGGCTTTTGACTGTCCTCGATCACAACTTTTATGTTAAGTCAATAGAAAAGCAATAGGAAGCAAGTTGCTAATTTCCGAGTATGAAAATGGCCCTAACTTTTTTAATACTGAAGATATGAAAGCGATTTAGGTGTCAAATTAAACTTATTTTTATGCTTTATCTGATGGGATAATTTGCAGACTTGATTTTTTAAATCTCAAAACTTTGTAACATTGCTACATGGAGCAGAACATAAACAACGAGACACAAAGTGCTGGAGTAACTCAGCGTGTCAGGCAGCATCGCCAGTCAAAAAGATCAATTTTCCCCATACATATTACATGACCCGCTGAGTTACTCCAGCACTTCGTGTTTTACCTTTTTTTTAAAAAATAATTAATTTAATACCACAAAGTATTGTGCAGGAAGGAGCTGCAGATGCTGGTTTATACTGAAGACAGACACAAAATGCTGGAGTAACTCAGCGGGTCAGGCAACATCCCCAGAGAAAAGGGATGGGTAATATTTTGGAATGAGACCTTTCTTCAGAACGAGTCAGGGGAGAGGGAAACGAGAGATAAGGAAGGCTGCTACAAAGAGCAAGGGACAGATCAAGCAGATGATGATCAAGTGAATGTATAATAGTTAATTAATTAATGTTACTGTTTGTATGCCTCCTCCTTGTTACCCTCCCCTCAGCCAACAATGATTGGCAATCAATGACTCGGCAATCAATGACATTTCCTTGATTAGCGTCTACTTTGATCCGTCCTCTTCACACCTTACATGCGCTCTGTAGCCTTCCTTATCTCTCGCTTCCACGTCCCCAGACTCTCAGTCTGAAGAAGGGTCTCAACCCGAAACGTCTCTCCAGAGATGCTGCCCGTCCCGTTGAGTTACTCCAGCATTTTCTGTCTGACTGCAGTCAATTATTTCTACACAGACACTTATCTATGTATTTTAGAGATGCTGCCTGGCCCGCGGAGTTACTCCGGCACTTTGTGTTTTACCTTTTACAAAGAAGGAATTTTAAACCACAAAGTTAAAGCAAAGTAATTGGGTTTATAAAAGCAGCTCTGAAGAAAAACACTCCCTGTCAAAGAAACATAGAAATTAGGCGCAGGAGTAGGCCATTCGGCCCTTCGAGCCTGCACCGCCATTCATATGATCATGGCTGATCATCCAACTCAGTATCCCGTACCTGCCTTCTCTCCATACCCTCTGATCCCCTTAGCCACAAGGGCCACATCTAACTCCCTCTTAAATATAGCCAATGAACTGGCCTCAACTACCCTCTGTGGCAGAGAGTTCCAGAGACCCTCCACTCTCTGTGTGAAAAAAGTCCTTCTCATCTCGGTCCTAAAGGATTTCCCCCTTATCCTTAAGCTGTAACCCCTTGTCCTGGACCTCTCCAACATCGGGAACAATCTTCCTGCATCTAGCCAGTCCAACCCCTTAAGAATTTTGTAAGTTTCTATAAGATCGCCTCTCAATCTCCTAAATTCTAGAGAGTATAAACCGAGTCTATGCAGTCTTTCTTCATAAGACAGTCCTGACATCCCAGGAATCAGTCTAGTGAACCTTCGCTGCACTCCCTCTATGGCAATAATGTCCTTCCTCAGATTTGGAGACCAGAACTGTACGCAATACTCCAGGTGTGGCCTCACCAAGACCCTGTACAACTGAAGTAGAACCTCCCTGCTCATATACTCAAATCCTCTCTCCCCCCTCTCCTCTCCCCCTCTCCTCTCCCCCTCCCTCCCCCCCTCCTTCCCCCCCTCCTCTCCCCTCCTTTCCTCCTCTCCCCCTCCTCCTCTCTCCCCGGTATTGATCTCCAACGTGAGGGAGGTTCCCGGAACGAATGTTCCGCTGCTGTGAGGCCGGCGGGGGGACAGGTTTGCCGGTGACGCCGCGGCTTGCCCCGCACTAAGATGGCGGGGGAGGGGCCGGTTTGCCGGTGACGCCGCGCCTTGCCCCGCACTAAGATGGCGGCGGCGGGGGAGGGGCCGGTTTGCCGGTGACGCCGCGCCTTGCCCCGCACTAAGATGGCGGCGGCGGCGGCGGCGGGGGGCGCGGATCCGCCGGTCCCGTGCGGTCTCTCCCTCACCCTCCGGGAGGCGCTGCTCAAGGTGCTGGAGAACCGGCCCCAGGACCCCGTCTCCTTCCTGGGCGACTACTTCCAAAACCTGGCGGCGGCGGCCGCTGAAGAGAAACTCGTCCCGAAGACGCAGGAGGTAACCGGGGGAGGGGCCCGTAGTCTACCCCCGGCCCAGGCCCTTGTCTGAGGAGGGGCCCGAAGTCTACCCCCTTGCCCTTGTCTGACGAGGGGCACTTGCCCAGCGAGAGGGGCCCAGTGTCTACTCCCATCCTGGGCCCTTGTCTGAGGAGGGGCCCGATGTCTACCTCCTTGCCCAGCGAGTTTTGCCCAGTATCTACCCCTGGCCCTTCTCCGAGGAGGGGCCCAGTGTCTATCCCCGGCCCGGGGCCTTTGCCCAGGGAGAGAAGGGTCCGTAGTCTGGAGGAATTAGACAGGTGACGTTTTTGTGTCAGGTCCCTTCTTCAGACTGATTGCAGCAGGAAAGAGAAAGCCAGGACAGAGGTTGGGGCAGGACAAAGCTTGGCCAGTGGCAGGTGGATACAGGTGAGGGGAGTTTTATGGGTCGATGAAGGCGAGAGTTGAAATGGAGATAAAAGTGTGCCAGAGAAGAGGAACGAACTGCAAGGGAGGAGGGATGGAAGTGAAAGAGGTGGGGATGCATAGTGGGTGTGGGCATCGAAGGCTAGTTGTATCTATGTTGTATCTCTCTCTGGATGTATGAGAAGCTTTGGAAAGTGACGGAATCCCCCACATTTGAACCCAGAGTTCCATGCAGTCATCACACCCAGCTCAACCTGTCAACTGGCTTCTGGCTCCACTGACGTGTTTCGTTCAAAGTTCAGACGGATTATTCACCAAAATATCCTGGACTGCGGGCTTGTGCTTGTGATAACGTTTAGGATGCAATGTGATTCGGAAAGAAGGTGACGAGAATGGGAGGCGGTCGGGAAGGCATTGCCTCAATGGGTGAGGGTTGTTCCAGCAATTTGTGTTTTTCTCTCAGGCCGACCATAGTGCTTATTCAAGATAGACAAAAATGCTGGAGAAACTCAGGGGGTGCGGCAGCGAAGAAAATATGGAGTGAAGGAAATAGGCAACGTTTCGGGCTGAAACCCTTCTTCAGACTTATCCACACTGATTTAATTTACCCACATTTGGTCTATTGTCTTTGATGCCATGACAACTCAAGTACTTATCTAGGTGCCTCTTAAATGTTATATTGAGTGTACGTGCTTCCATTGCCTCCTCGGCTAGTGCATTCCAGATTCTACCCACTCTGAAAGAGAATCCTACAGTAAAGCCCTTTCTCTTTAGACTTTACAGATACAGCGTGGAAACTTGCCCTTTGGCCCACCGAGTCTGCACCACCAGCTATCACTCCTACACTAACACTATTCTATACACATTCAGGGCAATTCACAATTTTTTTTTTACTGAAGCCAATTAGCCGACCAACCTGCATGTCTTTGTACTGTGGGAGGAAACTGGAGCACCCGGAGAAAACCCACTTGGTCGCAGCGAGAATGTACAAACTGTACAGACAGCCCCCATGGTCAGGATTGAACTGGGGTCCCTGGCGCTGTGAGGCAGCAACTCTACCGTTGTGCACCATTTGAGGGAGAGGTTGTGCCTCTTGAGGTCTGGGGTGAGCGAGAACAGGGAGAGTAGGATAGAAGAGTAACACACTTTGCTCTCTCTGCAGGAGCAGGTCTCCAACGCACTGAAACAACTGCTGTTCTGCCACTACAACAGACCAGCCTTCAGCCGGAACACAGCTCTGGCCTTCCAGATCCTCAGTTGCCCCACAAACAAGAGGAAGAAGCCTGGTCTCAAAGGCAGAGTGTACACGGAGCTCTTGAAGCAGATTTGTGGCAGTGCAGGCCCCTCTTCCAGCTCCTTGATCCACAAACTACGCTGCTGGGATCACGAGGCTGTCCCTTTCGGCGTCTTCAGACACGGAGTGCTGACTTGCTTCGTCTTCCTGGACTACGTGAAGATTTCTCGGCGGCTGTTTGAGGTGGTGGCGGAGTCTGGGGAGGCCAGTCGGACAGTGTGCCAGGCTCTGCTCGAGGCCCTGCAGGATGCACTGAGCACCAGCGGGTCAGCCAGAGGCACCAGGTGCCTGGACACCGCCTCCAAGCTCAGCCCAGACCAGCTGGGGCACACCATGGAGCAAGCCATGAAGCTGCGGAGAAACGAAACATCGCCACTGATGACTCAGGAGGATTTCACTCAGCTCACCGCTCCTCTCTTCATTCAGAGAGTGAAGCCCATGTGTTGACTGGGGAGAGGTTGGCAGCAAAGTGCCAAATACAGAACGCCCAGGGTTGTCATCACCAGATTGCTGCATGTTCCCCCTCAGCCAGTGTGGCGTAATGATGCTGGCGTATTGTGGCCTGGCTTGACTGCAGTGCGCTGTCGGGTTATTGTCCTTCCTGAGGCAAACCACACTTTCACCCGTCCCCCACCATCATCCCCCTCGCCCATGTTCTCTCTTGCTCTCTCCTAGGATGCTGCCTCGTCCCCCCCCCCCCTCCACCCCAAGTTCCTGGGTTGTAGCTCCCGCTCCATCAAACTAGCCCACCACATCTATCTTCCAGTTCTCTCGCCAAACATAACATTACTCGCTGAACTAACCTGCTGGGTGGGGGCAGAGGGGAGGCTTAGTTAGTACCCTTGCTGTCATATGTTCTCGCAGCAGAACTAGGCCATTTGACCCATGAGGTTTACTCCTCTATCCAATCATGCCTGATCTGTCCTTCCCTCTCAACCCCCTTCTCCCCATAACCCCTGACACCCATACTAATACTAGTCTTAAAAATATCTATTTACTTGCCCTCCACATGTGGCAATGAATTTCAGAGATTCACCATCCTCTGACTAAAGAAATACCTCCTAATCTCCTTTCTAAAGGAACAACTTTTTATTTTGAAGCTGTGGCCTCCAGTCCTAGATGCTGCCACCAGTGGTAACATACTCTCCACGTCCACTCAGTCCAGGCCTTGGCCACCTGCATGGTCCGTCTCCACCATCTGGAGTCAAGGGTTTGCCGTCAGCCTCAAGCTCAAGTTGAGATATTTACTTGCCTATGTGTTCACTTGGTGTGCCACTTGCCCAGTTGGCAAACATGGTGATTATTTCATTAATCATTTGTGTTGAGTCCTCCCAAATCTGCACCCGAGTGATGTCTGCCAATGACTGCATTTCAAGCGAGTTCCTGGACACACAAACTCCCTAACCGAGAGGATGTTGCTAGCGACTGGGAGCAAGACTCTATTCCTAACCCAACCCGGACTGGGTCAGGAGACAGGAGAGATTGCAGAGGTGGAATCCTGAGCAAAACATAATGTGCCGGAGGAGCTGTGGGTTCAGCCTGAAGAAGGGTCCCGACGCGAAACGTCACCTGTTCTTTCCCTCCCCAGATGCGGGCCTGACACGCTGAGTTCCTCCAGCACTTTGTGTTTTGGACTGGATGAGGGCTAGGAGCAAGGAACTTTCATCCCAGGATAAGGGACCAAGAGGAGAACCACTTGGTTCTTCCCCCATCCCAAGGGCACGGTGCATGACTGTCCCTGGTGGTGCCACACTGGTATTACAGCATTACCACATGAAAGTAAGTCACTAATATTTTGTAAACCTTATTTGTCTGATTAGATGTATTATTAATGATTGTTGATTGCTTGGTTGTTTCTTATTTTATATCTGTGTTTTGCAAGATTAAATTAAACAAATTGTATTCACATTTCCTGTTTCCTCTCTGTTTTAGTTCCCCCCCCCCCCCATCTCTTTTGTGAACCATTTCCCAAAGGGTATCACCTCTGAAGGGTGTGGAATTATTTGCATTAGACAGTGAACGTGGGTCAGGGGGTTTCTCCTCGATGGTAGGTGACGCTACCATAGCACCATGTTCTTTCCTTAGCCAAGTGCAGCTGTTCCTGGAGGCCTATCAACCCACTTGCCCAAGTCCGCTTTCTTGATGAAGTACAGCGATGCTAGCCGACTTTCATCGTAGATCAGTGGAACACCAGTATCCTATGAAAGTTATGCAGTTAAAGACACCACAGCCCCATCACAGGGGGCTGGTGCGGAGAATTCTCACGGTAAATCTTGTGGCTCGCATGTGTTAACCTGCCACCAAAAAAACTTCCCATAAAAGTGGAAGATTTTGACCAAGTGGAGGCCATTCAGCCCTTTGAGTGTCCTATCATTCAACACAATTGGAGGCGTAACTCCATGCGCACCATGGATAGAGTGGATGTGGAGAGATGTTTCCGCTAGTGGGAGACTCTGGGACCAGAGGGCACAGCCTCGGAATAAAAGGACATAGCTTTAGAAAGGAGATGAGGAGGAATTTCTTTAGGCAGAGAGTGGTGAATCTGTGATTGCCACGGAAGGCTGTGGAGGTCAGGTCCATGCATATTTTTATGGTGGCGATTGATAGATTCTTGATTAGTAAGGGTGTTAGGGGTTATACAGAGAAGGCAGCAGAATGGGGTTGAGAGGGAAAGATAGATCAACCATGATTAATTGGCGCTGCAGCCTTTATGGGCCAAATGGCCTAATTCTGCACCTACAATTTACAAGAACAATTGATTCAAATATCATATGTGGATGAGACTTTCAAAGTTCAACTGTCCTTAATGAGTAGAAATGTTTCCAAAATTTAGTCCAGAAAGGCCTGGCTCTAATTCTTTGGACAAAATACTGTGTTCTGGACTCCCCAAGCAGAGGGAATAGTTTCTATGCAATCTATCAGTTCCTCTAAACCAGCTTGAAAATATTGATCTATTAATCGTCTATTAAGCATCTAAATGCATGGAAGAAAACTTGTTTGTGGAATCTCTCCTCATATTTTAACCCTTGGAGTCCAGGGATCATTCTGGTTTAAAAGAAAAGACACAAAAGTGCTGGAGTAACTCTGTGGCAGACAGAAATGCTGGAGAAACACAGCGGGTGAGGCAGCATTTATGGAGTGAAGGAATAGGTGACGTTTCGGGTTGAGACCCTTCTTCAGACTCTGTGGGTCAGGCAGCATCTCGGAGAACATGGATTGGCGACGTTTTGGGACAGAAGGAAGAATGGTCGTCCTGACCCAAAACGTCACCTATTCATGTTCTCCAGACATGCTGCCTGACCGGCTGAGTTGCTCCAGCTCTTTGTGTCTTTATTTTGGTAAACCGGCAATTGCAGTTCCTTCTATTCTCCTTGTACATCCATCTGTTTAGCCCCCCCGCTATCAAGTCAGGGAATTTGAAAACCTTTTTTTAAACTCCTTAGTAAAACAATTAAAAACCGTACATTTTATTCATGATGTGTTCCAAGAATGAGTGAAGGTAAATAAGTTTGCAAGGGGAATCCTCAATCACAGCACCGACTGAGTAATCTGTTGGCTTCACGGCACGCAAGGTCACTTGCAGAGGGAGTTCAAAAGTGCGGTCAATTTTTAAATTCAAAATTCCATTTATATATTCAGCTTAGATATACTGGGCTACAGTGGCTTGCATTCTCAAGTTTTCCCTGCGAAGTTTCACAACTTTCTTTTGGAATTCAAGACCTTGCAATCAACACTGGAGTTACTTCTGCCTCTCCAACATGTTTTCCATCCACCGTTTCATCCAGTCCTTCTCCCGCCTGCCGGTTTTCCTGCGGAAGTTGCTCCCGCGTAGCCGGTGGTCCCTGCGGGGTGGTAACTTGGGCTCTGGTCTGCCTCTACCCCGGGGCATCTTTGTGGTGCGACGGAGGTCTCTGGCGTTCACTCTGCTAATATCAGCCAACCCCACTTGGAACTGGTGGAAGGTTTGGTTGAGCCGTTCCGCCTTCACCTCGTCCTCTCCTCCCCAGGAGGCCCTGCGCTTTATGACAGCGGGGGGCGGCGAGATGACAAACTCCATGGAATCTTCCGTGGGTAATTCAAAGGTCGAGTCCATTTCATACTTGTCGGGAACGTCGTCTTCTTCTTCAAAATCCAATCCGAACGCAGCAAGAATCCTGAACCCAGCCCACTTCCACCAAGCCAAGAACATGTTGGCAACGAATATCTTCCAGTCTGGGAACAGCAGTGTTAACAGTTCCCACAGAGCCATTCTACGTATTTGTAACCCATACAGCTGAGGTGTGCTGATCCATTGCACCTCATTTGAAAGCTAAACACAATGAATTGAAATGATTCAAGCTCGAACGTAGATCATTTGCTTTAGTCACAATGTTGGTGTGATGTCGTACAAGGCCAAATCATTGCGGGGGGAGGGCAGCATAAACTGTGACATCTTGATTGAAAACCTTGAGTCGATTTAGAAATGCGGTATACAGAATGTCCGGGTCCTCATCGGAGCCGGCAACAGCAACATGATTACACTCAAGAAGGGTCTGAAGAAGGGTCTCGACCCGAAACGTCGCCTATCTCCTTCGCTCCTTAGATGCTGCTGCACCCGCTGATTTTCTCCAGCCTTTTGTGTACCCTCGATTCTCCAGCATCTGCAGTTCCTTCTTTAACAACATGATTACACTGTCTCCTTCATTCCTAGCTGCAATGGAATACTTGGCATTCTCTGCGGTGGATTATAAACAAACGGCAGAATCAACATGGGAAGGAGGCAACTAACAAATTCATGAATGAATTCCAGCCTTCATCTTACTCCCATGCATCTGTTCTATATATATATATATATATATATATATGAACCTCAGAATTTGATTCCAGCCTGCAACTTACTTCTGTGTACTGATTATTCCAAATATAAAATTGATGAACCGCTGGAAATTAAGTTCATCATGGTCGGAAGGAACTGCAAATGCCGGTTTACACCGAAGATAAAAACAAAATGCTGGAGTAACTCAGCGGAACAGGCAGCATCTTTGGATAGAAGGAATGGGTGATGTTTCGGGTCAAGACCCTTCTTCAGACTGACTTAAGTCTGACTTAGACACGAATGGAGAGTCTAGGACCAGAGGCCATAGCCTCAGAATAAAAGAATGTACCTTTAGAAAGAGATGAGGAGGAATTTTTATAGTCAGGGGGTGGCGAATCTGGAATTCATTGCCACAGACGTCTGTGGAGGCCAAGTCATTGGGTATTTTTAAAAGCACGGATTAACAAATTCTTGATTGGTACGGGTGTCAGGGGGTTATGGGGAGATGGCAGGAGAATGGGGTTGACAGGGAAAGATAGGTCAGCCATGATTGAATTGTGTAGTGGACACGATGGGCTGAATGGCCTAATTCTGCTCCTATAACCTAAGAACATACCTTACTATATTAATCTTCTTGGGGTTTGAGGATCATTTGCTTCCATTCCATATCCATGCATTCTTAGGTGGTGAAGGAGACTAATGCAGGACTTACAAACTCCGTCACAACAAGACCAGAAGGTCCATCATCGTTTGGTACAATGTGTGGGGTAGTTTGGGATCTGGTTTGTGCCTTCCACTGTGTGCTCCATTTCAAGAGACTCCTGGTTCTCAATGCCATCCTGAATGTGCCTTCTCCATATCGAGCACACAGCCGAGAAGAATCAGTTACACTTTTTGAAGGAGGCTTCCACAACATTGTTGAATTCTTTCCTCTGTGCGCTTGGTAATTTCATGTCATTATAGCGTCTGCTCGGAGAATCTTGTGTCAGGTGTGCTAGCAACTTCGACTACATTTTTTGGCCACAGAAGGCTCAGAGGTCAAGTCAATGGTATTGTTAAGGCAGAGATAGGTAGATTTTTTAATAGTGTCAAGAGAGTTTATTGTCGTGTGTCCCAGATACGACAATGACATTCTTACTTTTGCTTCAGCACAACAGAATATAGTAGGCATGAATATAGAAAAGATCAGTGTGTTCATATACCATTATATAAATATATACACACATGAATAAATAAACAGATAATGGTCTATTAATGTTCAGAGTTTTGTTTCATTTGAGTTTAATAGCCTGATGGCTGTGGGGAAGAAGCTGTTCCTGAACCTGGTCGTTGCAGTCTTCAGGCTCCTGTACCTTTTACCTGAAGGTAGCGGGGAGATGAGTGTGTGGCCAGGATGGTGTGGGTCCTTGATGATGCTGCCAGCCTTTTTGAGGCAGCAGCTGCGATAGATCTCTTCGATGGTAGAGAGGTCAGAGCCATGGATGGACTGGGCAGTGTTTACTACTTTTTGTAGTCTTTTCCGCTCCTGGGCGCTCAAGTTTCCGAACCAAGCCACGATGCAACCGGTCAGCATGCTTTCTCCTGTGCACCTGTAGAAGTTGGAGAGAGTCCTCCTTGACGTACCGACTCTCCGTAATCTTCTCGGGAAGTAGAGGCGCTGATGGGTGCAGAGTTTATGGGGAGAAGGCAGGAGAATGGGATTTGGAGGGAGAGATAGATCATCCATGATTGAATGGCGGATGTAGACATGATGAGCCAAATGGCCTAATTCTACTCCTATCGCGTATGACCTTATGACTACCCATGGAACTTACTGAGTGTAATTTAGGATGCAGTAGTTGAGATATTACCTGTGAGGAGCCATTGGTTCTCTTACTCTGCAGGTACATTTGGAGGATTAAGAAAAAATAAATACCGCTGTACTTCCTCAGTGCCTGGTGTTACTAGTCTATGTCTCAGAAAACATAGAATGTAGAATAATATAGATTAATATAGAATTATGACATTCGGCCCATCAAGTCTACTCCGCCCTACAGAAACTAATTGATGTGCAGGGATCACTGCTGCAGCTTAGAACAAATGGTTTGTTCTAGATTGTTATGCCGTTTACACAGGTTTCTAGAAATATGTTTACAGAGGTCCATTCCCTCACATGCTTGAAGATCAGTTTTGTTTGCACTTACACAAGCTGCAGCTTGAGTTTTGGTTTTAATTTAGAGACACAGTGCGGAAACAGGCCCTTTGGCCCACCCAGTCCATGCCGTCCAGTGAACCCTGTACACTAGCACAATCCCACACACCAGGGACAAATTTTACCAATGCCAATTAACCTACAAACCCATTCCTTCTCTCCAGAGATGCTGCCTGTCCCACTAGAGTTACTCCAGCATTTTGTGTCTCTCTTCGATTTAAATCAGCATCTGCAGTTCTATCCTACACAACCTACAAAACCTCTACGTCTTTGGAGTGTGGGGGGAAAACGGAGCACCTGGGGAAGACCCACGGGGAGAACGCACAAACTCCGCACAGACAGCACCCGTGGTCAGAATCGAACCCAGATCTCTGGCGCTGTAAGGAAGCAGCTCTACCGCTGCGCCACCGTGCTGCCCGCATTAATTGATCATTCTAGTTGGGGAGACTTGATTCAGTAATGTAGATTGAATGGTTTCCATTTTGTCCTGTATCTTAGCTCCAGGGCTGTAGGAAGCTTGTTGAAGTCGAGGTGTAGTACTGAGGTGAGAAAGCTATGAAGAGCCTTTGGCGTTTATTTGGTCAGGCTTAGCACCAATTTGGACTGAAAATGTCTGTTACGGACATTGGTTAAAGTCGTGGCAAGTAGTCGTGAGGTGGGGACTAATATCTGAGGGCGGTCAGACTTGAGAAGGTCACTCTACTGTCTCTCAATGCCAAGGTCAGAGGCATTAACACGGAGATGAGGAACGGACAATCTTAAGAGTTTGAGATTGAAATCCCACACTTCTGCCCTTTTTGAGTTATTGTATAGTAATGTCCAATTCCTCTACACATGGATGGAATCCACATTGCATTTAGTTTAGATAGGCACAAAGTGCTTGAGTAACTCCGCGAGTCAAACAGCATCTCTGGTGAAAAAAAGTGGGTGATGTTTTGGGTCGGGACCCTTCTTCAGACCTTGCGTTTAGTTTAGTTTATTGTCACGTGTACCGAGGTGAACATTTTTTGTGATCGTTGCATGCTATCCAGTCAGCTGAAAGGCTATACTTGATTACAATCTAGCTGTCCACAGTGTACAGCTCTGGTTACCATTAGGTGTAGTTTAGGGGACCCCTTTTGATGGCTTTATCTGGAAGACCGCAAGGAGATCTCCCTCTATAGTTACTGCTCAGATTTCTCTCCCTTTTTGCAGGATAATTGAAATGATGATATCTCTAGAGTCACAGAGTCATAGAGTGGTACAGTGTGGAAACAGGCCCTTCCGCCCAACTCGCCCACACCGGCCAACATGTCCCATCTGCCCTAGTCCCACTTGCCTGCCCTTGGTCCATAATCCTCCAAACCTGTCCTATCCATGTACCTGTCCAACTGTTTCGTAAACAATGGGATAGTCCCAGCCTCAACTACCTACTCTGGACAGTTGTTCCATACACCCACCACCCTCTGCGTGAAACAGTTACCCCTCGGATTCCTATTAAGATCCCTGACATGAGTGCGCCCTGTTAATTAACTCCCAGATATCAACTATTCTACAAAAAACACTGCAACTACCTCCCCTCCTTGGGTTGTCCTGTAACTTTCAGGCTATAACTCAATCCTGGATATTATAATATTTATTGATCCTTCTGGTAGTGCCCAGTCTGCAATATACTTCAATCACCACTTATTGTTTTTAATAAATCTCAATTTTTCAAGGCAAATCAATTGTTGAGATTAAGCTCTGGGATCTTATTGCGGAGGCCGTAATTCTGAGTCTCTCAGTAAGATTCGTCCTGCTTGTGTTTCTGGGTTTCATTCGGGTTTCTGAGTTACTCCAACACTCTGTGTCTACCGAAAGCTGGAGTAACTCAGTGGGTCAGGCAGCGTCTCAGGAGAAAAGGAATTGGTGATGTTTTGGGTTGATACCCTTCTTCAGACTGAGGGTCAGGGGAGAAGGAAGCGAAATATATGGAAAAAGTATATGGAACAAATTAATGAAAGACGTGCAGAAAGACAGACCAAAGCCAGTGATGATGATCAAGGAAATGTGGAGCCCATAACAGTACATTGCTGCCGGTGGATAAGGTGATAACGAGTAATACAAACGGTAAAACTCAGCAGGACGACAATGAACCCAGTACATGCAGGAAGAAACTCCAGATGCTGGTTTCAACCGAAGATAGACACAAAAAAGCTGGAGTAACTCAGCGGGTCAGGCAGAATCTCTGAAAAAAACGAATAGGTGATGTTTTGGGTCGAGACCCTTCCACGATACAATAGAACTTTATCCCAGGTGGGAAATTGATCTGCCAATAGTCAAAATACATGAAACATGAAATTATAATGACAAGTGGAAAGGATTGGGGATGTGCAAAGATAGGGGAGGGGGTGGGGAGTTCTGATGAGCTTGTTGATCCTATTTGCGTCCACAGCCTTCGCCCTGCTGCCCCAGCACACGGCAGCGAAGAAGATGGCACTGGCTACCACCGATTGGTAGAACATCTGCAGCATCTTACTGCGGACATTGAAAGTGTGGAGCCTTCTCAAAAAGTACAGCTGGCTCTGACCCTTCTTGTACAGGGGGCTCAGCGTTCCTGGACCAGTCCAGTTTACTGTCCAGGTGCACTCCAAGGTATTTGTACTTCCTGGTAAACTAGTAAAACTGGGACGATGACTAGCGTGGGTGGGGAACACAGAGAGAGAGAGAGAGAGAGAGAGAGGATGCAAGGGTCACTAGACGTTAGATAAATCAATATAGACACCATAACCAGCATCTGCAGCCCCTTCAATTTTGTAACCCTTGATTTTCCCTCTCCATCCCTACCGGTTCCCAGACCAATCTTACTGACTCTGACGATTTTATCTCTGTTTGCTTTGTTGTTACTTTCTCCCAGCAAACAATGGTCTGCTACATTTTCCTTTCTTCCCTTCAATTCTTCCCTTCCCACCCCTCCCCTGGTACTTTCCCTTGCATCCACAGGAAATGCTACACATTGCTTTACCTTCCCCCTTGACTCCATCCAAGGACCTGAGCAGCCTTTCTAGGTGCGGCAGAGGTTCACCTGCACCTCCTCCAACTTCATCTATTGCTCTAGGTGTCAGCTGCTCTACATCGGTGAGACCAAGCGTAGGCTCGGCGATCGCTTCGCCCAACACCTCCACTCAGTTCACAGTAACCAACCTCATCTCCCGGTGGCTCAGCACTTCAACTCCCCCTCCCATTCCGAATCCGCCCTTTCTGTCCTGGGCCTCCTCCATGATCAGAGTGAGTCCCACCGCAAATTGGAGGAGCAGCACCTCATATTTTGCTTGGGTAGTTTACACCCCAGCGGTATGAACATTGACTTCTCCAATTTCACGTAGTCCTTGCTTTCTTCATCTTTCCCCTCCCCTTCCCAACTCTCCCACAGCCCACTGCCTCCGCCTCCTCCTTTCTTCCCCCCTCCCCAATCCCCTCATTAATCTGAAGCGTTGGTCTGAAGGGCCTCGACCCGAAACGTCACCCACTCCTTCCCTCCATAGATGCTGCCTCACCCGCTGAGTTTCTCCAGCATTTTTGTCTACCTTCGATTGTTCTAGCATCTGCAGTTCCTTCTTAAACATAAAAGTTACATTTTCCTTGTGCATCCCATTCCCTTTCTCCCTGTTTTCACACCTTACACTTCCTTATCTCTACTTCCCTCTCCCCTGACGTCAGACTGAAGGAGGGTCTCGACACCCATTCTCCAGAGATGCTGCCTGTCCAGCCGAGTTACTCCAGCACCTTGTGTCCATCTGCAGTGACCTTCCTGCACGCACTCTGTGTTCCACATTCTACATTCCTATCTCACTCTCCAGGTAGAAACTACATCTCCCAGAATGACCCGCGCCTCCCGTGTCGTCATTGTGACGCTAACGCTGATTGGCGGCCGGGGCTGCGGGCCGTCACCTGATTGGGTGGGGGGGGCGAAGCGGGCGCTGTAATTGGATATCCCAGCCGCCACTGCGATTGGCCGCCTCTCCAGCCGCGCTGTCATTGGGTCTTCCAGACGCCGCCGTGATTGGACGCCCCGCCAGCTGCTCCGTGATTGGACGCCCCGCCAGCCACTTCCGACTGGATACAGTTGTTGTTCCGCCCGCTGATTGGCCGCCGGCGGCGGGCGGCGCTGATTGGCCCGCATTATGATTTGATACTTGGCTGCCGCTCGCCGATTGGCCGCGGGCGGGGTCACGGGGGCATTGTGCACCCGGGCGGGTGGACGGACGGACCGGGCAAGGCAGCGGAGCGGAGCGGCCGCAGCGACACTCGGCAGCGGGGCGGACAGCGCCTGAGCAGCGGGGCCCGCACACACACACACACGCTCTCCACGCCGGGGCTGCAAGGCCCACCCTCACAGCTCCCCCTTCCCCTCCCCCCTGGCTGCGGCCCCGTCTCTTCTCAGCGGCCGCGGCCTCTCCCCAACCTTCCCCCCCCCTCTCCCCGGCGGCGGGAGCCGGGCGCCGGGCGGTCATGGCTCACCAGCAGACCAGCAGCTCCCAGAAGGCGCTGATGTTGGAGCTGAAGAGCCTGCAGGAGGAGCCAGTGGAGGGGTTCCGCATCACCCTAGTCGATGAATCCGACTTGTACAACTGGGAGGTGGCGATCTTCGGGCCGCCCAACACGCATTACGAGGGGGGCTACTTCAAGGTAAGGCCGCGGGTGCAAGTCAGGCAAGGATCCCAACACGAGACTGTGTGGACTGGGGTGAGGGGAGGGAACTTCTTTGTCCCAGTCCATAGGAGCGGAGATTAGGAACTAGTTATTTCCCCAGAAAGTAAGGACTATCCTCTTTATTCTTTCCCCCAAGACCAGCAGATTTTCCTTGCTGGTTTTCCTAGTCCCTGCATGGTTGGATGCCACTAGGAACTCTTGATGGACTATTGTTTACATCGTGGGAATGGAGGATTGCGCTTCATCCTACCGCTATTTTTGCTTCAGTAAGTTCATAAGTGATAGTAGGATTAGACCATTCGGCCCATCAAGACTACTCCGCCATTTAATCATGGCTGATCTAACTCTCCCGCTCAACCCGATTCTATATGCCTTCTCGCCATAACCCCTGACACCCGTACTAATCAATAGTAATCAAACAGTAATAGTCAATAGTGTTTTACTTTGTAACATATGCAACTGCATGGTGAAAATTTTTTTTTTCAGGGGAAGGTTTTTTCTGTGGTTATTGCCCCATAAATGTAGGAGAGAGGTTTTACAGTTTGGAAGGGTAGTTACTATAAACCCTGCTGTGGGTATAATTCTAGGGTTGTAGCGTTGGTGTCAAATCGCCTGTGGATGGATTAGCTATGTTTGGCAATTGACAACCAACGAGACTGGAGGCAATCAGAAATGAACTGAAATGGGATCAGAAATGGGCAGCCCCTTGCGTTGGAGGTAGACACACAATGCTGGAGTAACTCATCGGAACAGGCAGCACCTGGAGAGCAGGAATGGATAGCGTTTTGGGCCGAGACCCTTCTTCAGACTCGACCCGAAACGTCACCCATTCCTTGTCTCCAGAAATGCCGCCTGTCACGCTGCGTTACTCCCAACATTTTGTGTAGATCTAGGGCTGGTGGAGTCAAGGGATATGGGGAGAAGGCAGGCACGGGTTATTGATTGGGGACGATCAGCCATGATCACAATGAATGGCAGTGCTGACTCGAAGGGCCGAATGGCCTCCTCCTGCACCTATTTTCTCGGTTTCTATGATCTTCGGTGTAAATCAGCATCTGCAGTTCCTTCCTGCGCACCTTGTATTGGAGACCCTGGCAATAGTAATGGCATGGTGACTATTTGCTCACATTCTGATGACTGTTTGTTGGCAATTCTGGACACTCGCTTTTACTGTGTGTATAGTTTTCCTTACCACTGATTCTGGTCTTGAATGCCCTTGACTTCAATATTGTTACCATTGGCAACTGTGTTTAAACTTTAAAGGGAGGTGCTTCCTCCCTCAATCTCATTTGATTAAGGCTTTGATTTAACAAGTCTTTCGACCGTTTGATCTGGATTTCAATGACTAGTCTGGTGTGCATTTCTGATTGCCAATACTCCCGTGGAATTGCTGCGAGGTTTAGTTCCTCTTCTTGCTGAGCAACATTCTTAAGTCGAGTTTTGTAAGCCACTGTGTATCCTTTTGGCCAGAAAGTTTATTTCAACGCTATCTCCACTGTGTTTGTATCAAGGCTGTGTATGATTTGGCGATCTGGTCTCTGTTGTTTGACCCTGGCTTTGGCTCTCACTTGAGAGCAGCGGAGGAATAGATTATGCTACAAATGCATTTAGTCACCACATCATCCATTTTTTTTTTCTAATCTATTTTGAGACGTCATCCTCTGGGGTTGGTGAAGTCATGGCAGGCTTACTTTTGGTTCTTGACTGAGTTCCTTGTGTGGGGCAGTATTTTTAGACCCAGGCTCCAGTCCATTCATTGACCTGTAATGGGTTATGGACCTCATTCTGATACATCCAAGTGGATATGAGGACAGGGTGATGGTTGCTAGTATTGAGGGCCGTTGGAGTTCTGTCTGTCTACTGAGCTAAGTTTCCTCTGTAGTTGAGTTTGAAGATATAATATTGAAACAGGCCGGTCTGCTCACTGAGTCCACGCCGACCATTGGATCACCCGTTCCAACCAGCTCTGTTATCCCACTTTCTTTGTGGGAGGGAACCGGAGAGGAAACTAAAGGACACAGCCTCAGAATAAGAGGATGTACATATAGAAAGAAGTTTTCTGTACTCTGTGGAAATCATTGCCACAGACAGCTGTGGTAACCGTCTGTGGATATTTTTTAAGGCGGATGTTGACAGATTCTTGATTAGTACGGGTGTCAAGAGTTATGGGGAGAAGACAGGAGAATGGGGTTGAGAGGGAAAGATGGGTCAGCCGTGACTGATTGGCGGAGTAAACTCTACGCCAAAGGGGCCGATTCTGCTTCTCTGACTCGTGAAACCCATGCGGTCACAGGGAGAGCGTGCAAACTCCACATAGACAGCACCTGAGGTCAGGATCGAACTCTGGCACTGTGAGGCAGCACCTCTACCAGCCCATAGATACACATGGCAAGTTGTTGTCTTGGCTCGCAGAATGTTTAGTCTGGTGTGTCCCACCAGTTGAAAATTCATCTACAAAACCTCAGTGAGATTTACTGCTGTACCTGGTCTGGAAACTTTACACATGAAATATGTACTGCACCGTGGGGTGATGAGACTGGCGCTGAGCTGCAGGCTGTTGGTGCCCAGCCAGGGTGAGACGGTGAGGAATGCCTGCACGATCCAGTATTGCAAATGACATCCATACTTCCCACGTAGGCAAAAATGCTGGAGAAGCTCAGCGGGTGAGGCAGCATCGATGGAGCGAAGGAATAGGTGACGTTTCAGGTCGAGACCCTTCTTCAGACTGATGCGGGGGGGGGGGGGCGGGATAAAGAAAGGAAGTGGAGACAGTGGCCTGTGGGAGAGCTGGGGGGGGGGGGGGAAGAGGAGGGAGAAAGCAAGGACTACCTGAAATTGGAGAAGTCAATGTTCATACCACTGGGGTGTAAACTACCCAAGCGAAATATGAGGTGGTGCTGGTCCAGTTTGCGGTGGGACTCACTCTGGCCATGGAGGAGGCCCGGGACAAAAAGGTCGTATTCGGAATGGGAAGGGGGAGTTGAAATGCTGAGCCACTGGGAGACCGGGTTGGTTAATGCGAACTCTGAGGAGGTGTTAAGCGACAAGTGTAGCATTTCCTGCGGTTGCAAGGGAAAGTACCAGGGGAGGGGGGTGGTTTGGGTGGGAAGGGACGGATTCACCAGGGAGTTACGGAGGGAACGCAGAGGGAACTCTGCGGAAAAAGCGCAGAGACTCCACTGCAAAGACTCCGCACGTCCCACAGTGCGGTGTATGTGCAATGCAGTGACAATATGCTTGTAGATGGCGTCACCCTGTAGACCTAAGCCATAATCTGTTTTATAATCATTTCCCCTTCTCGATGGGTGACACAGCGGTAGATCTGATGCTTCATAATGCCAGGGTCCTGGGTTCGATGCTGAATACGGACGTTGTCTATACAGAGTTTATACTTCTCTCCGTGACCGCATGGATTTACCTCGGGTGCTCCGGTTTCCTCCCAGATCCCAAAGGTTTCCAGGTTGATTATTCTCCGTTAATTGTGAACCGTCTCTGGTGGGCAGGATAGTGCTCATGCGAAAGTGAATTGAAAGTGAATTCTAAATTGAGTTGAAAATGGATAGCACAGAAAAACTGCGAGCATTGCAATACCTTGCCTATCCGACGGATAAACTGCTTGGGTTTAGCCAGCTGGCATGTGGTCATTCGCACTAGCATCAATGTGGTATTGATCAGCTCGGCTGCTCGTGGCGTTAGGCTGGAAACAGGATAGACACAAAAAAAAAAACTGGAGTACCTCAGCGGGCCAGGCAGCCGCTGGAGAAAAGGAATAGGTGACCCTTCTTCAGATTGAGCATCAGGGGAGAGGGCAACAAGACAGGGGCTTGCTGCTGCTCTCTAATTTGACTACCCACCTCGATGGGTTTTAGTGCTGCCATGCCAATACAATAGCGGTGTTAGTCTCGACCCGACACGTCACCCTTTCCTTCTCTCCAGAGATGCTGCCCGCTGAGGTGGTCCAGCAATTTGTGTTTATCTTCGGTTTAAGCCAGCATCTGCAGTCCCTTCCAACACAGCGATGTGTTTCCACCATTTTAGGCCATGATGTCTGGTATCCTCCAGTGTAGTCATTATGCAGGAACGTTGGCAACAAATGTGAGTCATTCGGAGGAAGGGCACTGTGGGATAAGGGCCGCGGTTACGGGTTGGTTGTGGGCCTTCTGATGGCAGCTCTCTGACTGTCTGCTTCCTCTCCGCCAGGCTCAGCTGATGTTCCCCATTGATTATCCCTACTCTCCACCATCATTCCGCTTCCTCACCAAGATGTGGCATCCGAATATCTATGAGGTAAGATTGAGGGGGGGGGCGCTTGCACAAATCGGGGAGGGGGCCGCTGGGATGGAGGTGGTTGTGGATCGAGCAGGTAGACCTGAGGTCAGGGTAAGAGCAGTCAGGATCGTGCAGCACTGAGACAGGCCTTTCGGCCTGCTGTTTGTGCGAGCCAAGAGACTGCAGATGCTGGAATCTTGAGTGCAAAAAAAAAAACAAAGTGCTGGTGTAACTCGAGGGTCAGGCAGCGTCTGTGGAGGGAATGGACAGTCAATGTTTCTGGTCTCAACCTGAAATGCCCTCTATGCAGTTCCCTCCACAGTTATTGCCTGAACCACTGAGTTCCTGCTACAGAATGTTTATTGTTTGCTCCAGTACCTAATTTTGCAATGACATTTAGTGCTCACTTAAATATGTGTGTTTTAATGTGGTGAGATTTCCTGCTGCTGGTGCAACTCTGAGGGAGTATGTTCCAGATTTCAACAATTGGATGAAACATTCTTTGTCAAATCCCCCCCCCCGCCCCCCATCTCTTTCCGTCTGAAGAGGGGTCCCGACTTGCAGTATAATGTGGATAAACATGAGTTTATCCACTTTGGTGGCAAAAATAGGAAAGCAGACTATTATCTAAATGGTGGCCAATTAGGAAAAGGGGAGATGCAACGAGACCTGGGCGTCATGGTACACCAGTCATTGAAAGTAGGCATGCAGGGTGAAGCAGGCACTGAAGAAAGCGAATGGTATGTTAGCTTTCATAGCAAAAGGATTTGAGTATAGGAGCAGGGAGGTTCTACTTCAGTTGTATAGGGTCTTGGTGAGACCACACCTGGAGTATTGCGTACAGTTCTGGTCTCCAAATCTGAGGAAGGACATTATTGCCATGGAGGGAGTGCAGAGAAGGTTCACCAGACTGATACCTGGGATGTCAGAACTGTCTTATGAACAAAGACTGCATAGACTTGGTTTATACTCTCTAGAATTGAGAGGGGATCTTATAGAAACTTACAACTTAAGGGGTTGGACAGGCTAGATGCAGGAAGATTGTTCCCGATGTTGGGGAGGTCCAGGACAAGGGGTCACAATTTAAGGATGAGGGGGAAATCTTTTAGGACCGAGATGAGAAGGACTTTTTTCACACAGAGAGTGGTGGGTCTGTGGAACTCTCTGCCACAGAGGGTAGTTGAGGCCAGTTCATTGGCTATATTTAAGAGGGAGTGAGATGTGGCCCTTGTGGCTAAGGGGATCAGAGGGTATGGAGAGAAGGCAGGTACGGGATACTGAGTTGGATGATCAGCCATGATCATATTGAATGGTGGTGCAGGCTCGAAGGGCCGAATGGCCTACTCCTGCACCTAATTTCTATGTTTCTATGACTGTAAAGAATGGTCTTTTACACACATACCTTATTGTACTTTATTCACTAGTCAAATACATCGCAGCCCTAGCTGTACGTGGTCTGTCACAGATGCTGGAGAGAGACCCAGGGGTTGGGAAGGCCACAATTATACTGGATGGTAAGGGGAGTGGTTAGTGGTGGTTATGTCACTATATTAAAGGTATACACACATATCAACTACATCCTTCCTCTACAAATAAGCTATAGGGTTGTGACAGGGCGACCACGTCTCATACGCTAAGGGCATTTAAACAGCGGTTACACAGGAAGCATCAATCACACAAAATGTACGGGCAGGAACAACAACCATGACGGGATCCATGGGTTAGTGGTTAGTGGTGGTTATGTCACTATATTAAAGGTATACACACATATCATCTACACCGACCCAAAATGTTGCCCGTACATGTTCTCAAGTGATGCTGTCTGACTCGCTGAGTTACTCCAGCACTGTGGGTTCTTTACAAGTTTCCAGCATCTTCAGTTCCTGCCGTCTCTATCCGGGTGAATCTTCTTCCCCCTCCAGTCTCTGTCTCCCAAATCCAACTGATTCCTTTTGCACATCATCCTTTCCCCCCTCCTTAATCCACATGCCTTGTGATTGAGGCAGTGCAGTGTAGGTTCACGAGATTGATCCCTGGGATGGTGGGACTGTCATATGAGGAAAGATTGAAAAGACTAGGCTTGTATTCACGGGAGTTTATAAGGATGAGGGGGGATCTTATAGAAACATATAAAATTATAAAAGGACTGGATAAGCTAGGTGCAGGAAAAATGTTCCCAATGTTGGGTGAGTCCAGAACCAGGGGCCACAGTCTTAGAATAAAGGGGAGGTCATTTAAGACTGAGGTGAGAAAAATCTTTGTGAATTTATGGCATTCCCTGCCAGAGAGGGCACTGGAGGCCAAATCACTGGATGGATTTAAGAGAGAGTTAGATAGAACTCTAGGGGCTAGTGGAGTCAAGGGATATGGGGAGAAGGCAGGCACGGGTTATTGATAGGGACGATCAGCCATGATCACAATGAATGGCGATGCTGGCTCGAAGGGCCGAATGGCTTCCTCCTGCACCTATTTTCTATGTTTCCTGGCTCATCAAAATGGATCGATTGGGCTTATATTCACTGGAATTTGGAAGGGTGAGAGGTGATCTCATAGGAACATATGAAATTCTCAAGGGATTGGGCAGGCTGGATGCAGGAAAAATGTTCCCGATGTTGGGGGAAGTCCAGAACCAGTGGGGTCGCAGTTTAACAATAAGGGTTAGGCCATTTAGGACTGAGATGAGGAAAAACCTTTTACACCCAGAGAGTTGTGAACCTGTAGAATTCTCTGCCAAAGAAGGCAGTGGAAGCCAAGAGATAGTTAGATATAGCTCTTAGACCAAGAGTTCCCAACCTGGGGTAAATTTTGTCGACCCAGGGGGTAAATTTGTTGATTCTGGATTGGCACATATTTTTTCTCATTGACTGCCTGTGTTCGATTCTGGCGTACTGGAATCGGTTCATCATTAGTTGTTCATAAATAAATGAAATAACATGGTTATGTTGCTAGGGTTAAACGGGACGAAAAAGGTTAGGGACCCCTGTCTTTGGGCTAACGGAATCCAGGGGTATGGGGAGAAAGCAGGAACGGGGTACTGATTTTGGACGTAGACAAAAATGCTGGAGAAACTCAGCGGGTGCAGCAGCATCTATGGAGCGAAGGAAATAGGCATTTTGGATGATCAGCCACGATCATATTGAATGGCGGTGCTGGGCCGAATGGCCTACTCCTGCACCTGTTTTCTATGTTTCTATGTCCCACTCCCTCTTTTTTTACTGACTCTTGGTCCCTTTTGCAGGGTCTGGAGCCGAAATGTTGACCCCCTTTTTTCCGCATCCCACCCCACAGCTCAATCCACTGAGTTCCTCCAACAATTTGCTTTCTGCTCAAACGTCCAGCATCTGCAGTCTCTTATATCTCTCTACCTCCCTGCTCTTGACGTCTATACCCCAGCTAATGAAGGCATGTATCCCCTTAGCTGTCTTCTGCCCCTGTCCCACTTAGGAAACCTCTGGAGACTTTGCGTATAAGCCAAAGGTTTTCCGTGCGGTTCCCGGAGGTTTTTGTCAGTCTCCCTAATGGTCGAAAGTGGTTTCCGCTTCTTCTATGTTCCGGCGATTATTAAAAAAAATTCAAAACCGGCCGCGAATAAAAATAGCCTGCCGTTTTAAAAATCGGTAATTTTTTAGTCGAAGCCGGTTGCGATGCTAGTTGAAGGTGGTTGCTGGAGGTTGCATGTAATGTAGGGTAAGACCTTTTTTTCATCCAGTTTTGTTCCAACAGGGAGGTGTTGCCTTCCACTACCTGTAAAATCAAGGTTTTCCTGGAGTGCCAAGCAGTGTGCTTCAACTGTTGTCCAAACTGTGTGCTTCGACTATCTACCTCTGATGACCCTCAGGCTTTCCTTGACCGGACTTTGCTGGCTTGACCTTGCACTAAACGCTGTTCCCTTATCATGTATCTACACGCTGTAAATGGATTGATTGAAAACGGAAAGCTTTTCACTGTACCTCAGTACACGTGACAATAAACTAACCGGAACTGTGGGCTGCAGTAGAGAAAAGGAATAACCGTGGCTATCTCTAGACACAAAAATCTGGAGCAACTCAGCGGGGCAGGCAGCATCTCTGGAGAGAAGGAAAGGGTGGTGTTTCGGGTCAACGCCCTTCTTCAGACGAAACGCCACCCATTCCTTCCCTCCAGATATTCTGCCTGTCCAGCTTTTGTCTGTATCTTCGATTTAATCCAATATCTGCAGTTCCTTCCGACACACTGCTTGTCTGTATGGAGTTTGGACTTTCTTCCCGTGACCTGCGTGGGATTTCTCTGGGATCTCGGGTTTCCTCTAAAAGCGTTCAGGTTTATAGGTAAATTGGCTTGATAATAATTCTAGATTGTCCCTAGTATACACTATAGTGCTGTTGTACGGGGATCACTGGTCGGCACGGACTCATTGGGCCGAAGGGCTTATTTGTGTGCTGTATCTCTAAACTAAGTTGCCCATGGATGGATGGATGGGCGCCATCTTAGAACGTCTCGCCATCTTGGAACATTTTGTTTCGTTTAGAGATTCACTGGAAACGGGCCCTTTGGCTCACCAAGTCCACACCGACCAGCGATCCCCGCATATTAACACCAGCCTACGCGTTCTGCGGACAATTTGGAATTGTACGAAGTACACAAACCCAAGCCTAGCCAATTAACCTACAAACCTGTATACGTCTTTGGAGTGTGGGAGAAAACTGAAGGTCTCAAATAAAACCCACTCGGATCACGGGGAGAACGTACAGAATCTGCCGACCAGCGATCCCCGTACACCAGCGCTATAATATATACCAGGGACAGTCTATAATTATTACCAAGCCAATTTACCTACAAACCTGAACGTTTTTAGAGGAAACCATAGATAACCATATAAAACCATATAACAATTACAGCACGGAAGCAGGCCTTCTCGGCCCTTCCAGTCCGTGCCGACCATTTACTTTCCCCTAGTCCCATCTACCTGCACTCAGACCATACCCCTCCATTCCCTTCCCGTCCATATACCTATCCACTTTACTTTTAAATGTTAAAATCGATCCTGCCTCCACCACTTCTGCTGGAAGATCATTCCACACAGCCACCACTCTCTGAGTAAAGAAGTTTCCCCCTCATGTTACCCCTAAACTTCTGTCCCTTAATTCTCATGTCATGCCCTCTTGTTTGAATCTTTCCTACCCTCAATGGGAAAAGCTTATCCACGTCAACTCTGTCTATCCCTTTCATCATTTTAAAGACCTCAATCAAGTCCCCCCCCTAGATCCCGGAGAAATCCCACGCAGGTCGGGGGGGGAGAGAGTACAAACTCCGTACAGACGGCACCCGTAGTCGGGATCTCCGGCGCAGCAACTCTGCCGCTGTGCCACCGTGCCGCCCTTTGTTCATCTTTCAACAATGCAATTTTGCTCCTTTTGCCCCTGCAGAATGGGGACGTGTGCATTTCGATTCTGCATCCGCCCATCGATGACCCCCAAAGCGGGGAACTACCCTCTGAGAGATGGAACCCCACACAGAACGTCAGGTACAGGACTTTGGGTGGCACCGAGGTTATATTCAGCCTTCTATCTCCAACCTGTGATGTTTGTTTGCTCCTCCCTCTCGTTTCTGCGTATAGCTGCGTGCGTTCAGTTGCATGTGCCCTGCCCGTCTGTAACTCTGCCCCCCGATTTTACGATGCAGGACGATTCTCCTCAGCGTCATCTCCCTGTTAAACGAGCCAAACACCTTTTCCCCCGCCAACGTGGACGCCTCGGTGATGTTCAGAAAATGGCGAGATAGTAAAGGAAAGGATAGAGAATATGCAGAGATTATTAGGTGAGTGCTGCTTTTGTGTATTAAGGGGGAAAGAGAGACGGCAGCACAACTGGTAGAGCTGCTGCTGGAGACGCAGGTTCGATCCCGACCTCGGGTGCTGTCTGTGTCGACCAGTTCCAAACGAGCGCACTGCCCTGCGCGGTCAGTGCGGATTGCAGAGTGGGCAGATTCAGAGACGGAAACCCACGTGTCCTCCTGAATCAGGAACTAAGCGGGGGGGGGGGGGGGGGATGTTAGGGTGGCACGGTGGTGGCGCAGTGGTGGAGTTGCTGCCTCCCTGCGCCAGACACCCGGGTTTAATCCTGACTGCGGGTGCTGTCTGTACGGAGTTTGTATGCTCTCCTTGTGAGCACGTGTGTTTTCTCCAGGTGCTCTGGTTTCCTCCCGCATTCCACATTGTAGGCTAGATGTCTTCTGTAAATTATCCCCAGTGTGTAGGACGGAACCAGCGTAACGGGCGATCGTTAGTCGGACTCGGTGGGTCGAAGAGTCTGTCTCTGCGCTGTATCTCTAAAGCTAAACCCCCAGGTGGAAATCTACCTAGTCGCAGGGAGAACGTGCAAATCCCACACACAGACAGCACCCGGGTCAGGATCAAGCCCGGGTCTCTGGCGTGGTGAGGCAACAGCTCCACCCACTGCGCTGCTCTTCCGCCCTGAGCTCAGTGTCATGGTTGAGGCAAAGTCGTCATCACCATCATCGGGGGTCACTGGAAACGAGTATGACTGTCCTCTCATGGAGGACGCCTGTGCGTGACTTTGTTTAACGTGGGGAGACTGGTGCACAGACAGCCACCCCACAGTCCTTGGCACATCTGGGTCAGGATCCAGCGGCATGGAGTTCAAGACCACTGGGGACCCTTTTCTGCTGCAGCCTTCATCCGCCTTCCCAGCCGTTGTGACGCTCCACTAAGGTCAGCCATCGTCCTCCGCCTGTTCCACCGTTGAGGTCTTGGTTGGACTGGCTCTTTGTCAGAGACCTCCCCCCTCGACCTTACCGCCATGGGTGGCCCTACCACGAGCGTAGCTCCAGACGGCAGCGCTCTCAGGATCTCGGGTCCACACGAGCTTCTCCACCACGACAAGGTGACATTCCACGGGGAAGCAAGGCAAAGTAGTTGGGTAAAGATGCGAGGAGGGGAGACTGCGTGGAGTTTGCACGTTCACCCTGTGACCAGGTAGAATTTCCCCGGGTGCTGTTCAGCAAAAGGAGATGGAGTTGGAAGTGCAAGGACGGGAGAGGGTTGCTCCTGAGTCCCCCGTGTCCCCCCCACCCCCCCCCCCCCCCCCCCCCCCCCAACAAGCAGCATTTCTTCAATTGATCACAAGTACCAAGTAATGTAAAAAAAAATCAAAAATCAACCAATGATCGAATTTCAATGTTGTCAGCCTTATCTACAATACATTCGACCCCACCCTCGCTGAAGGTCTTCAGAGTCCTCGTGGACATCGCGTGTTCTTTGTCCAGGAACTCGTGGACCCGGCCGTAGGCTCGGACGAGGGGCTGGCAGTCGACTCTGGCAGAACCGTCTAAGCTCCTAGATTAGTTTAGAGATACAGTGTGGAGACAGGCCCTTATCCTCCACACACTAAGGACAATTCACATTTATACCAAGCCAATCGCAGGTGTACTGGAATCTGTTCATCATTAGTTGTTCATAAATAAGTGAAATAACATTATTGTGCGCTATTAAAGTTGCCAGCGGTAAACGGGACGAAAAAGTTTGGGAACCCCTTGATATGGAGTATAGATGTTGGATGGGACTCTATAATTATTGGAGTACGGGAGGTGATCTTGTAGAGGTGTATAAAGTCATGGTGGGTAGATGCACAACACTCCCCCGTTGCCCAGAGAAGGTGAATCGAGGACCAGGCGGCATAGGTTTAAGGTGAAGGGGGGGGGGAAAGATTTAATAGGAATGCGCAGGTTTGGTGCTGACGTCCATTCCCCCGACCCCCCCCTCTGTCTGAGGGGGCGTGGGGGGGGGGAGGAGGAAATGGATGTAATATTTTGGCTGGGGGGGTGGGGGAGTGGGTGTAATATTTCTGCTGTACCTTCCTCAGGAAGCAGGTCCTGACATCCATTCCCCCAACCCCCCGCTCTGTCCGAGGGGGGGTGGGGGGAGGGTCAATGGATGTAACGTTTTGGGTGGGGGGGTTGGGAACAATTCACATTTTGGTTGGGGTTGGGGTTGGGAGGGGGAATGGGTGTAATATTTCTGCTGTACCAACATCGGGAACACGTTTCCTGCCTCTAGCGTGTTCATTCCCCCTCTCCCCCCCCTCTGACCAAGGGGCGGTGGGGGGGGAGGGGGAATGGATGTAATATTTCGGGGGGGTTTGGGTTGGTGGGGGAGGGGTAATAGATGTAATATTTCTGCTGGGGGGGGGGTTGGGTTGGTGGGGTAGGGGGAATGGATGTAATATTTCTGCTGGGGGGGGGTTGGGTTGGTGGGGGAGGGGGAATGGATGTAATATTTTGGGGGGGTTGGGTTGTTGGGGTAGGGGGAATGGATGTAATATTTCTGCTGGGGGGGGGTTGGGTTGGTGGGGGAGGGGGAATGGGTGTAATATTTCGGTCCTGACATCCATTCCCCCTCCCCCCACCCCCCCTCTGTCCGAGGGGGGGGGGAGGGTGGGGGGGGGGAGGGGGAATGGATGTAATATTTCTGCTGGGGGGGGGTTGGGTTGGTGGGATAGGGGGAATGGATGTAATATTTCGGGTGGGGGAGGGGTAATGGATGTAATATTTCTGCGGAGGGGTTGGGTTGGTGGGGGTAGGTGGAATGGATGTAATATTTCTGCTGGGGTGGGTTTGGGTTGGTGGGGGTGGGGGAATGGATGTAATATTTCTGCTCTACCCTCCCTCAGGAAGCAGGTCCTGGCCACCAAGGCGGAGGCGGACAAGGATGGCGTGAAGGTGCCGACCACGCTGGCGGAGTACTGCGTGAAGACGCGGGCGCCGCCGCACGACAACAGCTCGGACCTGCTGTACGACGACCTGTACGACGACGACATGGATGAGGAGGAGGAGGACGGAGACGGGGACTTCCTCGACGACGAGGACGACTCTGGCAACGAGGAGTCGTGACCAATGCCCCGGGAGGGGGGGTGACCGGCCCGCTCCTGACCCTCTCACCTCCCCCCACCCTCCCCTCCTCCCAGCGCCGGGCTGCCCTCAGCGACACCCACCCTCACACCCACCCCCCCCCCCACCCCTCCCGAGTGCGACCCTCGCTCAGCCCCTCCCCAGTAAAATATTTGGGCACCGAGTCGCATAGACACTGCTCTTCCGCAACAAACTCTTCCTGCTGTGAGCCTGTGGCCGGGAGGGGTGTGTGCGTGTGCTTGTGCGTGTGCTTGTGTGCGCGTGTGTGTGGGGGAGGGTGCTTGTGTTCTTGTCCTTGTTTCTTAAGTCCGATGGTGAAACATTTATGGGCTGGTATGGCATCGCCCCATGTAATATGCTGATAAAGATTGTCACTGGTGATACTTTCTAGCTACTCGCCAAGCCCTTTCTTATCCATATATGTTATCTTGGACGGGGGGGGGGGGACAGCGCTGATCTCCGGTGGACTTTGGGTCTATCGCCATCTTTTAAACGATCTTGTCCTGCCTCCCCCAAACCCCCTCCCCGGCGCGTCCGTAACTTGCGAACCCTTCGAGCTGGGATCCCAAAACGGCCGCTCGGTCTTTCCCCGAGGTCCACAACTCGGCTAGTTTACCGAGTTTACTAGGAGATGAGATTGGGGGGAGGTTGCGGTTGGAGAGATGAGGTCGGGGAGGAAAACGAAGACTACTGGAAGAGAGACGCAAAGAGCTGGAGTAACGCAGCGGGGCCCAGGCAGCACCTCAGGAGAAATAGAATAGATGGCGTGTCAATCTCATCCGAGGATGAGTCCCAATCTGGAACGTCACCTAGTCCTGTTCTCCGCAGGGGCTGCCTGACCCCTGAGTTACTCCAGCACTTTGTGTCTATCTTCGGTGTAAACCAGCATCTGCAGTTCCCTTCCTACACAATGAAGACTGCTGACCTTCCCATCCCACCATATCTGTTTTCAGTCGGGAATCTTCACCATCTGATGATTGAGCGCGATTTTTCCCTGCTCCCTCTGCCCTTGCCCTGTTGTTTCCATTGGCTCCATCTTCCTCAGGCTCTCTGCTCCAGACAGCGCTGATTCCATAGCTGGGATTGAAGCTGACTTGTCCCCCCCCCCGTCCCCCCCCCCCCCCACTTCACTGGTTGCTGAGAATGCCGTTCCGTCACAGGCAAAGATCGATAGGACCGTTGGTCTCGGGTCTGATCCGAACCAAACCGGACGACGATGGGATTTAGTGTTTAAGAAGGAACTGGAGATGCTGGAAAATCGAAGGCGGGCAAAAGTGCTGGAGAAACTCAGCGGGTGCAGCAGCATCTATGGAGCGAAGGGAATAGGCAACGTTTGGGGCCGAAACCCTGAAGGAAATAGGCAACATTTCGGGCTGAAACCCTGAAGGAAATAGGCAACGTTTCGGGCTGAAACCCTGAAGGAAATAGGCAACGTTTCGGGCTGAAACCCTGAAGGAAATAGGCAACGTTTCGGGCTGAAACCCTGAAGGAAATAGGCAACGTTTCGGGCTGAAACCCTGAAGGAAATAGGCAACGTTTCGGGCTGAAACCCTGAAGGAAATAGGCAACGTTTCGGGCCGAAACCCAAGGGGTTTCGGCCCGAAACGTTGCCTATTTCCTTCGCTCCATAGATGCTGCTGCACCCACTGAGTGTCTCCAGCACTTTTGTCCACCGACGATGGGATTTCAGCTGGGGACATTTAATAGTTTTTCTTTTTTGCCATTTACCGCTTATCTTTTTGGAGAAACCGTTTAAAATTGACTTGAATTTATTCTGCCCCCCCCCACGTCGCACACAGTGCTTACATGTATACTTGACCCCGGGGGGGGGAGGGGGGCACACAGCCAGTGGTGGGATTAGGGTGAGCACCTCCTTCATTCTGCCCTCCAGGGCGAAGCTCACCCTCACACACCATTAACCTTTCTACGACGATGATGATGATGATGTGGGCAGTGTAAAAAATGTCGGCAGCAGGGGAAGAAAAAGGGGGTGAAGTTGGTGACTGTCCCTGCTCTCTGTTGCCCCCTCCCCGGATTAGTACCACGTTTGAGATTCGAGAAGGGAGCGAGGAGACAGGGGGGGCGGGGGTCTTTTTATGCCTTAACATGCAGTACTGGGAGATTCTCCCAGCTCCCCGTGACAGGTAACGAAACCCAGCGTGTGATCCTCGGTCACATAATATGCAGTCTCGCTCCAGTAACGATACCGGCGCATGGTTTGCCCAGGGCTTGGGGGTGGGGCTGGAGCTCGGATGAATAAGTCCCAGCACGGCAACCGAAGGCTCCATTCTGTCTAGGTTGGAGTTGCAAGCGTGAGGTTGTGCTGGACCGTGGCTTCACGTCCTGGCAGCGGGGAGCATTGTGCACAGACTGACCTCAAGTGTGGGGTAGTGGCTCTGCCCGGGGGGGTGGCAGGGGGGGGATCTGTAACCAAGTGAATCCCTGGGAGATTGTGGTTCTCTGCTCTTTCTAAGTGGGGCAGGTGAGGCCCAGATTCCCTTTGCTGTTGGAGGCCACGGTGTCCTGAAATAGCTACGTGGTCAGAGCGCTAGAGGGGGTGTGTGTGTGTGACTATAGGAGGGGGACTGAGAGAGTGTTGGTTAACTCCATGCTGAGTGTGGAGGGACTCCACAGTCCTGACCCTGTCCCACCTGGTGCGTGCAGGTTCCTCAACCCAACTGCGCCCCCCTGCTGGGATGTCGGGCACTGCGGCCACTGCCCGGCCAGCGAGTGTGTGTGTGTGTGTGTGGGCTGGGCTGGGCTGGGCTGGACACGACTGGCCGTGGGCCCGCCCGGGTGCTCCGGTTCAGGGGTGGGCTCACGGTCTGGCCAACGCGAACAAGGGGAGAACTGGTGACAGAATGTAGAGCTGGTGGTCTCCCTCCTCCTCCCCCTACCCCTACCCCCATCTGGCGAGACTGCGCGAGTTTGTTTGATTGAGGCCGGGTTTCGCTCTCCTGAGTCTGAAGGTCGCCCGTCATTTCACCTTCTCTGGGACCGAGTGTCCTGCTCGTCACCTCTGCTGCATGTGGGTGGTCGGGGGGGAAGGGAGACCTCCGCCGCCGTGCGGTCCTCCCTCCTCGCTTGCAAGCAGATGCCAACCCAGCTGCTGCTGCTGGTGCTGCTGATCATTGTGTGTGAGTTGTGAGTGAGTGCACGCACTCCCTGCCCTCCACCTGCAGTGTCCGGAGCCACCGCTACACCCCTGACCACGGGGTCGCCGTTGCTTCATCATCTCGGTTTGTTTCACCGTTGCTCCGTCCGTCTGTCTGTTCGCTGGCAGGAGCCAGAAGTGATCGCCGAGTTTGGGTTTAAGCCTTTTTATTTCTTTGTTTCTAAATCTAATAAAGAACTTTTCAGGACACGGTGAGTGTTTGTGTCGCCACGAAGCCGTTTCTAACCTCCCCCCGGTCTGAAAGCAGCGTGGGCTGGAGGCTGCAGTCCATTGAGGGTGGGGGACACGGGGATCTGCAGGTGCCGCATCTTGAGCAAAAACACAAAGTGCTGGAGGAACTCAGCAAGTCATCTGTTGATAGAGCGGACAGGTGACATTTTCGGTCAGGTCTTTGTTTAAAGAAACATGTTTCTCCAGAGGTTGCTCTTAAATCTCATCTCTCAACTTGAGCCTCTCTTGTTTTACAATCCTCAATTATGGGGGGGGGGGGGGGGGGGGGTTGGGGGGGAGACTATGTTCACTTTATAGCTCTCAGTATTTTGTATACTTAAATAAAGTCACTCCTAAATCGCCAATACTACAGAGAAAAAGTCTGTTTATCAGTCTAAAGATGGGTCCCAATATGAAACGTTGCCTGCCCATTCCCCTCCACAGATGATGCCTGACCTGCTGAGTTCCTCCAGCAAGTTGTCCTTTACCATCTTCAGGGTAATGCATTCCCCCTCCCCACCCCCGCTTCAGTTATTCTCAGGGAGCGGACACTTTTCAATGACACTTCACCACAACTTCCCCAAATGTTGAACAAACTCTGGGCCAGTTTTGCCTTCCAAAAACTGCAATTCAGATTAATTTACGAAAGAGATTAAAGAGACGGAGAACGCTCGGAAATATGAATTTTGGTATGGATTGGCGTTAAGATTATTCAATCTGGATCTGGAATTCCTTCTAAACGTTCTACCATTGTGGTGTGGAGTGACTACATTGATATAAGTAAAGGCTAACGTGTGTATGTATATATCCAAGTGAGACTGAATCTGCAGAACTGACGTGCGAAGATATCCCACATCTAGAGACAGACACAAAGTGCTGGAGAAACTCAGCGGGTCAGGCAGCGTCTCAGGAGAAAATGGTTAGGTGATGTTTCATGTCGAGATGGATCCCTTCCCAAAACATCATCTATCCAAGACCCCCAGAGATGCTGCCTGACCGGCTGAGCTACTCCAGCATTGTGTCTATCTTTGGTATAAACCAACATCTGCAGTTTCTTTTTACTACAAGCTGCATCTATAGTTTGATTGGACCGCAGTCAACAGTGCTAGGCAACACACAAAGATATTCTGACCCTGGAGGATGCATCGTGCAGATTTATTGGAATGGTATTTGGACTCCTAAGAATTAGGTGATTACTATGCAAGGAATGAGTTTGAATCGCTGGATTTAGATGTTTAAAGGGGAACTAACAGTACTGCTATGTGTAGGAAGGAACTGCAGATGCTGGTTTAAACTGAAGATATAGACACAAAATGCTGGTGTAACTCAGCGGGACAGGCAGCATCTCTGGAGAGAGGGAACGGGTGACGTTTCGGGTCGAGATACTTCAGTCTGAAGAAGGGTCTCGACCTGAAACCTTGCCCATCCCTTCTCTCCAGAGATGCTGCCTGTCCCGCTGAGTTACACCAGCATTTAGTGTCTATTAACAGTGCTGCTGTTTCTGCTGGTCGGGAAAGCCAGAATAGGGAGTAAAGACAGATCTTTGGTGTTTTGAGAAGAAAAAAAAGTGAATTGCTATGGTGCATGTAATGTCGCAATGTCTAGCTGCCTTTCAAAGCCAATTACAGTTAGTTTTAAGTAGAAAAAAAATTGCACATGCTGGTTAATATATAAATTCAGCAGGCTAGACAGCATCCCTGGAGAACCTGGATAGGTGCAGTTTTGGGTCAAGACCTTCAGAATATATCAAAAGTAGAAACTGCTGCACAGACATGGTAGAAGGTAGAAATATATCTGAAAAAAAAAAAATAATTTGATTCTTTTTGAATCTTTGAGTAGGATTGATGGGGGCAGAGGTGTGGACTAAGTGGAAACTTTAATTCCCCAATGGAATTCTCTCTTGCTGCCAGTGTTCCACAAAGTGTGGCTGCTTTTTGATGTAGGTTGAGGGATAAATACTAGCCGTGGGGGTACTGGGGCAATTCTGCTGCTTTGCAGCGAAGTGAAATCTTGTATATTTGTGTGAGAGTGGAGTGAGCCTTCATCTGCCATTGGGGTCTTGTTTAAAATCCTGGAGGAAGAAGCCATTGTAGCTTCCCCAGGGAGTAGGACTGGAATGTGAGCTGATTCGGGAGTAAAGGATAACTGATCAGGAAAACCTGGGCATTGGTGGCAGGGGATGAATGACTTCATTCCATTGGACAAATCATAAGCTTCCACCTATCTGCATCAATCTATCTCAAATGTTTAAAATGAATCGATAGTTTTTTTTTGCAGAAGGCTTCCTAGCTTCAACTGTGTCTGTGTAGCAGTTTCTGCTTAAAAAAAAAACATAATTGCTGACAACTGCTGGCTGGGGCTGGAGTTACAATTGATTTAACAGCCAGAGCAAGCTGACGGGAATGGGACTCAGTGACTTGAAGAAGTGCTCCTCAGTGACTCCAGTTGCCCTGCCATTGGGTGGCGCAGCGGTAGAATTGCTGCCTTGCAGCGCCAGAGCCCCGGGTTCGATCCTGCCCCTCCTTGGACACTGTCTGTACGGAGTTTATACCTTCTCCCCTTGACCGTGTGGGTTGCCCTCCCATGCTCCAAAGATGTGCAGACGTCTAGGTTTCCATTAATTGCTTCGCCAATGTATAGGATGCGAAACTGGGATAACATCGTTGGTCGACATGGACTCAGTGGGCCGGAGGCGGCCTTATTTCCACGCTGCATTTCTATCTCTAAACTAAATCTATGCTTTATCTGCGTGGGACTGAAATAAAGCGCAACATCTCGACACAGAAGGGTGTGAATATTTGGATTTCTGTGCCAAGAGGGCTTGATGCCTAATCTGCTCAGGGCAGAGTGGATCAAGTATTTCCTGACAAAAGGGAACGATGAAATTCTTACTTGCAGCAGCACAACAGGCTTGTAAACACAAAACACAGAAACAAAAAATTAATAATAGTAAGGATAATACTAGTGCAAAAAGAAAATCCAGTGTGGAGGTTATTGTTGTATGGAGTTCAAGCGCCAGATGGTTTGTCGGGAAGATGCTATTCTTGAACTTGTCGCAGTGAGCAGGCTCTTGTAGCTTCTTCCCGGCGATAGGGGTGAAATGAGAGGTGATGTGAGTCCTTGATGCCTTTATGAGGCATCCCTTGGATGGAAGGGGATGGGGCGGGATGTGCAGATGGGACATGACCTTACTCCACAGTGGGAAAGACTGATGGGAGATGAGCCCTGCTTCTAAGGTAGACAAAAGTGCTGGAGAAACTCAGCGGGTGCAGCAGCATCTATGGAGCAAAGGGAATGGGTAACGTTTCGGGCCGAAACCCAAGGCGTCGGACACAGGTGGGCTTTAAGCAGTGGGTGATGTTTCAGCAACCAGCAAATACCATTGTGCAGCCAGAGACCTGGGTTCCATCCTCACCTCGAGAGCTGTCCGTACAAAGTTTCCACATTGCAAAGACCTTCAGGTTCATGGGTTAGATGTGTATGAAGGATCAACTGCAGATGCTGGTTTAAACCGAGTAACCCTTGCACCCCCCCCTCTCTCTCTCCCCCCTCTCCATCCCACCCCACCCCCACCCAGGTCATACCTGCTTCAAATTTAAGATAGACACAAAAATGCTGGAGTAACTCAGCAGGGGCAGGCAGCACCTCCGGATAGAAGGAATGGGTGATGTTTCGGGTCGAGACCCTTCTTCGGACTGAGTCAGGAGAGAGGGAGATACAGAGGTAAGGAAGTGCAAGGTGTGAAAACGCGCCAAAAGGGCTGCAGTGCAAGGGAAATGTAAAATAGATCATTGTTAGCTGGGTGTTTAAGAAGGAACTGCAGATGCTGGAAAATCGAAGATAGATAAAAGTGGGCCGAAACGTTGCCTATTTCCTTCGCTCCATAGATGCTGCTGCCTCACCCGCTGAGTTTCTCCAGCACTTTTGTCTAACTTCGATTTTCCAGCATCTGCAGTTCCTTCTTAAACACAGAAGTCCCTGCTTCTACTTCCTAGATGCAGCAGAGACAGACAGAGAGACACGCAGACACCCAGACAGAGACAGACCCAGACACACACACACACACACACACAGACAGAGACACTCACACAGACAGAGACACACAGACACCCAGACAGAGACACCCAGACAGAGACACACAGACAGAGACACACAGACAGAGACACACAGACACCCAGACAGAGACACACAGACAGAGACACTCACACAGACAGAGACACACAGACAGAGACACACGGACACAAACACACAGACAGAGACACACACAGACACAAACACACAGACAGAGACACACAGACACCCAGACAGAGACACACAGACAGAGACACACACAGACACAAACACACAGACAGAGACACACAGACACCCAGACAGAGACACACAGACAGAGACACACGGACACCCAGACAGAGACACACAGACACACAGACAGAGACACACGGACACACACACACAGACAGAGACACACAGACACCCAGACAGAGACACACAGACAGAGACACACAGACACAAACACCCAGACAGAGACACACAGACAGGTCAGTGCAGAGGGGCCGAGCCCAGTCCAGTGGTTGTGTGATGTGCCGGCTCCGGAACCCTCGGCGTTGGCGACCCAGTGGCAGCCGCCGCCCGGACCCCCGTCCGCAGGGCACCGGCCCACTGCTGCCCCCCGATTGGCTGGCGGCAGGCCGGGCCCCGCGGAAGGGTTAGGTGGTGGGACCGGGACCGGGACCGGAAGCGGGGCGCCGCCGGGGCCGAGGAGCCGGAACCGAGAGAGAGAGAGACGGAGCGCGGGTCCCCGGCCGGAGGGAGGGAGGGAGGGAGGGAGCGGGTGAGAGCGGGGCCTCGGGCCGGGAGCGGGACCGGGACCGGGGAGAGAGACAGCGGGGCCTCGAGCTGGAGGGAGGCGGCGGCGGCGGCGGCGGCGGCGGGTGAGACCGGGCCCGGGGGGGAGGGAGGGGAGGGAGTGCGGGCCCGGGTCGGTGGTGGGTGGGGGTGGGGGTGGGGGGGAATTAACACCGTCGTCTCCCCGCACGAACACCTCCCGACCCCCCCCCCCCTCACTCACTCTCTCCCGCTGACGCCAATCTTCCTCCCCTCCCCTCCCCTCGACGCTCATCGCTTCACCACAGTCTCCCCCGTTTGAGGCTCTCTCTCCCCCACCCCCACCCCCTACCCTCAGATCCATACATCTCCCCTCTCTCCACCACACCCCAATCTCCCTCCCTCCACTTCACTCCAATCTCTCTCCACCTCACCCCAATATATAATCTCTCTCTCTCCTCTCTCCTCTCTTCTCTCTTCTTCTCTCTCTCTTCTCTCTCTCTCCCTTCAATCTCTCTCTCTCTCTCCCTCTCTCCCTCTCTCCCTCTCCACTTCACCTCAATCTCTCTCCCTCCCATCGGCCACAGTCACTCCCCTCTCCCGTGGGTGTTTAAGAAGGAACTGCAGATGGTGGAAAATCGAAGGTAGACAAAAGTGCTGGAGAAACTCAGCGGGTGCGGCAGCATCCAAGGATCGAAGGAAATAGGCAACGTTTCGTTGGCCTATTTCCTTTTCTCCTTAGATGCTGCTGCACCCGCTGAGTTTCTCCAGCACTTTTGCCTACCACCCCTTTCCCGTGATCCCCAATCTCCCCCCCCCCCCCTTCCCCGCGGACCACCATCTCCCCTCTTCTCATGGACCCCAATCTCTCTTTCTCTATCCCACCCCAGCCACTGACCCTATTCCATCTCCCTCTGGTTAACCAAAATCTCTCACCCTCCCAGTCGACTCCAATCCCTCCCCTTTCCCATCAACACCGATCTCGCTCCCATCCCACCTGCTGACCCTGATCTCTCTCTTCCCCGTCAGCCCCAGTCTCTCCCCTCCTCGTCGACCCGATCTTCGCCTCTCCGCCGAACTTAGTCTCTGCCAGTCAATGCCAATTTAGTTTATTATAATCGCGTGTACCGAGGAATCGTGCAAAGCTTTTGTTTGCATGGTAGCCAGTCAAAGAAAGGGCTATACGTGAATACAATCGAGCATCCACGGAGCTCAGATAAAAGATACGACATTGAGCGCAAGATATAACGCTGAAGCCCGTTCGATGTTACATCTTCAATGTTTGTTCAAAGATAGTTCAAAGGTGTAAAAAGAGGTAGATGGGAAGTCAGGTCCGCACACAACGCATCGCCCACTACACCTTCCCACCCTGATACCCGCCTCCTCCATGTTGACCAAACTCTCCCCAACTGATGCCATTTCCCAATCTTCTTGCCCGCCTTCTGTGATCTGAATATTCTTTTCCACTTAGCCATCTCTTCCCTCCCTCAGCCTCACTTCCCCTTTCTCTCTCCCCACTCCTTGGTTTAAAAACCTCTCGGTTCTGACTTGGTTTTGTGATTTGCTCATTCTCTTATGCGAATCTGTAAATGTAATGGTCGGTTCCGAGAATCATATTCTCGGTAGCACATGCTGACTAAATCAGGAACGGCATGCCATGTGAGCTGCTGTCATTTAAGCAGCCTGTCATTGATCCGAGAGCAATTGTTTAATTGATCGCTTTCAGCCAGGAGCGCTGATGTGGAATCTCTGGAATTGATTTTTTTTGTGCCCCGTCTAAAAGTTGTAGTTGTTGTGCTGGATTAAGAGAACTTCGTGCCGTTCTGATTCTGAAAAGTAGTGTATCAGCTCTAATTTCTGCTGTACTCCACGCACGCTGAGAATGAAATGAACAATGGTATCAGTGTAGAATGCAGACAAAAATGCTGGAGAAACTCAGCGGGTGAGGCAGCATCCATAGATGCTGCCTCACCCGCTGAGTTTCTCCAGCATTTTGTCTACCTTCGATTTTCCAGTTCTTACTTAAACAGTGGTATGAGTATGAGACTCGATGTATATATTAACATGATATAACACACAAGATGCTGGAGTAACTCTGGAGAAAATAGGTAGGTGACGCTTCAGGTTGGGACACTTCTTCAGAATCCTGACACAAAACCCTTTTTCCTTCAGAGATGTTGCCTGACCCACTGAGTTACTCCAGCACTTTGTGTCTAGCTTTGGCATAAACCAACATTCTGCAGTTCTTTGTTCCGAATTTGCTTGGAAGAATGCTATTTTAACCCAAATCCAATCTTTCGTTTGACTGTTATAGATTGTCTGCAGACAGCTTAGGGTCTTGTAAATGTTCATCGTGATGTTCTGCAGGGTGATACCTGCGTTGTGACTTGTGGCTAAACTCTGCACTGTTGGTTATCGCTGTAAGAATAGGTGTAGCACATTATTGTAGGCACAACAGCTACAGTGTCAGTTTAATACTCGATTTATCCGATTCCTTCGTCTTGGAGTTAATAAACGCAACTCTGGTAGTTAAATACTTTTTTTTTCAGTATCTCTTCTCTTTTCCGTCCTACCATGAGCATTTAGCCTGTAACCCTGTGGCTGGAGCTTTAAGTGGAAGAAAGGGTGCATCCCTTACCTCACCTTACCTTACTCCCGTCAATGTTCAGTGAATGTCTTTAGTTTATAAAGGTGGATGCCGTTTCTGTGTTGGGCACCGTGTTGAAACGGTGCTGAACGGGTTGCAGTTTCTGCCAAGAATTCAAACACAAAGTCTTCAATGAAACAGTACAGTTGGACAGAATGTGTTTTAAAATTAACCGGCATATTTCTTTGAGCATTGAAGATCGGTCGTGAGATGCAGTTTTATTAAGATAGACACAAGTTGCTGTAGCAACTCAGCGAGTCAGGCAGCATCTCTGGAGAAAAGGAATCGGTGATGTTTCCGGTTGGAATCCTTCCCGAAATGTAACCCAACCCTGTTCTCCAGAGGTACTGATGACCCGCTCAGTTACTCCAGCACTTTATGTCTATCTTTGGTATAAACCAGGATTTGCAGTTCCTTCCTGCACATGCGGTTTTATTAATATACCTGAAAATGAGTTTAGCATGAAGGACTTTAGAGATAGAGTCATAGTGAAAGTCATGCGACATGGAAACAGGCCCTTCGGCCCAACTTGCCCATGCTGGCCAAGATACCCCATTGTGTGACGATAGTGCGACATAATAGTGACAATTTCTCCTGATTTATGATCGATTGATTGAAAGATGCAGCATGGAAACAGGCCGACCCAGTCCGCACTGACCACCAATCACCCGTTCACACACATCTGCTCCATACAGACTAGGGGAAATCTGCAGAGGCCAATTAACCTGCAAACCCACATGATTTTGGGATGTGGGAGGAACTCTGTAGGGTCACAGGGAGAATGTGACCCCAACAACAACAGGCCCTGGTTCACTGCAGAACTCCGACGGTCTAAAGAGGAGGCTTACCTCTACAGGCGGGGATGCAGACTTCTACAGGCAGGCCAAGTACAAGCCGAGAAGATGAATCAGAGCTGCCGAGGAAAGGTACTCTGAGACGTTGAGGAGCAAGTTCTCAGCTAGTGACTCTTCTTCAGTTTGGAAGGGCTTGCAAGAAATTACCAGCTACAAGAGGAAAGCCCCCCGCTCTTTGGACAATCGTCAGCTGACCAATGACCTGAATGAGTTTTACTGCAGGTTTCAAAATCAGAAACATAACCCTGGTACCCCCTCCCCAACTAATACAGCCAGACCCCAGTCTACAAAGAATGAACCCTGCACCCTCTCCTTCCCATTCACCACTTCACACCTACTTAAGGCAAGACTCCAGTGTGAAAAGACATTTCCCACCTACATCAACACCTCACACCCACTCACAGCCTGACCTCAATGTGCAAAGACTGGGCCCTTCTACACCCACCCCCCTCCAATCACCACTTCACACCCAATCACCCACACCCTCCGAGTTGCACAACATTACTTGTCCATCATCAACAATAAAATAGAGGTGGAGAGGCTTTTCAGAGGACAAAAAAGCCGGAAATCTCCAGGACCTGACAATGTTTCCCCCTCTTAACCTCTGTGCCAAACAGCTGGCACCGGTATATACACATTTTTAACCAGTCCCTGCAAACATGCACTGTCCTTGCCTGGTTCAAAGTCTCTACTATTGTCCTTGTACCCAAAAAGGCAAGGATTACTTATCTTAATGACTATAGACCTGTCGCACTGACTTATGTAGTCGTGAAGACACTCGAAAGGCTTGTGCTGGTCAACCTGAAAAATATCACAAACTGCCTGCTGGACCCTCTGCAGTTTGCATATCGGGCCAATAGATCTGTGGATGATGCAGTCAACCTGGGCCTGCACTTCATCCTACAGCACCTAGACCGCCAGGGGACCTATGCAAGGATCCTGTTTGTTGATTTTAGCTCTGCATTCAACACCATTGTGCCAGAGTTACTACACTCTAAATTTTCCGAGTTGACTGTGCCTGAACCCCTCTGTCGGTGGATCACCAGCTTCCTGACAGACAGGAAACAGCATGTGAGGCTGGGAAAACACATTTCGGACCCGCAAACGATCAGCATAGGAGCACCGCAAGGCTGCGTACTCTCCCCTCTCCTCTACTCTCTCTACACCAACAACTGCACCTCCACAGATACCTCTGTCAAACTTCTCAAGTTTGCGGACGACACAACCCTGATTGGACTGATCCAGGATGGGGAGGAATCTGCCCACAGACAGGAAGTGACACAGCTGGCGTTCTGGTGCCGTCGCAACAACCTAGAGCTCGATGCTCTTAAGACAATGGAATTGATTGTAGACTTTAGGAGAGCTCCCCCTCCCCTCACCCGACTCACCATCAACAACACCACAGTCACATCTGTGGAGTATTTTAAGTTCCTGGGAACCATCATCTCCAAGGACCTCAAGTGGGGGGGCTACCATCAACTCCACAGTCAAAAAGGCACAACAGAGGATGTACTTCCTACGGCAGCTGAGGAAGCACAATCTGCCACAGGCAATGATGGTCCAATTCTACACGGCCATCTTAGAGTCTGTTCTCACCTTCTCCATCAGGGTCTGGTTTGGCTCAGCCCCCAAGCAAGCAAGAAGGTTATTGGCTGCAACCTTCCCTCCATTGATGAACTGTACACTGCAAGGGCCAGGAAGCGAGCGGGCAAGATCACCTCTGACCCCTCTCACCCTGGCCACAAACTCTTTGAATCACTTCCCTCTGGAAGGCGACTCCGGACTGTCAAAGCTGCCACAGCCAGACATAAAAACAGTTTGTATCCACGAGTAGTTGCTCTACTCAACAGCCAAAAATCTGTAGCCTCCCTTTGATCTGGTATTTTGTTGGTTCACATGCTTGACCAATGGTGTTTTGTCATTAATGTTTTATTATTATTAATGTTTAGTGTTTTCGGAGTCATTCGTAACTGTCACTGTATGTCATGTTGTTACTTGTGGGCGGAGCACCAAGGCAAATTCCTTGTATGTGAATACTTGGCCAATAAACTTACTTATGTGCAAACTCCACACAGGCAGGTGACGAATCCGGGTTTCTCGCGCTGCGAGGCAGCAGCTGTACCAGCAGCTGCACTGTTCACCGAATGTGATAGAAAAATGACACTGAATTATCCACAGATTCATACAGCACGGAAACAGGCCCTTCTCCCCACCTTGCCCATGCTGATGGCGATGCCCCGTCTACACGTCCCACCTGCCCATGTTTGGCACATATCCTTCTAAACCTTTACTATCCATGTACTTGTCCAAAAGTCTATTAAATCTTGTTGTAGTACCGACCTCAACTACCTCCTCTGGCTGCTTGCTCCATCTACCCACTACCCTCTGAGTGGAAGAAGTTGTCCATTAGGTTCCTGTTAAATTTTCCCCTCTCACTGTAAACCCATGTCCTCTGGTTCTTAATACTCCAGGTAACAGACTATGTGGATCCAGCCTGTCTACACCTCGACCGGGAGAAGGCTCCTGATTGGGATTGGAGGTTTAATTAGTTTAGTTTAGATTATTGTCACGTGTACCGAGGTACAGTGAAAACCTTTTTGTTGCGTGCTCTCCAGTCACTGGAAAGACTTTACACGATTACAAATTGCCGTCCCACGGTGTACAGATACAGGATAAAGGGAATAAAGTGTTGTGCAAGTTAAAGTCCGATTAAAGATAGTCTGAGGGACTCCTATAAGGTAGATGGTAGCTCAAGACTGCTCTATAGTTGGTGATAGGATGGTTCAGTCGCCTGATAACTGTACCTCTTGCCTGATGGGAGAGGGAAGAAGAGGGGCGATTATGCTGGTGACCTTGCAGAGGCAGCGTGAAGTGTTGATGGGGTCAATGGAAGGAAGGTTGGTTTGTGTGATGGTCTGGGCTGCGTCCACAGTTCTCTGCAGTTTCTTACGGTCTTCGATAGAGTTGTTCCCAAACCATGCATCCTGATAAAATGCTTTCCACGGCGCATCTGTAGCAGTTGGTGAGTGTTGTTGGGGGCATGCCGAACCTCCAAAGCCTTCTAAGGATATAGAGGCGTTGGTGTGCTTTCTTGACCATTGTTTCTCTATGGCTAGTCCAGGGCAAGTTGTTGATATTTACGCCTTGGAACTGAAGGTTTCAACCATCTCTGCTTCGGCGCATCCGAAAGTCGATCACTATCTTCCTTGCTGACATTGAGAGAAAGGCTTAAGAAGGAACTGCAGATGCTGGAACAGTCGAAGGTGGACGAAAATGCTGGAGAAACTCAGCGGGTGAGGCAGCATCTATGGAGCGAAGGAAAAAGGCAAAGTTTCTAGTCGAGACGACTTGATAAAGTCGCCTTTTTCCTTCACTCCATAGATGCTGCCTCACCCGCTGAGTTTCTCCAGCATTTTTGTCTACCTTTGAGAGGAAACTGTTGTTTTGCCACCAAGTTACGAGGTTTTCAATCTCCTTCTTGTACTCCGTCTCTCCATTATTTGATATCCGGCCCGCTGCGGCGGTATTGTCCGCAAATTTGCAACGCGAATTGGACTTGTACTTGGCTGCACAGCCATGGGTGTATGAGGAGTAAAGAAGTGCATCCTTGCAGAAAACCAATGTTGACGATTGTTGTCGAGGATTGATTTGCCCCCAGTACACACTGATTGTGGTCTGTTGGACAGGAAATCGAGTCATTGGTTCCTTCGTCAGATCTGAGTGAAATGAATGTCAGAGCTGCTTAAACGACTGTGGGGAAACACAAGCACATCAATGATTTAAAATGCGATACAGCTTTCAAGTCCCCAGTCGTTTTACACACGTGCTGATGTAACTGGTGGAGGGTTCACACTGTGACTGAGACACCAGCCACAGTGGCAAACTTTAAAATGTGTTTTAAATGTTACACAAATTGTTTTTGACAATGGAGTAATCCTGAGGTTTGCTAATGGGAGCTGAGTGAGGGAAGCGTGAAGTGGTGCCCAAAGACCCTACAGCTAGGATCCTTGGTGGTGCCGCTTGGATGGGCTCGGTTGGAAGGACACTGCACAATTAGCACTTCTGGAAAGCAGTGGAGAATTGATTAAACTATTCAAATACACGCAAAAGGGCACAAAGTGACACAACATCTCTGGGGAACATGGCTCGGTGACGCTTCAGGGCGGGGCCCATCCTCAGACTGATTGCAGGTGGGGGGGGGGGGGAAGGGGAGGGGGGGGGGAGGGGAGGGAGAGAGGGGGGTTGTTAGAGGTTCCCTAAAATTGGAGAATTCAATGTTCATACCATTCCATTGTAAGCTACCCTAGCGGAATGAACATTGAACTCTCCAATTTTGGGCAACCTTCAACAACCCCCTCCCCCTCCACCCCTTCCCCGCCCCCCCCCCCCCGGTCTCCCACCCCTTTTCCCCCTCTCCCCATCTCCTATATTCCTTCTTCTTGCTTCATAATTTACAATTCTTCAACCAGTCTTTCTCACACCATCTGCTTTTATCTCTGGCCTTTGTTCCAACCATCTCGCTATCAATAACCCCTTCGTCTGTTTCCATTTGTTACTTGTCATGCTCTGCCCACCCCCTCCTCCCCCACAATCAGTCAGATCCCAAGCCAAAATATCACCGATCCATGTTCTTCAGAGATGCTGCCTGACCCGCTAAGTTACTCCAGCACTTGTTTCCGTTTTATTTTTGGAAACCAACATCTGTAGTTCCTTATTATTTTTACGTGTGCATACAAACGTGGCTACTTGGGTTGATTTGTAGTTAAAGGGACAGTGGTGAAGCGTTGGGGCTGCAATGGGACAATAGGTTGCAGGGATCTCAATGACTGGGAAAGTGTAGCAACTATTCCAGTAAGCCAGTAGGGAACTTACCAACTGGTCTCTGGGTCGCATCAGGCAAGTTGCAAAGCTGTAGTGTGCCCCCTTCAGAAGGGTTATCTTCTCTGATACTGCAGCTATTCCAGAACTACTGAATCTCAGTTTGGAATATAAGGGGAAGTTATGATTCAATTGTGCTGTGGCTTGGACAAGCGCCTGGAGCCGGCAAGGAGTAAGGGCGGCACAGTGGCGCAACATAATCGGAGACCCAGGTTCTATCCTGACTCTGGGTGCTGTCTATACCTTTGTACGTTCTCCCCGTGACCGCGTGGGGTTTTCTCCCACATTTGTCTTCTGTAAATTGTAAGCTGTCTCTAGTGTGTAGGATGGTGCTAGTGCATGGGGTGATCGCTGGTGGGCGCGGACTCACTGGGCCAAAGTGCCTGTTTCCACGCTGTATCTCCAAAGTAAAAATATTGTACTAACGTAAAGAGTGTTGTTTCTGATTCTAACAGAAGGCACCATCTTGCACAAACCCTCTTGTGATGCCTTCTTGTCTGTACCCACATCATTGTTTCAATTAATCGTCCATCCCAATTTGTTGTCATCTTCAATTTTAAGCCCCACTTCTGACTTCCAAGGTTGGTCGCCGTTATAAATTGTGCAGAGGAGTGGCCTTTTTGGAATTCTGTTTCCTTCCTTTTGTTCCTCTCTCTCTAACAACCTTGAGCGTTGTATGTTTATTTATACCTTTAGAAGCTTGCTATCCATTCAGCAACATGTCCCATGACTCCCCTTGTTCTATTTTGGATGTTAATGTTTGTGTTATACATTATTGAAGGCCATTTGTGTAAGAGTCCAGTGAGATTAACCTTCCCTTTTGGAATCCACTTTGACCTTGTTTTCAGCTAATCTCCACATATTTTGTATCTCATAGAATTTGGACCACCAAGTGCCCTAGAAAAGTTGAAGAACTGGTTTAAGTCATTGGAGGGATGGTGTTCCACTTGGACCAACTTGCATTCTCTCTTTCTCCGTTCTGTAGAAGGGTCTTTGACCCAAAACGTTAACTGTTTTTTTCTTTCCTCAGATGCTGCCTGGCTGTCTGTGCTTTCTCAGCATTTCTGTTTTTGAGCCACTGGAGCCTGTGTGGAGTGTGGGGTAATCCATCGTGCTTTCATCTTGACCATCCAAGGGTTTTGACTCGGTGGTGATGGAATGGTTTGGGGGAAATACTGTCCACAAAGCATTGATGATTTGATGAAAACCTATAGGCGGTGCACACATTGTTGCTGTAACATCCCAGTGTTGTCTAAAAGCAATACCCATTCAAAAAAAGAGATAGATATAATCTTATCCATCTGCCAATATTCTGGCACTAATCACCTTTCAGAATATTTGTCAATGTCGAATCTCAGTTCGTGTAAAAAATCTTCATCCACGATGGGAACAATGTCTCTCTCCCACACCTCTTGATAGCCAAGGATCCCTTCACCTGTCGTAACTTGGATGCCTATGGCTGGTGTTGGGGGGGGTGTGGGGGGTGTTTGTTGATGCAGGGACCGAGGCTAGAAAATGCGTTGGGATTTCATGCGGGCAATGGAGAATTCCTGCTCTTTGCCGAGGACTATCGGTCGTAAGGAAGGCAAATGCAATGTTCCCCTTCATTTTGGGAGGACTGGAATATAAAAGCAAGGATGTTATGCTGCGGATTTATAAGACGCTGGTCAGACTACTTTCGGAATATTGTTTGGGCTTCGTATCTGAGGACTGGCCTGGTGACAGATGAGAGGGTCCGGAGCATGATTAACATGTGATGAGCGTTTGATGGTTTTGAGCCTGTATTCGCTGGAGTTTAGAAGGATGAGTGAGGGATCTCATTGAAACTAACTGAATATTGACTGTCCTAGATAGAGTGGATGTGGGGAGGACGTTTCCACTAGTCTAGGACCAGAGGGTACAGCCTCAGAATAAAAGGACGTACCTTTAGAAGGGAGATGATAATTTCTACAGAGGGTGGTGAATCTGTGGAATTCATTTCCACAGGTGGAGATGGAGTCCAAGTCGTTAGGTATTTTTAAAGTGGAGATTTAATAAGTTCTTAATTAGTAGGGGTGCCAAAGATTACGGGGAGAAGGATGGAGAATGGGTTTGAGAGGGAAAAATAAATCAGCCATGATCAAATGGCGCAGCAGAGACGATGGGCCGAATGGCCTAATTCTGCTCCTATGTCTTATGATCTCTACAGTATCAGACGTACCACCTGCCCTGGAGGAAGTGTAAAGTGGGTGGGATTCTGAGCCAATAGCGAGGTGTCTATCAACGCAACAGGACCTTAGCATGATGAGAAAACAGTGCTGAACCTGCGCATGGAACTATCACAGGATTAAAAATAAACAGCGACATAATAAATGTTCCTAGTATTAGCTCTATCTGGAGATCACTTTGACATAAAATACAGGTTATGCTGGTTTGTCTCTGCCATGTTAGACAGCCGTGTTGACCACAGTACAGATGGGCATAATTTAGTTTAGATAGTGGCTCTCAGAGTTCGCACCGACCGGCAATCACCCGTACACTAGTTCTATCCTACGCACTAAGGGGCAATTTACAGAAGCCAATTAACCTACAACCCTGCACGCCTTTGGAGTGTGGGAGGAAACCGGAGCATACGATCACAGAGAGATTGTATAAACTCCGTAAAGACAGTACCCGTAGTCTGGATTGAACCTGGGTCTCTAGTGCTGTAAGGCAGCAACTCTACCACTGCGCCACTGCGCCATTAGAAGTGCAGTTATGTCACTTTAATGCTTGGGGCAGGACTGGTGGGGCTGTGCCCTGTGATGACATTGGAGTAAACTACTAGCAGCTACTGATCTACACTAGAGCAGAGAGCTGATGGGGTTTGGACCTTTGGCTGGGCATTAATTCCTATTTTCCGTGTAACACTAACTTGCCCTCACGTTTTCTCTTCTTCAACTCGGTTCTCTAAATCTTGAAACCATTTGTAGATAAATGAACCAAATGAAATGCCATCACCTTGGGCCATCAGCCCTTTTCACCCGCGCAGATATTGGTCGGGTGGCCTGCTGAGCAGTACAACAATCTGTTTTTATTATTGATAGGATTTTGTAGTGTCAATGTATCACAAGGTATGGAGCAAAAGCAGTTCAAGGGACTGAATGTTTAAGAAAGAACTGCAGATGCTAGTTAAATTGAAGGTGGACACAAAAATGCTGGAGTAACTCAGCGGGCGAGGCAGCATCTATGGAGAGAAGGAAATGGCGACGATTCGGGGCGAGACCGTTCCTCAGACTGATGTCAGGGGAGGGGGTGGGATCCAAAACGTCACCAATTTCTTCGCTCCAGAGATGCTACCTCACCCGCTGAGTTACTCCAGCATTTTGTGTCTACCTTCAAGGGACTGAATAATGCCTCTCAGACCCTGCAATGTATTCTGGGAGCTAAATTGCTCTATCAATTTCGAATACTATTTCAGCAAATTTTCAAAACACGCTTTACCGCAGTGCAGACTGAAGTGCTTATTTTAGGTCAGTTTGGTTCAGAAACCCACCGAGTCCACGCTGACCAACAATCACCCGCACACTAGTTCGATCCTGAACGCCAGTTCTATCCCATGCAGTAGGGGGACATTTACAGAAGCCAATTAACCTATTGTGGGTGGAAACCATAGCACCCGGAGAAAACCCACGCGGTCACAGGGAGAACGTGCAAACTCCACATAGACGGCACCCAGGGTCAGGATCAAACTCGGGTCTCTGGCGCTGTGAGGCAGCAGCTCCACCACTTTTTACTTTCCTTTTCCTTTTGTTGTTTTATGTGGACTCTTCCTCAACGCTTTATGTTACTCCACCCCTGAAGGCCCCCTACCCGCTTTCGTCCTCGTGTTCACCTCACCCCCATCTCCCTCCCCTTTCCCACACCCACGCCGTTCCTCTGCGCGTCCCCCCCTCATTCTCCAACTCTGGTCTCCGGGCCCACTCCTGTCTTCCCTCCCATCTAATTTCCCGGTCCTTGCCCCTACTCACAAACTCACCCCCCCCCCCCACCCGCATCTCTCATCCTCCAACCCCCACCCCCATCCCCTCACATCTTCTAACTGCCCCCTTCCTGTCCCTCCAACATGACCCCCTCGCCTGTATCCACCTATCACTCGCCAGACTTTGTCCTACTCCCACCTCCAGCACTGTTCTGTGTAGTCTCTGTAGTAGACACTGTGTAGTAGTATGGGCCCGAGCTATGCCTGCCTCTATATGGGCCCGAGCTATGCCTGCCTCTACATCCTAGTCTCTGTAGTAGCTTTGTGAACAGAAAGATCTTAAAAACGGCAATGTGAAAATAGTAGGCTAGCTGTTTTAAGAATTATAGTTATTTAAAGACACTGCCGATGTTTGGGAAGAAAACCGCGTTCTTTGAAACTTGCCGTGGAATCTTTTGAATCCACTCTTTGGAAGACAGTATCATGACAATGGAAATCCGCTCCGAGTGTCATTGTGAGTAGGAACCCAGAGGGTGTGTTCAGGTCTCTGGAGTGGGAATTGAACTTGGCCATCTGGCTCAGAGGGAAGAGTATCGTTACCCACAGAGGCATAGCAACGCTCTTCCCAGTGGAAAAGGATGATTACTTCCACCAGGCCGTGATATAATGTTCCCAGTTCCTCTCCACTTCATGCCCAACTCCCTACTCAGCTGCCTCTTGCTCCCAATCACCCACTCTGAATCGACGGCTCATTTTATGTCCTTTTGCTACCAGATGCCTGGGGTGACCCAAGGCTTAGACTTGGAACCTCCACCGTCCCAGATACATCGGCGCGGAGGGGAGATCATGGCCAAGATTCAGGCCCATCTTCAGCAGATGAACCATCAAATCCAGGCTCAGACCTTTGCAGTGCAGAAACAGGCACAGCAACAACAGTTCCAGAGGCTCAAGGTAAGAACGATCGGAAGAATCTGCTGTGCACGGTTTCGACAGCTTGTATTCCAGTTGTCATATTGTATTCCAAACAGGCCATTGGATCTAAATATGTTTTTTGAGTCATAGAGCATGGAAACAGGCCCATCTGCCCAACTTGCACACACCTCCCAAAATGTCCCATCTGCGCTAGTCCCACCTGCCTGTGTTTGGCCCCATATCCCTTTAAACCTGTCCATATACCTGTCTAAATGTTTCTTAAACGTTACGATAGTTACTGCCTCAACTATCTCCTCTGGCAGCTCGTTCCATACACCTACCACCTTTTGTGTAAAACAAGAGGTCACCCCATCAGTTTCCGGTTACATTTTTACCCCCTCACCGTAAACCTATGTCCTCCGGTTCTCGATTCCTCAACTCTGGGAAAGAGACATAGTGCGGCTACCCAATCTATTCCTCTCATGATTTTATACACCTCCATAAGATCACCCCTCATCATCCTAAATTCCAGGGAATATAGTCCCAGCCTGCTCGACCACTCCCTATAGCTCAGGCCCTTGAATTCTGGCAACACCCTTCTTTGCACCCTTTTCAGCTTGACAACATCTTTCCTATAACGTGGTGCCCCAAACCGAACACGATACTCTATGTGTGACCTCACCAATTGCAGCATGACCCCCCCCCCCCCCAACATTTCTACTCAATACTCTGACAAAGTGCCGAAAGCCTTTTTGACCACCCTTGTGCTACCTGTGCTGTCACTTTCCAGGAACTCTGCTTCTGCACGCCTGGGTCCCTCTGCTCTGCACGCCTGGGTCCCTCTGCTCTGCACGCCTGGGTCCCTCTGCTCTGCACGCCTGGGTCCCTCTGCTCTGCAACTCCTCACGTTTCTCTGCATTAAATTCCGTTCACTATTCCTCAGCCCACCTGCCCAACTGATCAAGATCCTGCCGTTTTAGTACCATTAATCGTCCATCCACCTGGCGATGTGAAAAACCGCTCGGATATTTCCTGTTCACAAAAAGAAAGCCCAGAATTAATTTGGCTAATTGCAATCGAGTCAACCTCCCATCAGTCATCAGAATAAAGGTATTGTCGATAGCGCTGAGGAGCAGTACTCACTCGGCAGTACTGATGACAGGCACAAAGTGCTGGAATAACTCAGCAAGTCTGGCAGCATCTCTGGAGAAAAAGGATGGATGACGTTTTGGGCTGGAGCCCTTCTTCAGACTGAAAGTAGACGGGAGGGAGCTGGAGGCGGGAAAATGCCAGAACAAATCAGAGCCGGGAAGAGATGACCAAGGATGGGTGGAGTCCATAATGGTTCATTGTTGGCTGGGGAAGAGGTGGTAATGAAGGGATATAAGGATGTGAACGGTGGAACTGGTAGGATGACTAGCGGGGGTGGGCGGAGGGAGGGGGAATGTGGGGGTTTACCTAAAACTAGGGAAATCAACGTTCATACCGCTGGGTTGAAAGCTGCCCAAGTGAAATATGGGGTGCTGTTACACGGCTCAGTATAATGTCACCTGTAGCCCGAGACTGCGTGCTGTGTGCTCCAGGATGTGTTCTTCACAACAGTTCACTTCTGGGCATTTGCAGGCTGAGGCTCCTTTAGTTACCATGGTCAGGACTAAGATAGAGCTTTAATATTTCTGCGCTCAATCAAACCCAGAAGAGATGTTGTGTTCCATACACTTTTTTTGTCAGCAATTGTCCTCGTCCACTCCCCCTTGCTCATTGGAACTGAAGTTCCAGGAGAGAATCAAACTGGGACTGCACAGAGTCGATGTAGATGTAAGGATCAAGATGGAACCAGGACAGCTGCACTGAAGGAGGGAATGGTTGTCCTGCCCTGTAGATAAACATTGATCTACCTGTGTCATTGTTAATTGATGTTGTTATAAATTGACGTGAATATTTCTCTGAAGTAGCCGCGTCCCCTGGGAGAAGTCGGTGAGTAATCTGGTGAGCCCTGTGCCGTTACTAGCACTGAGTACACAAGGGGAATTTTAACTCATTTGCGCAAGTGCATTGCTTGCTGAAAGAAACCTTGCAATTACTGTTATAGCAAAGATTTAACACGGATTGTAATCAATTTCAGTTCTGTTGTCAGAAGCTCCCTGGAGACGATATTTCCCGTGCCCTGTTCCCGTAGGATTTCAACCATTTTCATCATTGTCGGAGTATATTTAAGCGAAGCAGTGGCGCTCACCGCAGTTTTGTGGATTGTTCACACGTACCGGTGTGAATGTGCTTGCCCGCTCACCCGTTTATAGACACATTTGTGCATGCACTTAGAGAGACAGTATGGAGACAGGCCCTTCAGCTCACCAAGTCCATGCCAACCAACGCTCTATCCTACACACCAGGGATATTTTTACAATTTTCCCCCGACCCCAATTAAGCTAAACACCTGTAGATCTTTGGAGTGTGGGAGGAAACCGGAGCATCCGGAGAAAACCCACATGGTCACATGGAGAACATACAAACTATATACAGACAGCACAGCTGTCAGGATCGAACCTGGGTCTCTGGTGCTGTAATGCAGCAACTCTAATGCTGCGCCACCGTGCCGCCCCTATTCAATGAAGGTTAGAAGTCTCCCACGTACCCTGACAGGGTTTAATCCATATTCTCCTTCAACACCCATAGTCTGGATCGAACACGGGTGTCTGGCGCTGTAAGGCGGGAACTCTACCGCTGCGCCACTGTGCTGTCATACCTTTTTTTTAAAAACGTTTTAATAAACTGTTCATTCACGTGACCCTGATGGTAAGAAAAGAGCACCTGTATATGTTTTCAGGGCATGGTTGTGATACCTGCAACATCATGCCAGTACACCCTTAGATTACCGAACAATAGACAATAGGTGCAGGAGTAGGCCATTCGGCCCTCCGAGCCAGCACCACCATTCACTGATCGTGGCTGATCATCCACAATCAGTCCCCCGTTCCTGCCTTCTCCCCATACCCCTTGACTCTGCTATCTTTAAGAGCTCTATCTAACTCTCTCTTGAAAGCATCCAGAGAATTGGCCTCCTCTGCCTTCTGCGGCAGAGAATTCCACAGATTCACAACTCTCTGAGTAATCTTGTGGGATTATCAATGCAACTGGTCCATAAAGACCAGTTAGAGGGGACACTGTGGACTGTTGTTCAATGACCACCTTGAAAATAGAAAATTTTATTAAAACATTCCTTTTGGCCAACTCCTTATTAATTGATTTTTTTGTGTGTTATTTTTTGAAAATATTCACTTAATGATATCTCTCTGACTCTCCCAGGAGCAGACTTTTGTATGATTACAATCTGCAGATCAATAATCCACAATAAGTTTTAATATCTAACCAAACCCTGTCCGTGTGCGCCCATATTGAAATATTCTGTCATCGGGAATTGCTTTTCCAATGTCTGTTTCTTACTGCAGTGTGCACGTGTCTTACTGCAATATTTAAAGCTTAATTTCAGCCACTTTATGATGGGATCCATTTTCTAAGTCTGGCATTAGCAGGGGTTTGTATAAGGATAAAATGTTGTGCTGTGTTTTCTACAGAATAGTCCTGTTAATACAACCTCATACGTTATTAGTGTGCTTTTCAGGTTGAAGATGCCTTGTCATACCTGGACCAGGTTAAGATGCAGTTCGGGAACAACCCGGCCGTTTACAATGAGTTCCTTGACATCATGAAGGAATTTAAATCTCAAAGGTATGCAGGCAGCCTCAGTGCATTGCCACCTCAATCTGACGGGGGAACAATTCGTATCAACCCACTATCCTGTCGGATTATTGTTCAAGCAGCCCGTTTGATGGGTTGGGAATTCGGGAGATTGGGCAAAAGTTGCGACGTGACGTTATTGACTCAATTATTCCTATTATGCCGTCTGCGATAACGAAAAAGTGAATAAACTTCTATCGGGAGTCGAGAACACAGAGACGACTCGTGGGAGAGTCTAGGACCAGAGGGCACAGCCTCGGAATAAAAGGATGTACCTTTGGAAAGGAGATGAGGAGGAATTTCTTGATGCGGAGGGTGGTCAATCTGTGGAATTCATTGCCACGGGCGGCTGTGGAGGGCGTCAATGGGTATTGGGAAGGAAAAATAGATCAGCCATGATTGAATGGCGGTGTAGACTTGAGGGGCTGAATGGCCCCAGCCTGCTCCTGTGACTTACGAACATGAGATATGGTCTGTAAATTTGAACTAGGCTGTTCTAGTTGACGTCAGAAAGCACAGCTTCACACAATGGGGGAACACCAGGAGTTCTGAATCCTCAGAAAGATGTGGGTTAAATGGAGCTTTCAGGTTGAAAGCCTCTTGCTCTCAGCTACCAGCTTCTTGCTTCTTGCTGGTGGAGATAGAATCCAAGCTAGAACATGGAAAGGGAGACGAGGATCGGTTGAGAAGCCATTGAGTTATGAAGCCGGGCCAAGGGGCCAAAAGACCCCCTCCTGCTACTACATCACAAATGTAAAGTCATTTCTTATCATCCTCCCAGCTTCCCAGCACCATGGCTTCATTTCTCTCTCCAGTCTACTGAACAGTTCAATTGATCAGATAGGACTAGAGCCCCAAGTATTTAGTGCGGAGGAGCAATGCTGATCATGTTGGCAATCGGATGAATCTGTTGCTCGTTGACTGTGAGGGGGTTTGTGGTTCTATAACACTTCTCAACGCTTTCTCCACTAAATGTTTCTCATTCTGGATTGCAGCATCGACACACCTGGTGTAATTGACAGGGTTTCCCGGCTTTTCCAGGGACATCCCGACCTTATTCTGGGATTCAATGCCTTCCTGCCACCGGGATACAGAATAGAGATTCAGAAGAACAAGGCAGTGAGTGTTCATGGACCCACCCCGGCTGAGACTCAGGTGTGTGCATTGGTCATCGTCCACGGTCCCCACTATGGGAGCAGAGCGGGCAGTGTGTCTGTGACCACAACCACATTTTCCCCAATTCTTTAATGACACATTCTTTAAGAATAAGGAGTAAGCCATTTTGGACGGAGACGAGGAAACACTTTTTCTCACAGAGAGCGGTGAGTCTGTGGAATTCTCTGCCTCAGAGGGCGGTGGAGGCCGGTTCTCTGGATGCTTTCAAGAGAGAGGTAGATAGGCCTCTTAAAAATAGCGGAGTCAGGGGATATGGGGAGAAGGCAGGAACGGGGTACTGATCGGGGATGATCAGCCATTGAATGGCGGTGCTGGCTCGAAGGACCAAATGGCCTACTCCTGCACCTATTGTCTATTGTCTATTGTCTAAAACCCCATTGTAAATAGGTACGGGTAGGAACCAAAGGGTTTTGCTTTTCACTGCTGGTCTTCTGCCAGGCAGTTGAGTTTAGTCGATTATTGTCATGTTTACCGAGGTACAGTGAAAAGATTTTTGTAACGTGGCATCCAGTTGACTGAAAGGCGACATCATTACAATCCAGCCATCCCCAGTGTACAGATACAGGATAAAGGGTACAGCATTTAGTGCAAGATAAAGTCCATCAAAGAGAGTTCAAAGGCCTCCAATGAGGTGGATGGGAGGAAGACACAAAATGCTGGAGGAACTCAGTGGGACAGGCAGCACCTCTGGGTAGAAGGAACGGGTGACATTTTGGGTTGAGACCCGTCGTCAGGATTCAGTGGAGAGGGAGATACAGAGATAAGGGAGCGTACGGTGTGAAAACATGACAAAGGGGATGGAGATCAAGGGAAATGGAGAGTAGATCATTGTTAGCTAGGAGAAGGTGACAACAAAGCAAACAGATAAAATGTAAACGAGGACAGTCAGACCCGTTGGACAACTGGGGAGGGGGGTGGGATGGAGAGAGAGAGAGAGGGAAAGCAAGGGTTACTTGAAGTTAGAGAAGTCAATATTCATACTGCTGGGGTGTAAGGTGCCCAAGTGAAATATGAGGTGTTGTTCCTCCAATTTGTGCTGGGCCTCACTCTGACAATGGAGGAGTTATGTCTATTTTGATGAGGTAGATTGGAGGTCAGGATGCACTCCAGCTGTTGGGAGGATGGTCAGTTTCCTGAAAACAGCTTGGAAGAAACTGTCCCTGGATCTGAAGTTGGGATTCTCTCACAGCAGAGTCACTACAAATGCCATGTTCTATCTCGAAATACTCTTGAGCTTAGTTTGACTAGAGATACAGCATGGAAACAGGCCCTTTGGCCCACGGAGTCCATGCCAACCAGCGATCACCTGTTCAGGCTAGTTCTATGTTATCCCACTTTTGCATCCACTTCCTACACACTAGGAGCAATCTGCAATTAACCTACAATCCCCCACGTTTTTGGGATGTGGGAGGAAACCCGCATGGTCACAGGGAGAGCATGCAAACTCCACACAGACCGAAGCCACGGTCAGGATCGAACCCGGCTTTCCGGCTCTGTGAGGCAGCAGCGTTACCAGCTGCACCGCGGTGCCGTCCCGTAAGGGGTCCCCAAGCTCAGGCTGCCAATTGCTTTCGTCCACAGGTGCTGTCGGAGGCAGCGCGTGAGCGCGCAGCTGCCGCGCCCACCAATGCTGCCGCCGCTCCGGTCTCCCGTGCCGACGCTGCCCCGGCCCAGAGCCCGCTGCTGGGCCACAAGGACGATCACGTAGACCGCCGCCCGGTCCGCGAGGACTTCACTCCACGCTTACTGGATCACCACGACGACCTAACATCCAACGATCCGCATCCCGTGGAGTTCGACAACGCAATTAGTTACGTGAATAAAATCAAAAACCGTTACCTAGAGCGCCCTGAGGTTTACAAATCCTTTCTGGAGATTCTGCACACCTATCAGGTAAAAACCGAGCTATCGAACTCTTGGATTCGGCAGTAGCAACCCGTATTTATATATGCCCTTAATATAGTGAAACATGCTCTTTACAAAACAGTTTGCAAACTATATTGTGACAAAATTCTTGATAGGCGTTTGACGAATCTAAAGAGGGCCTTAAAGAAGGAAAAAGGCATGGAGTTTGGGGCAGATCATTTTAGATCAGTTTAGAGATGCAGTGCGGAAAACAGGCCCTTTGGCCCATCGAGTCCACACCGACCAACAATCCTTACATTCTAACCCTATCCTACACACACTAGGGACAATTTACAATTTTACCAAGCAAATTAACCTACCAACCTGTACTATTTTGGAGTGTGGGAGTAAACCGGAGCACCCGGTGGCATGGCGGTGGCACTACTCCCTTACAGCGCCACGACCGGGGATACTTGTCTACAGAGTTTGTGCTTTCTCCCCGTGACCTGCGTGGGTTTTTTCTGGGATCTCTCGGTTTCCTCCCACACTCCAAAGACGTACAGGTTTGTAGGTTCATTGGCTTGGTATAAATGTAAAATTGTCCCTAGTGTGTATAGGATAGTGTTAGTTTGCGGGGATCGCTGATCGGTGCGGCCTCGGTGGGCCGAAGGGCCTATTTCTGCGCTGCATCTCTATATTAAACTAAAAACTAAGATACTGTCTGCCCCGCTGAGTTACTCCAGCTCTGTGTCTATATCTTCAGCTTTTTGTTTTAGTTGGTTTGGACAAAATGATACATTTGGCCTCCTTACTGTGCTATGAACGTCAATGATTTTACGAAGAAGACTGCTGCAGGGCCCTGGGTAATCAAAGGGTTTTGATTAAGTAAATATAGATACAAATCTTTCCTTTGCAGGGTGCATTCAAAACTAGGGACTACAGGTGAAAGATGGTCTTGAATAAATCCAATAAAGAATGTTCTTTACTGAGTGAACAGTGTGAACGTGGAGCTTTAAGGGGGAAACTCTGTTAATATAAACGAACGATAGAAATAGAAGAATGTGTTGGTTGGGTGAGCTGCGGAGCAATGGTGAGTTCTTGTGTGGTCATAATCACAGCACTGTGGGACCAGTTGGCCTGTAAGTGCTTTCTACCGTCTAATGGCGGAGAGATTTCCTCGTGCAGGAAATACATGCGGTACTCCAGAGACCTGAGCACTTCCCATGTTGACGGAGATGCTGCCTTGTGTTCATCAGCACCTCTCTCAGTCTCACTGCTCCATGTTCCAACAATCACCCGGCCCTCCTCTCTCTCTCTCTCTCTCTCTCTGTCATGCCAGAAGGAGCAGCTGATTGTGAAGGATACCAAGGGGAAACCTTACTGTGGCATGACGGAAGATGAAGTCTTCGCGAAGGTCGCCAATCTGTTCCGAGGCCAGGAAGATCTGCTGACTGAGTTTGGCCAATTTCTTCCAGATGCCAAACGATCTCTGGTACGTGACAGCTCCCACTGCCTCTCCCCACCCACAGTTGAGACTTTTCCCAGACATTGGACGGTCAGGAATCTCCCACATACGTTTGCCCGATGTGTGAGGTTCCAGGGTGAAACCAAAACACTTTTCTCGAATGACACAACGCCGTTTCCATTTTGTCTCCAGTTAACTGACAGTTTATTGTGTTATGTATATTTATTTGTTGTGTTGTTACCCTAATGTTTCTGTAAAGTCATATTTCTGTAGGAATCTCATTGTTCTGCCTCAGGGCCTTAGGCAATTGAGCACCCTTGCCTAATTTGTTGTTCGGTAAGGGGGGGCAGTTTCATGTTTCAGAGGCCTGATTGCCCTGGGGGTGATTAGTACGGGTGTCAATGGCGATGGGGCGAAGGCAGGAGAATGAGGTTGAGAGGGAAAGATAGATCAGCCATGATTGAATGGCAGAGTAGACTCGATGGCCTAATTCTGCTCCCAGAACTTGTGAACGTATGATCTTATTTACTGTCTAGCTTCCTCTGCTGCATTGATCAGAGTTTAACAGTGAATGACTAATTCATCATCAATCAAGATATCGTACCGGTTCCTCTATTATTATTCCACAACCCGAACAACTTAATCCGCACTCAAGGAGTCTGTAATACAAATCCGGACTGGCCCTGCAGGGAATGCTGCATTCTTACAGATGGACACTTTTCAAAAGAAATAATTGAATTTCATCTGAAATATGTTCACCTTCAGTACTCATCTTATGGGTATGGAGATTATGCTCTTCCCACTTGTGGAGGGAAAATGCAAGAGGGAAGTGAAGTAAATGGTAGGTCCCTTGTGGACAATGAAGTTCAGCGGCATCTTGTGGTGTAAGTCCATAGCTCCCTGAAGGTAGCAACACCAGTGCCTAGGGTGGGAAAGAAGGTGTATGGAATGCTTGCTTTCATCCATCAGTGCACTGAGTTTAAATGTTGCCATGTCATTAGACCTTAAGACATCGGAGCAGAATTAAGCTATTGTGCCCATCGAGTCTGCTCTGCCTCTCGATCGTGGCTGATCTATTTTATCCTCTCAACCCCATCGTCCTGCTTTCTCCCCATAACCTTTGGTCAAGAACCTATCAATCCCTGCTTTAAAAATATCCCAATATCTTGCTATCCATCTTACCTCCATAGCTCTCTGTGGCAACGAATTCCACAGATTCACCACCCTCTGACACTAAGACACACACTTAACACAATTTACACAAACATCCATCACAGTGAATCCCCGACACCTCCTCACTGTGATGGAAGGCAAAAGTCTTATCTCTTCCCTTCCTCCTTCTCCCGCGGTCCAGTGAGCTAAACGGGCCTGTTCTATGTTGTGCGGTCAGCCTGTGAGTAATGGTTGAAAGAAGATGATATTCACAAGTTTATAGTTTGTGCTTCACTCTTTAGCTACTGTTCAAATCACTGCTGTTTCTTTGAGATTTGAAGTCTCCATTTTAATTCCCAGTTTACTGGGAGCGCTGCGTCTGAAAAGGATGAGAATAGAATGGGCGATGACGACGACGGGTCCAAACACTCGCAAAGCAAGAAGCGTTTGCGGACCTCGCTGCTGCCCCAAGTGCCTCCTCCACTCAAGGTCAGCACGTGCATATGTATTACGTGAATATTGCCGTTAGGAATCGCCCTGCCCATTTCCATCTTGATGGCTACCTGCAATTTAGGCTCTTGAATGTGGTGCAATTAGATTAGTTCTCACCACCCCGCGACTGTGGGGCAAGATCCTCTCAGCATCTAAATGACCACGGTTGAAGATTACCTTCAAGGTGGGATGATGCAGGGCATTTCTGATTTTGTTTCAGTTGTTATGTTACCAACTGTTTAGTTTAGAGATACAGCGTGGAATCAGACCCTGCTGCCCGCCAAGTCCACGCAGACCGTCGATCTACCCTTCGTACTATTTCTATGCACCCACTCTTTAGACTTTAGAGATGCAGCGCGGAAACAGAACCGAGTCCGCACCGACCAGCGATCGCTAGCACTATCCTACACACCAGGGACAATTTGCAATGAATAGAAGCCTACAAAGTACAAACTTGTATATCTCTGGAATGTGGAAGGAAATCTGAGCACTCAGATCGAGCCTGGGTCCCTGGCATAGTAAGGCAGCAACTTTACCGCTGTGCCACCCTCCCTACTTGCGCAAGTCACTGGAGGCCAATTAACCTATAAACCCGGGTTGTGGGAGGAACCAGGAGGGAACCCACGGGTAGAACATGCAAACTCCCATGTAGACAGCATCTGAGGTCAGGATGGACCACGGGTCTCTGGCGCTGTGAGGCATAAGCGCTACCCGCTGCGCCATCACTAAGCCATCTTTCATCGCTCAGTCTGGGGCAGTGATTGTCGTCTGGTGCAGCACTCGCACCGTTTTTGTCTTTCCTGCTCATTGCTCCAAATTGATTGAAATGTTTTTCAGAAAAAGCTGAAGTTATCCAGTGTGAAGGATCGGTCATTGGCCTCTGCGGGCAAGCACGGCACCTTGCGAGAGTTCAGCTTCTTCGACAGAGTGAGTTTGCCAACTTTGTGTTGGCATTGGCTGGCATTCTGATTTATTTCTGACGTGAGGCAGGAACAGGGCGACTTGAAACATTCGGGGCTCCTTGAAAGTGGCGAGAGGCGTTGAGGATTCTTTTCACTAAGAACACCCTCTGGATTCTGAACCGTATTAATAGGGAAAGGGGCGCCGAACTGTTGAAAAACACCCGGTTAGACTTGAATTAAAATATTGCGTCCAGTTCTGGTTAGTTTACTTTGCAGATAAACTGACCTCGCAGAGAGTAAATTTATTTTTAGAATGCTACTAGGAATGGGAGAGCTCAGTTGTACGGAGAGAAGAGTGGAACTGAAGACATTCTTCTTTGGAAAGGGACGAGTTTGAGGAGATGTAATAATCCCTGTTTGGTGAAATAGGGCACAAACTTCACATTAGCTCGATGATCAGTTGTCAGATACAGAAAAATGCATCCAAAATTGTCAAAGGAAGCAAGGGGAGAGATGGTGGAAGCTCGAACAAACATTTTCCAATCCTCCGGCACGTGTAGTTTGACTTTATTTAATTGTCACGTGCATCGAGGTACAGTGAAACGTTTTTGTGGTGTGCTAACCGGGACTGATTAGTGGGTGCCGGAGGACTGGAGAGTAAGTAATAAACAAGACTATTGCGGGTATTTAACTTCTGAGGTTTTACAAATCTACTACTGTATTTGTGACGAGACTCCTCTGTGGTGCAGCTTGGCAGAAGCACTGATGTGAGCATTGTCCAGCACGACTCCGCACCCTGCATCCGTCCCTACTCGCATCCTTTAGTCTGTGCAGCCACTACTATGGTTCACATTATGTTACGGGTAACATTTCTGATAGGAATTCTTTTGACTTTATTGGTGGGACTATTTACACTATAAAAACTTTATAGACCAACACCCAACTCTTCATAGATGACCATTTCAGTGTGTATTTGTCTTTGGTCATAGTAATACAGTTTGGAAAAAAGGCCCAGCTTGCCCACGCCAACCAACATGCCCTGTGACACCGAGCTGCATTTGGCCCATTTCCCTCCAAACCTGTTCTATCCATGTACCTGTCTAAATGTTTCTAAAATGTTGTGATAGTACCTGCCTCAACTATTTCCTCCAGCAGCTCGTTTCGTACACCCACCACCCTTGGTGAAAGAAAAGTTACCTGCAGTTCCTATTAAATCTTCCCCCCCCTTAAATGTATGTCTTCTGGTTCTCGATTCCTCTTTGGTGGAACAGATACCCCATTTCTCAACCTCTGTAACCTTGTTCAACATTGCAATCCTTGGGATTGTTTCTGGGATCTAACTGTGTCAGGGGCCACGCATTCAGGGACGCCCCCATCTCGCTGTTGCCCCTTTCAATCTGAAACAAAATTGTAACAAGACCACGGTTTGATTTCAAGGCCTTGTGTCTTCCGTTGCCATGGCAGCAAGCAAGCATAAAGCACCGTCGAGTTTGCTGAACATTTTATTTTGTGGCTGTTTATGGAATGGATCTTCCTTGAATATGAAGAGTTTGTGTTTTTACAATCGTGAAAGGGGATAAACAGATCAAAAAGGGATAAATGAAAAAGTGATCACAGATCAATTAGTGTCATGATTTAGTTCATAGGCATTTTTTGGAAAATATTCTTAGTCACCCGAGTGGAAACAGATTAACAAATAGAAACGTGAAATATGAAAAGATTAGGGATTGAGATCTCTTTGGATGTCTTTCAAAGAGCCGGCAGCAGCTTGATTGCCTGAATAACGGGCTTCAGGTTTGGGAGATCATCTCTTTCCAGTCACTTGTTATTTTTATCTCATTCTAGTCACAGCTTATTATTGTCATATGACATGAGATATGGTGGAAACACTTAGTGTCGTGTTCAGTTTAAGCAGATCATACCATAAATAGGTAGGTGGGTAGGTAGCTACGTACATACATACATACATATGTATTTACATACATACATATTTATTCATACATACATAGACACACCAAGGTTGTACAACAGAGAAATAAAAAGGTTGTAGTATATAGCGTTACATAAAACACAATGTAGTCTATAGTATTCTACTATTTAGTACATTTTGGGCAGAGCCGTTTTATTGCCTTGTCATCATAGATCCTATAGCGAGCAGGGTAGTCCACTCGACGAAAGAGACGTAGTACCGTCATGGGCAGTTTCATGGGTAATTTTCGGCCCCATTTCCGTAACCGGCTTCTGTGTCCGCACCAAAGATCCCATAGATAGATCACCAAAGATACTAGTGCGGAGACGGAAACATCCTCGTAAAAATAAAAGTTCTTTGGTAAAAATATTCTCCTCATTTTCAGAATTATAATTTATTAACACAAACTGTTCCCCCTGTTTATTACACTGCGGGTCGGATCTGTTCGGGTCGGGTTACTGAAATGGATGAAAAAAAGGCTAAACGTTCCGCTCCGTTGCGTACTACACGTCAGCCCATTGCATTTAGCAGGAGTGGTCTATCTTGCTCTGCTATAGGATCTTTGCTTATCATGACGTTTGCAAAAAGGCCCAGTGGCCCAGTTTATGGAAAGAGCCGCTAGTTGAAGCAGGTACTATAGCAACATTTAAAAGACATTGGGCAAGTACATAGATGAGGAAGGTTTAGAGTGATATGGGCTAAACATGGGCAGGTGGGAGTTAAGCTGATTGGGGCATATTGGTTAGCATGGGCAAGTTGGGCCGAAGGGCCTGTTTCAGTACTGTATGATGGTATATACTGCTCAGCAAAACACCTCTGCACAGAATAGCGCTGAGCCATTTGCCGAGACACCACCTAAAGATCTTTGCTCTTTGCTCTATCTGGTAGATTTAACCTGACATCAGTTGAATGTAGAAAATTCTATGTGGAGTGATGTTGGATGACAAGTGTGTGACTGATTGCTCCCCCCCCCCCTCCCCTCCTCAACCCCCATCCCCACCCACTGATCACCACCCCCCACCCCGCCCTCGACACCCACCCCGACCCACCCAACCCCGGCTTGCCCAGGTGCGTCGGATTCTGAAGAGCCAGGAGGTGTACGAGAATTTCTTGCGCTGCATTGCCCTGTTCAACCAGGAGGTGGTGTCTGGCTCTGAGCTCCTGCAGCTGGTCACTCCATTCCTGGGGTAAGTCTATGCATCTTTTATTCTTTACTCTAGATCTACAGCGCGGAAACTGGCCCTTGGGCCCACCGAGTCCACTCCGACCCGGGATCACCCCTTACACCAGCACTATCCTAAACAGTGGGGACAATTTACAATTTTAGCTAATCCAATTATCCCACAAAGCTGTACCTCTTTTGGAATGTTGGGAGAAGACCGGAGAGAACGCACGTGGTCACAGGGAGAACGTACAAACTCCGTACAGACAGCACTTGTAGTCGGGATCAAATCCCGGTCTCTGGCGCTGTAAGGCAGCAACTCTACCGCTGCGCCCCTGTTAATTGAAGGTTCGAAGCCTCCCACATTACCTGACAGGGTTTGATCTGTATTCTTCTGCAAAACACTGTCAAGGTTTTTTTTTTGCTGCCTCGCCCGCAGTCTGTGTGGTTTGCTGATATAAGATTTTTTTAAGGAACTAATTTTCCAATATTGCCGTTGCAGTTGTACGCTATTTTTAATCGCGTGGTTGATGTCCGAATTTAAAATTTTTCATATGCAAGTGTGAAATTACTGAGGTTAGACAGACCACGATGAAGGAAATGAGTTTCAGCGATTTAAGGAATTGTCACGTGTACCTAGATACAGTGAAATTCTTTGTTTTGCACACAATTCAGTCAAATCTCACCATACACAAGCACAATCTCAAATAAGTGCAAAAGTGTAAGGATTCCAGTGTAAGAATGATAGACTTCACCCAGGGAGTACACAAAGAGTCGCCAAGATTCTGGTGCCATCTTGTGCCCTTGAAGTGTTGAGTTCTTAAATATATTGAGTATTATCTAGGTCTTCAAGGTTTGTTGTCCTGGCGGTGTCACTAGGTTGGTGCTGCAGGCCCCGCGATGATTGGTACTTGATTGGTATCAGAGGTTATGTGAGGAAGGCAGGAGAATGGGGTTAGGAGGGAGAGAAAGATAAGCCATGATGAAATGGCATAGTAGACTTGATGGGCCGAATGGCCTAATTCTACTATTCCTTATGACCATCCACCGCCGATGCCATCTTTGTTTTCTATTGGGTTTGAGTCCTTTCAACGGTTAATTCATTTTAATTCAGTTTGCAAGATGTATATTTTGTGCGTTAGAAGGGAATTTAGAGTTTAATGTTGCAGTTGCTTTGACTGATAATGTATGTAATCCCTTCTGCAGATGTATACTGGTGGTTGTTTCATGTATCGGGTCAACTTTTACAATGCGTGTCGTTTTGTTTTGCTTCCTGCACTCCCTCTCTCTCCTGGCTGCTCGTCGGACCCCTTCTGCTCTGCTCTGAAAGCAGGAAGTTTCCGGAACTCTTTGCACGCTTCAAGTCGTTCTTGGGCCAGAAGGAGCTGTCGCTCACACAGCCGCTGCAGAGGGATCGGCCGGTGGATGGAATTGCCCGGGAGATCGACTATGCGTCATGCAAGAGATTGGGCTCCAGCTACCGAGCTCTGCCTAAAACCTACCAGCAGCCTAAGTGCACCGGGCGAACGGCCGTCTGCAAAGAGGTAGGGACAGTTCCAGAGTAAGGTGCAAACGGGGTGATATCACTGCATGAGGCTGGAGTTAATTCAGAATACGTGAAGTACATGGTGATGGAGGGAAAGACATCGGGGAATTCTTGTAATATTTTCATTTTTACATATGTTCTTGGAGCAGAATTAGGCCGATCGGCCCATCAAGTCCACTCTACCATTCAATCATGTCTGATCTATTTTTCCCTCTCAACTCCATTCTCCTGCCTTCTCCCCATAACCCCGACATTCTTACGAATCAAGAATCTGTCAATCTCCGTCTTAAAAGCATCCATTGACAGCAGTGTTTGGCAATGAATTCCACAGATTCACCGCCCTCTGACTAAAGAAATTCCTCCTCATATCCTTTCTAAACGTATATCCTATCCTGAGGCTACTTGAAGTTAGAGAATTCGATGTTCATACCGCTGGGGTGTAAGCTGCCCAAGCAAAATATGAGGTGTTGTTCCTCCAATTTGTGCTGGGCCTCACTCTGACAGTGGAGGAGGCCCAGGACAGGAAGGTCAGATTGGGAATGGGAGGGGGAGTTAAAGTGCTGATCAACCGGGAGACCAGGTAGGTTTAGGCGGACTGAACGGAGGTGTTCAGCGAAACGATCGGCGAGCCTGCGCTTGGTCTCACCAACGTACAGGAGTCCACACCTGGAGCAGCGGATACTGTAGATGAGGTGCAAGTGAACCTCTGCCTCACCTGATAAGACTGTTGAGGTCCTTGGACGGAGTCGAGGGGGGAGGTTAGATTAGATTAGATTAGATTTTATTATTTGTCATTCGAACCTCAGAGAGGCTCAAACGAAACTCTGTTTCTACAGCCATACAAACAAAACAATTCCTACAAAACATACAAACAATTCAATTTACACAAACATCCATCACAGTGAATCTCCTCCTCACTGTGATGGGAGGCAAAGTCTTCTCTCTCCCCCGCACCATTTTTCTCCCGATGTCCAAGCCCCAGGCGGGCGCTGGAATGTCCGGCCCCGCTCTAGGCCCAAAAGTCACAGTTGGAGCCCCCGGTGGGCACTGGAATGTCCTGTGGCCATTGAGGCCGCGCCGGGCGATATGCGGCCCCGCTCCAGGTCGATCCAACCCCGCGGCACGAGCGGGAGATGTTGCGTTGCAGGAGCTCCGGAAAGCGGTCTCCCACCCGGACCCGCGAGCTCCCGATATCCCGACATTCCACTGACAGTAATCTGCAGCTGGAGCTGGAGCTCCGGAGTCGGGCCGCAGCAGCGAGCCACCACCGCTCCCCACGCTCCGAGGCCGGCCAGCCCCACGACGGTGAGTCCGCAGCTCCGCAGGCTCCGTGACTGGAGCCCCCAGGTCGTCCCGGTCGGTGCCCGTTCCACGGTGCTAGGCCCCAACGACAACGGAGACCCGACAGGGAAAAGGGCGGGTCTCCCGTGCAGGGAAGAGATTTTAAAAGTTTCCCCCTCCCTCCCCCACCCCCCACACATACACAGTTAGAAACAGTACAAAAAAAACACGGACAACTACATTTAACTAGACAAAAAATAAAAAAAAGACAGACAGGCTGTAGGGGCCGCTGCAACGTGAGTCGTGCCGCCACCGGACTTTTGTGGTAAAGGGACAGGTGTTGCATCTCCTGCGGTTGCAGGGGAAAGTACTTCGGGAGGGGGTGGTTTGGGTGGGAAGGGGCGAGTTGACCAGGGAGTTGCGGAGGGAATGGTCTCAGTGGAAAGGGGTAGAGATGGGAAGATGGGCCAGTAGTGGTATCCAGTTGGAGGTGGCGAAAATGTTGGAGGAAGATGAGGACAAGGGGGACTCTGTCCTTGTTACGAATGGGGGAGGGGGAGCAAGAGCAGAGCTGCGGGATATCGAGGAGACCCTAGTGAGAGCCTCATCTATAATGGAGGAGGGGAACCACCATTCCCTAAAGAATGAGGACATATCCGGTAACTTGGTATGGAACACCTCATCCTGGTGGCAGATGCGGTGTAGATGGAGGAATTGGGAGTAGGGGAGAGAATGGTTACAGGAAGCAGGGTGGGAAGAAGTGTAGTCAAGATAGGTATGGGAGTCAGTGGGGTTATAATAGGTGTCGGTCGATAGTCTGTCTACATGTGCTGTAGACGGTGAGATCTAGAAACGATAGGGAGATGTCGGAGATGGTCCAAGTGAATTTGAGTGCAGGATGGAAATTAGTCGTGATGTTGATGAAGTCAGTGAGTTCTGCGTGGGTGCAGGAGGCAGCACCGATGCAGTCGTCAATGTACCGGAGGTAGAATTCAGGGATAGGGCCAGTGTACGCCTGGAACAGGGATTGTTCGATGTACCCTACAAAGAGGCAGGCGTAGCTGGGACCCATGCGAGTGCCCATAGCATAATGTTCAGCACAGAAATTGTGCACAGTCCTCCTTTGGTTCGGTGATCTCATTGTTCTAAACTCTCTCCACCTTCCTCTTGGTTTAACCCCTCTGGAAAGCGTGTGTGTGTGGTGTGTGTGTGTGTGTGTGTGGGGGGGGGGGGGGGGGGGGGCGTGTGTGTGGGGGCGTGTGTGTGTGGGCTAGCCTGTCTACTAATTCTCCATCTTGATATTCTCTTTGGCATCATTTTGAAGCCCAACTTGTTTCACTTCTCCAAAAATTTAAATTCTTAATGCCAGAACTGCTGTGTTTTGTTTACTCAGCAATTCCCCTCGTGTTTCTGGCATTCCCAGAGCCATTGCTCATCGTTCGTTCAAATATTTGTACAGGAAGCCTTTCCGTGGAACGCTGAGTTCCTCATTGAATCCTACAGCATGGCAACAGGCCCGTCGGCCCAACTTGTCCACACCGGCCAACATATCCCATCTACGTCAGTCTCACCTGTCTGCATCTGGCCCATAAACCTGTCCTATCCATGTATCTGTCTAAATGTGTGTTAAACATTGCGATAGTTCCTGCGCTGGGAGATCTCTCCACCTTGCACTAGAATAGGAATTGGTGGCGGTGGTCAATGTGGAACAATGGCCATTACGTGTGCGAAGCCTAAATCTCTCTGCCCAGCACCAGTTCCCCCTTCATCTTCCCTGTAGTTTTGTTTAGAGATGCAGCACGGAAACAGGCCCTTCGGCCCACTGTGTCCGCACCGACCAGCGATCCCCGCACATTAACACTATCCAACACACACTAGGGACAATTTTACATTTTATACCAAGCCAATTAACCTGCAAACCCGTACGTCTTTGGAGTGTGGGACGAAGATCTCGGAGAAAACCCTCGCAGCTCACAGGGAGAACGTGTGCAAACTTCGTACAGACAAGCACCCGTAGTTAGGATCGAACCCGAGTCTCTGGCGCTGTAAAGCAGTAGCTCTACAGCTGTGGCACGGCGCCCCTGTACCACAGAGGTAACAGCCAATGCTTGGCGCAATTTGCTGGAAGGGCTTGCTTCTTCCTTGAGATTTGTAGCTTCAGTCCAATAATTTTGCATTAATTGTGAGCCCACAATAATGAAAGACGTCAGTCTTCCCCAAAGTGGTCGGCGTGGGCTGGTTGGGCCGAAGGGCCTGTTTCCAGGCTGTATGACTCTATCTGCAGTTCCTTGTATCTACACTCAGTCTTCCCCAGTCTGCCTCGGATTAACTTTGCGTACATTGCGTATAGTGCGTACAGTTCTGGTCTCCAAATCTGAGGAAGGACATTATTGCCATAGAGGGAGTGCAGAGAAGGTTCACCAGACTGATTTCTGGGATGTCAGGACTGTCTTATGAACAAAGACTGCATAGACTCGGTTTATACTCTCTAGAATTTAGGAGATTGAGAGGGGATCTTATAGAAACTTACAAAATTCTTAAAGGGTTGGACAGGCTAGGAAGATTGTTCCCGATGTTGGGGAGGTCCAGGACAAGGGGTCACAGCTTAAGGATAAGGGGGAAATCCTTTAGGACCGAGATGGGAAGGTCTTTTTTTCACACAGAGAGTGGTGGCTCTCTGGAACTCTCTGCCACAGAGGGTAGTTGAGGCCAGTTCATTGGCTATATTTAAGAGGGAGTTAGATGTGGCCCTTGTGGCTAAGGGGATCAGAGGGTATGGAGAGAAGGCAGGTACGGGATACTGAGTTGGATGATCAGCCATGATCACATTGAATGGCGGTGCAGGCTCGAAGGGCCGAATGGCCTACTCCTGCACCTAGTTTCTATGTTTCTAACTTGCTTGCGTTTCTTCCTGTTTAGGTTCTCAATGATACTTGGGTCTCATTCCCCTCTTGGTCAGAAGATTCCACCTTCGTGAGCTCCAAGAAGACCCCTTACGAGGAGCAGCTTCACCGCTGTGAGGATGAGAGATTTGAGGTACTGAAACTACTCTGATGAGCAGAGTCTGCTATAAATACTCAGCATGATTAGGGAGAGGTTAATACCCATGTCTTAGCACTTTACTACGGTAGCCCTTGGCTCTTGCTGGCAGATTTACTGGCTCAGGAATTGAGGTGGGTTTTGATGAATAGTGAAGGGCACGCACTAGGGACAATTTACAATTAGACCAAGTCGCTTTGCCTACAAACCTGTAGGTCTTTAAAGCGTGGAGGGGAAACTGGAGAAAACCCACGCAGGTCGCGGGGAGAATGTACAAACCCATCGTCGGGATAGAACCCAGTTCCATGGCCCTGTAAGGCAGCAATCTACTGCCGTGCCGCCCAGTTCAATGGTTCTTTATTCTCACGTATGCATATTTTTTTGCACAACCCATAAATGCACAGTCGCCATATTTTGGCGCCATTTACAAAGGAAAAGTCTAACGTCCAGTCCACATGCTGAAAGTACTGGAGCACCAACAATCCAGGTAAGCCCCAGGCTGCTGCAGGCCCTCGCGTTATACGCGGGATTTACATGCTTGATAAACAGCACAATCTTCAAAAACGTGTAATTTAAGCATCTACGCGACCATGCTGTCAGCGGTACATTTGAGCGCGTTATTCGGAAAATACCAGCTCATAAATAAAGCTTTGGTGTTAATGGAGCGAGCATGTTGTTTTAAAAATGCACAAACCAAACATGTGTGAAAAGCCAGCTGCCTGTGTTTGAAAGAGAGCAGTTTTCATGGTTTGTACGGCATTGGGTTTGAGGAGCCCGCGTTGCCATGGGTACTGAACAGTTATCATATTTGCTTCGGATGTTTCTTGACAAATAGCTCGACGTTGTCCTGGAAACAAATCTGGCCACGGTCCGCGTGCTGGAGAGCGTGCAGAAGAAGCTGACCCGAATGTCGCCGGAGGATCAGGAGAAATATCGCCTTGATAATTGTTTGGGAGGAACTTCGGAAGTCATCCATCGCAGAGCTATCTATCGCATCTACGGGGACAAAGCGCCGGAAATAATCGACGGACTCAAGAAAAACCCAGGAACGGCTGTGCCTGTGGTGCTGAAGAGGTGAGATTTAATAAGTGGGATCTGCCTCCTTCGACTGAGGATGTGGGGCATGGTTAAAGGTGACTTGTTGAAGGATGCGTTTAGAGTTTAGAAGGATGAGGGGGAATCTTATGGAAACATATAAAAGGACTGGACAAGCTGGATGCAGGAAAAATGTTCCCAATGTTGGGCGAGTCCAGAACCAGAGGCCACAGTCTTGGAATAAAGGGGAGGTCATTTAAGACTGAGGCGAGAAAAAACTTTTTCACCCAGAGAGTTGTGAATTTATGGGATTCCCTGCCACAGAGGGCAGTGGAGGCCAAGTCGCTGGATGGATTTAAGAGAGAGTTAGATAGAGCTCTAGGGGCTAGTGGGGTTAAGGGATATGGGGAGAAGGCAGGCACGGGTTATTGATAGGGGACGATTAGCCACGATCCCAATGAATGGCGGTGCTGGCTCGAAGTAGATGGTGAGGATAGTTAAAGGCCTGGATAGAGCGGATGTGGAGAGGCTGTTTCCACTGATAGGGGAGGCTAGGACCAGAGGCCACAGCCTCAGAATAAAAGGTCCCTTTAGGAAGGAAATGAGGAGGAATTTCTTTAGTCAGAGGGTGGCGAATCTATGGAATTCATTGCCACAGATGGCGGTGGAGGCCGTCAATTTTTAAGGAGGAGATTGACAAATGCTTGATTCGCAAGGATGGCAAGGGTTCTGGAGGGAAGGCAGGACAATGGGGTTGAGAGGGAAAGATAGATCAGGCGTGATTGAATGGCAGAGTTGACTCGATTGGCCTACTTCTGCTGAAAACCCCCCCCGGAAATAACGGGTTTGGGGATTATATATCCAGAGGCTCTGTTGTTGCCTGTGGTTGGGAGTTTAGCCATTTTCAGGGTGCAGATCTTTAGCTACCTCACGGTTTTGAGCGCTCGCTGCCTTGCCCGGTCGTATTCCACAAACCCAAGCCTGTAAACCTTTCTCAGGATATTGTACCAACTTGGACGTCTTATTACGTGTGTGTGTGTGTGTGTGTGTGTGTGTGCCGCTACAGGTTGAAAGCCAAGGAAGAGGAATGGCGGGAGGCACAGCAGGGCTTCAACAAGATCTGGCGGGAGCAGTACGAGAAATCGTACTTGAAGTCACTTGATCACCAGGGAGTCAACTTCAAGCAGAACGACACCAAGGCGCTGCGATCCAAGAGTCTGCTGAATGAGATTGAAAGCGTCTACGACGAGGTAATTTACGGTCACCCACACAGTAAATCTGTGCTAAAGATCGACGCAATGTGCTGCCGTAACTCAGCGGGTCAGGCAGCATCTGTGGGGATGCTCCAGAGAACCCGCCTGGCCCGCTGAGTTACTCCGGCACTTTGCGCCTATCTTTGTATAAACCAGCATCCGGTTTCTACATAAATCTATACAAGACCATGTAAATATAGTCAGTGGAGTACGATGAAAGCCTTTATTGGAATGTTGCTATGTCATTTGTTGGTGGTGAGCATCCTTTATAAGGCAAATTCCCAGAGACAATCTCTAGTGTTTGAAAAAAATTATTGCGAAGATTTAAAAAAAAAAAATTCCGTGCTTATTTTTTAATCTCAAGAACAAAAATGTTGCCAGAATCTGAAGGTCTGAGCTATAGAGAGAGGTTGGGCAGGTCAGGACTTTATTCCTTGGAGGATAGTCGTGTGAGGGATGATCGTTTAGAGGTGTACAAGATCATATGGGGAATAGGGAATGTTTTCTCCAGAGAAGGGGAAGGAAGAACCAGAGGGCACAGGTTTAAAGTGAGACGGGAGAGATTTGATAGGAATCTGAGGGACAATTTATCTCACACAGGGTGGTGGGTACATGGAACGAGCTGGCCAAGGAGGTAGTTAAGGCTCCTTGTACTATAACATCATTTAAAAGACATTTGGACAGGTACATCGACAGAAAAGGTTTAAAGGAATATGTGCCAAGCACCGTCAGGTGGGATCAGTGTAGATGGAGCATCTTGGTTGGCATGAGCAAGTCGGGCCGAAGGGCCTGTTTCCATGCTGTATGACTATAATTGTTCTGCCCAAGAAATGAGACTAAGTGCAATGAAGTTATTCCGTCACAAAATATGGAACAAGTCACTTTCCTCCCATATTCAGCGTGTTTCCGCACAATCCGGCCTGTCGATTAGGCTAGTTTCAGTCAGTTGCAGGTAGAAAGCCAGCTTCAGGTCTGTCCTGGACAACTAATTAAGTTCAAGTTGATTCTGGACTATAAAACTCAGTCCATCAGTCATTCCTAATTTGTAAACTGGAATTTTGTCAGTGCAGGGCTATAAACTGGGTTTAGAATGGTCACCAAACTTACAGAGTTGATTGCCTGATTAAATGGTTAATTAAAATGTTGTTGTAAAACGCAAAATGGTGGAGGAACTCAGCGGGTCAGGCACCATCTGAGGAGGGAATTGCCAGGCGACGTTTCGGGTTGGGATCTTTCTTCAAACTGATCGGAGTCGTGCGGTGAAAGCTGGAAAAGAGAGGTGGGGGCAGGATAAAGATGGGTGGATAGAGTTAACCTGGAGACACAAGGAACAGCAAATGCTGGCATCTTGAGCAAGAGCTTCCCAGATCATTGCCTCTGGGTTAAGCAGCGTTGCCTGATCCGCCGACTTACTGCAGCGTTTTGTGTTTTGATCAAATTATCAGCCAGTACGAAGACACAGAGATTTGACCTCTTCTCTTCCCTTGATGTAGCGACAAGAGCAGAACTCTGAGGAAGGTTGCCCGGGCTTCACGGGGCCCCACCTGATGTTCGTGTACGAGGACAAACAAATCATGGAGGACGCCGCGTCCCTCATCATCTACCACGTGAAGCGGCAGCCCACCATTCAGAAGGAGGACAAGGATCACATCAAGCGCATCATCTACCATTTTGTGCCGGACTTGTTCTTCTCCCAGCGCGGGGAGCTGAGCGAGTCGGAGGACTCGACGGACGAGGAGATGGAGAGCGACCAGCGACACAGCCAGCGCAACAGCGCGGACACGGGGCCGAAAGGCGCGACTTCCCCAGAGAGCAGCCTGGCCGAGGAGCGGGTGGACCTGCGTGACCAGGTGGCCGAATACCAAAAGAACTTGGACGACGTCTACAACCTCTTCTTTGTGAACAACAACTGGTACTTTTTCCTGCGACTCCACCAGATCCTGTGCTACCGGCTGCTGCGCATTTACAGGCAAGCGGAGAAACAGCTGCTGGAGTACCAGGTGGAGAAGGAGAAGGAGAAACAGCTGCAGGAGGGAAGGAAGGAGAAAGCAAGTGACCCTGCCGTCGAGCTGCGGCTCAAGCATCAAAGTACGACTCGTTTCCCCACCGTTTGGTTTCTCTATTGAGCCCGTGGTACTGACAAGAAGTCTCCATTCAGCTGGTCAAACCCCCTTCCCCTAATTTTAAACCGCAGAGAATTTTGGGTGACGCAGCGGCAGAGTTGATGCCTCGCAGCGCCAGAGACCCAGGTTCAATCCTTACCTCGGGCACTGTCTGTACGGAGTTTGCATGTTCTCCCTGTGCCCTGCGTGGGTTTTCTCCGGTACTGCAGTTTGCTCCCACACTCCAAAGACGTGCGGGCTTGTAGGTTAATCGGCATCTGTAAATTGTCCGGGGGGGGGGGGGGGGTGTTGGACAGAACTAATGTATGGATGGCCGTTGGTCTCAGTGGCCTGAAGGGCCTGTTTCCACATTGTGTCTCTAACCTGAACAAGCCCAATCATTGAGTATCTGTCAGTATCACAACAGTGCTGAGCTCCGTCTCACTTACCCCATATTTTCATCGTTATCACCTCCTCCACCTTTGCCTTGCCCTGGCCTCTCTGGCTGATTATCAAACACCTTAACATCAGAATTCAGCGCCTCCTCTTAATTCTATTGCTAAGAAAAGAGAGTGCACTTTGCATACAAGATGGTTGCAAGGCAAGTTGGTTGAGTTGGATAATTGTTGGACTACTTAAAGCCCTGTCCCACGGCTATTCCAAGAGTTCTCCCGGGTTTGCCCTGATTCGAACTCGGAGATTTACGGTAATGGCCACTCGTCGGTACATGTTGAAAAATCTTCACGAGTCTTCCCGTGCTTACCTGCCGTTAGCGAGTCTTCCCGAGTACCTGCCGTTAGCGCTAAGAGACGTCCCTGAGCTCCGACGTACCCGCTACATTCATTCTCCGTGCTAACCTCAAGTTGTTTTTTGTTTAAACTCAGGAGAGCTCTTGGAATGCTCGTACCTTGGGTCAGGGCTTTTTAGGCGTAATTTTCAAGAGTGGGATCTATTTGTTTGCATGAGATTTATCTGTTTAAAGTCTCATGTAAATGACACATAGCAACAGACCACTAGTCTTAGAGCGGGGTCACTCTGGCAGTGCACCCCTTGCGCCCACCCCCCCCATCCCTAACCTGTCTCATTTCAGCCAGGATTGTGGGGCTGATGTTCACTGAACATCTGATTGGAGTCAAGTGCACTCACTTAGTGCAAGCCCATGCATGCCAGCTGTGATCTGTGTACTGAACGCTTGTGCCTGTTTGAATCTCTAGGTGAGATTGAGTTGGAAGAGTATTACCCGGCCTTTCTGGATATGGTGAGGAACCTGCTGGATGGAAACATCGAGCCGACACAGTACGAGGACACGCTGCGAGAGATGTTCACCATCCACGCCTACATTGGCTTCACTGTCGATAAGCTGATTCAGAATATCGTGCGGCAGGTGAGTGGCGCGGCACATTTAGAGAGTGGGACAGGAGGAATGTTGGTAGAGTGGGTCTTTGATTTTTCTCTCCCTTGTATTCTGGTGGTGGGATGGCCGTCATGCAGAAACATTAAGCTGAACCCTGAACTTATCAAATTAATATCGGGGTGTCCAGAACCAGGGGCCACAGTTTAAGAATAAGGAGTAAGCCATTTAGAACGGAGACGAGGAAACACTTTTTCTCACAGAGAGTGGTGAGTCTGTGGAATTCTCTGCCTCAGAGGGCGGTGGAGGCAGGTTCTCTGGATGCTTTCAAGGGAGAGCTAGATAGGGCTCTTAAAAATAGCGTAGTCAGGGGATATGGGGAGAAGGCAGGAACGGGGTACTGATTGGGGATGATCGGTCATGATCACATTAGAATATAGAATAGTTTCTTTATTGTCATTGTAAAATGAACCATGTACAATGTTAAAAATGCCAGCCAGTCAGTGCACCATTCAAACATTTCTAAAAGCTAACGATACATACAAGGTAAAATATATTTTTTTAAATTTAAAAATGGTGAATGGTGGTGCTGGCTCGAAGGGCCAAATGGCCTACTCCTGCGTCTATTGTCTATTGTCTAATTCCCCCAAACCTAACCCTAACACCACAAACTAAGAAAACCCCCAACTATTACCCAAATCCCACTCCCCACAACCCTAATCCTAATGCAACTTTAAACAAGGGCCATGAATATTAAACTCTCTCTTCCTTGTAGCCTGTACCTTCCGAAGAGTCCACCAGGGACTATACTGGAAGTTGGACAATTTTGTACTGGACAATTTCTTTACATTTATCAAGCCAATTAATCAAGCAATTAACCTACAAACCTGTAACAGGGGCCAACAAGAATTGACTTCAACCAGGCAATACCCCAAATTATAATCAAGCACCTTCACTGGAAAATAATATAAGTGATAACACCATTTTGAGTCCTGCACTAAACATGATTCTGTGGCTCCAAACCCAGAAATAATCCAGACAGATTAGGTTTAATGCTTCTTCTTGTTGTGTATGGCCTAAAGTTGTAGGGCAACTTGTTCTATTTGATCTTGTTTGTGTACCTCGGGTTGATTGCATTAGTCGATGCAGGGTGGACCACGTGAAGGTTGCAATCTCCCACCTCAGGATGAATGCTAAAACAATGATAAAGTAAGGTGGGAAATAAAGGCACGTGGATTTGGATGAAGGGAATGATATTGTGGGCCAGAACATCGAGGCAGTGTCCAGTGAGATTAAATTTCCAGTTGTGTGTACAGTGAGCACTGGAGAGGCGATTATCACATTGGCCACAAACTGGCAACCTAAACTGATCTGCATTTTAACTGTGGCTTCATAGGTTACATCGCTCGTGTCAGCACTTTGCATCTTTCAGGATCGAGGTTGACTTGCTTCTCTGATTCAGCAGGTTCTGACGTAGCTGATGAGGCCACGGCACTCTCACATTGTGACGAGGCTGCTCAGGGTTTCAAAGCAGGGTCGTGTTGGAAATAGTAGTGAGAAGCGATGGCACAAAGATTCCTCTGTGCTTCATTTCTTATTAAAAGGTTTTCCAATTTTGGTTCCTTTGGGATTTCCCTGTACCCTTCCGGCTATTTGTGTGGCAAAATCACTTTTGTGATTCTGTCCACAAGTCTGCAACTAATCTCGGCGATCACTGCCGATTAGGCGAGCTAATGGCGTGCTGAAGAATTTCTAGCTGAACTGTTGTCAGAGACATAGGACTATAGAGCATCATGAAACAGCACTGACTTTGCCTCCATTTCACGCTCACTCAGCTCAAAGTTGCTTAAATGGTGAGTTTTTTAGCTGAGTCTGTATTAGTGCATTTTCGTCACCTAATTAGTTTCGAGATATAACCTGGAAACAGGCCCTTTGGCCCACTGAGTCCGTACCGACCACTGATCACATGTTCACAAGTTACATAAGACAATTAACCTACGATCCTGTACATCTTTGTAGTGTGGGAGGAAACCGGAGCACCCTGAGAAAACCCACGTGGTCACAGGGAGAACGCACAAACTCTGCACAGACAGTACCCGTAGTCAGGCTCGAACCTGATTCTTCGGCACTCTAAGGCCGCAACTTTATCATTGCGCCACCGTGCCGCACCAAATGATTGGGACTGAAGCTGTCTCGAAGGTCAGGTGTGCACTATGCAAGCTGCAGTACTGTCTATTTTGGCTGTTATGGGGAATCCTCTCTCAATTCATTACTGCAGTCTTGATGCATGTGATTTGCTGTCTTGACCCAATCCACAGATTATCTCAGGAGGTGAATAAACCTTTCCCTGTGTGCCAATTATCTGACTGACTGACTGCGAGGGTATCCCAGTGTGCTGAATGTGTCACTGAGCTCAAGTCTGTACAGGTGTACGGGTCTCAAGGGTTATGGGGAGAAGGCAGGAGAAATGGGGTTGAGGTGGAAAGGAGATGAGGAGAAATTTATTCAGTCAGAGGGTGGTGATCCTCTGGGAATTCAGTGCCACAGAAGGCTGTGGAGGCCTTCAATGGATATTTTTAAGGTGGCGATTCTTGATTAGTAAGGATGTCGGGGGTTATGGGGAGAATGAGAGTGAGCGGGAAAGATAGATCAGCCAAAATTAAATGGCGGAGTAGACTTGATGGGCTGAATGGCCTAATTCTGCTCCTATCACGTCTGAGTACTGTGCATCTCACGGCCCCTTTCTCGTGCAGCTACAGCACCTGGTGAGTGATGACGTGTGCGTGCAGGCGGCGGAGGTGTACCTGAGCGAGAGAAAGCGAGGAGCTGCTGGCGGGAGTTTGCCCTCCCAGTGTGTCCGAGCCACCTTGGAAGCAGCCTACCAGCTAAAGGCAGAACGAGCGATGCCAGACGAAAACTGTTTTAAGGTAAGGACTGGGTTGCTGAAACCCTTGCCATGAATCTAGGAGGAGTGCACAGGGTTCCTTAGCCTGGTATAGTTTGGAGATATAGCAATGAAACAGGCACCTTCGAGGATAAGCATCTGCAGGCTGATGTAGTAACAGAGGTATTCCCAGGTAGTCTCCCATCCAAGTACTAACCAGGCCTGAGCCTGCTTAGCTTCTGAGATCAGAGGAGATCACACATCATCCAGGTAGTGTAGCCGCAGAAGCTAATAGCACCCGGTTTTCCCTGGCAGTCTCCCATCCAAGTAGTAGCTAAGCTTATATAACCTGGTATTCCCGGGCAAAAGCCCCCCGAATCCACGCTGACCTTCAATTGCCTGTTCATATCAATTCTCCGTTTGCCTACATTTCTCAACCATTCTCTACACAGTAGGAGCAACTTTACGGAGGCCAATTAACTTACGCCACACGTCTTTGGGATATGGGGGGAAACTGGAGCACCTGGAGGAAACCCACGTGGTCACATGCAAACTCCACACAGACTGCACCTTAGGTCACGATTGAACCTGGGTCTCTGACGCTGTGAGCTGCACCACAGTGCCCCTGTGTCATGTTTAATTCAGATATACAGCATGGAAACAGGTCCTTCGGTCCACCGAGTCCACGCCGAACATTGATCATCTGTTCATACTAGTTCTGCGTTATCCCACTCTTGCTTCCTCTCTCAACACCAGGGGAAATTAACAGAGGCCGACTGTACTACAAACCCGCACTCTGGGATGCTGGATATAAAACAAGGCAACCCAGAGGGAACCCACGCAGTCACAGAGAGAACGTGCAAACTCCCCACAGGCTGCATCAGGGTCAAACCGTGGGCTAGCAGCTCTACCAGTTGCTCTGTCATATAAATTAAAGAAAATCCAAAGGTGTCTTATAAGGATATAAAGAGCAAGAGGGTAACTTGCTAACAATAAGTAATGGGGGATTATTAACCAAAGAAGAACAATTGGTAGGATAGTAGTGAGAGTAGTCTGAAGAAAACAAGAGATGAAGTGCTGGAGTAACTCAGCGGGCCAGGCAACATCTCTGGAGTCAGGATCCTTCTTGTAGACTCAAAGAAAAGTTGTTTAGGGTATGGACAAGCTCTGCCAGAGGGTGGAAAAATGTTACTCTGCTTGCCTGGATGTGTGCAGCTCCTACGACACTCAAGAAGCTCAACTCCAGTCAGGATAAAGCATCAAAGACCCCACCTCCACTCTGCTCCAGCGAGGTAGCAAGATGGCCGGACCAATTGAGACCCAATGGATTCTATTGATAACTGAGATAATGGCCAAATGAAAGTAAATGGCTTGTTGTACAGAGCCATGTCAATGTGATTGATGACTGCATTGGGAAAGCTATCCGTGTTTCAAGAAGAGTTTTTTTGGGGTATGCGGCAAGGTAAGGTTAAGAACAGTCTTGTTTAGTTCAGAGACTGTGCAGACGGGCGATCCCCGCACACTGCCACCACGCAACACTGCACACGCAAGGGACCATTTGACAATTTGACCTAATCAATTAGCCTACGTACCTGCAGGAAGGAACTGCAGATGCTGGTTTAAACCGAAGATAGACACAAAAAGTTGGAGTAACTCAGCAGGACGGGCAGAGTTACTCCATTTTTTTTTTGTGCGTCTATCTTAGCCTGCAAACCTGCACGCCATTGGAGTGTGGGAGGAAACCGGAGCAACTGGAGGAAGCCCACACAGATCACGGGGAAAACATACAAACTCCATACAAACAGCACCCATCGTCAGGATCGAACCCAGGTCTCTGCCGTTTTAAGGCAACAACTCTCTCCCGACAGGTTGTAGGAAGGCACAGAGGGACTGAAAGGGGTCGGGGTTAGTTGTGAATCACAATCACAGTTGTGAATCTGCGCAGAATGAACTGTCGTGATTTTTTTTTGTTGTAGATTATGTTTATTCAGAGTAAGGGGCGTGTTTCCATGACCATCGAGCTACTAGACACGGAGGAAGCACCTTCAGACGATCCCCTGGAACTGCAGGTGAAGCAACCTTCCACTCCCAGTATGCGACTGGTGCATTCCTGACGTGAGCTGGGGAAAAGTAGTGACATGGGGTGACGGAAGCCAAAGAGCTCAGGAACTGCGCACTGTTTAGAAGCAGTGCCATTCGGCCCATCACAGAGCCATCCAGTCTCCGAGCACCGATTAGTGAAAGGCCTGGATAGAGTGAATGTGGAGAGGATGGTTCCATTAGTGGGGGGAGTCCAGAACCAGAGCCCACAGCCGAGTAAAAGGACGCACCTTTAGAAAGGAGATTGGAAGGAATTTATTTCGTGTGATGAATCTGTGGAGTTCATTGCCACGGACGGCTGTGGACGCCAAGGCAATGGATATTTTAAAGGCGGAGATTGACAGATTCTTGATTTGTACGGGTGTCCGTGATAATGGGGCGAAGGCAGGAGAAAGGGGTTGAGAAGGAAGGATAGATCAGCCATGATTGAAAGACAGAGTAGACTTGATGGGCCGAATGTCACTACACACCCCAGGGGGCAAATCACAGTAGCCAGTTAACCTACGTGGGAGGAAGCTGGAGGATCTGGGGGGGAATCCATGCACTCACAGAGAAGCATGCAATCTCCACATGGGCAGCACCAGAGGCCAGGTTTGACCTGGGTTGCTGCAGCTGTGAAACAAACAGCTCTAATATCTGCATGCCCCTTCCACGCTTGTTTTAATTAACATTAGAGTAATGTTGCTTGAATTCTCTCTGCCAAGTTGTCCACCCACCACCACCTTCTCCATCTATGGTTCAATGGTTTATTTAATATCACGTGCACCAAGCTACAGTGAAATACTTTTTTTTGTATACAACTCAGCAAGACTATCGCCACACACAAGCACAATCTCCTGGTTAGTACAGAATGCATAGAACAGCCCACTGAGTATTTCCAAGTGTTGCCATTTTGGCGCCATTTTACATTCCCAGCTGCAGCCGGTCACAAAGGCCCATTGCAGTTCGTCTCCTTAATTCCGGTCGTCGTGCCTCTCCTTGCACAGCCCTTGTGCCCGCGGGGGTGGGGGGGTGGGGGGGGGGTGGGGAGCACGCCTCCCGCCGCCTCCCTTGAGGGCGTGGAAGTTAAGACCTGCAGTTCTTTTTACCGGGGCCGTTTGTCCAGCGTCCGCCACTGTCACCCTCCATCCTCCTCGTCCATTCCTGCTCCTCCATGGCGAACAGGGACCGGGCTATGTGACACTCGTGTTCATTCTAACTCGATGCTTCTTGCACTGACAGAATTTAACAAGTTACGTTGAACAGTATGCCGGTCCGGAGGCAGCCATGCAGTTCGAGCAGACTGATGGGTTCTTTTATAAGCCAGTGTTTTTACCCAGGTGAGTTCCCAGTGTCTGTCACGGCTTTTGTCTGGGATGGATTTTTTTGTGTCCCGATTGCAATGAACCCGATTGTTCTAACCCTCCTGTTTGTCAGCTCTGTTTGATGTTGGGCAGGTGGAAATGTGCCCGTTAAAACAAATTTACTGTGTCGGCAGAAACCTCCGAAAATTTCGTAAGTGGCAGCAGAAGCAGTTTCTATCCATGAGGAATGAAAGCAGGAACAGCAGGCAGCGCAGCCTGGGGGTTGAGAACTCCAACAGCATCGACTGCAAGTTTAAGCTCAACACTCACAAGCTGGTGTACGTCATGAACTCTGAAGACTTCATGTACCGCTGTGGAGCTCTGCACCGAGCTCGCGAGGTAATTCTCCCCCCCCCCCCCCCCCCATCGATCACACGTCATTCAGGCCCCGCCCGGTGGCGCAGCAGTAGAGTTGCTGTCTGACGGTGCTGGAGACCCGGGGTTTGAGTGTATTGTCACGTGTACCAAGGGACAGTGAAAAGCTTTTGTTGCGTGCTAACCATGCGGTTGAAAGACAATACATGCCTACAATCAAGTCCAGAATACGGGTGCTGTCCGTACGGTGTTTAGAAACATAGAAAATAGGTGCAGGAGTAGGCCATTCGGCCCTTCGAGCCTGCACCGCCATTCAATATGATCATGGCTGATCATCCAACTCAGTATCCCGTACCTGCCTTCTCTCCATACCCTCTGATCCCCTTAGCCACAAGGGCCACATCAACTCCCTCTTAAATATAGCCAATGGACTGGCCTCAACTACCTTCTGTGGCAGAGAGTTCCACATATTCACCACTCTCTGTGTGAAAAATGTTTTTCTCATCTCGGTCCCTAAAGATTTCCCCCTTATCCTTAAACTGTGATCCCTTGTTCTGGACTTCCCCAACATCGGGAACAATCTTCCTGCATCTAGCCTGTCCAACCCCTGAAGAATTTTGTAAGTTTCTATAAGATCCCCCCTCAATCGTCTAAATTCTAGCGAGTTCAAGCCGAGTCTATCCAGTCTTTTTTCATATGAAAGTCCTGACATCCCAGGAATCAGTCTGGTGAACCTTCTCTGTACGTTCTCCCCATGACCTGTGTGGGTTTCTCTCCGATATCTTCACTTTCTTCCCACACTCCAAAGACAGACCTGTTTGTAGGCTAATTGGCTTGGTAAAATTGTAAATTGCCCCGAGTGTGTGTAGGATAATGTTCGTGTGCGGGGATCGCTGGTTGGCGTGGACCTGTTGGGATGAAGAGCGTGTTTCTGTGCTGTATCACTAAACTAAACCAAACTAAAGTAAACGGGTTACTTGTATAAAACCTAGCGTTAATCTCCCTTGTGTACTCTCATCTTCCTATTTTATTCACTCAAACCATCATCAGAAAATCATTGAAATTGTATGGCACAAAAGACCATGAGACATATAACCATATAACCATTCCAGCACGGAAACAGGCCTTCTCGGCCCTTCCAGTCCGTGCCGACCATTTATTTTCCCCTAGTCCCATCTACCTGCACGCAGACCATACCCCTCCATTCCCTTCCCGTCCATATACCTATCCACTTTACTTTTAAATGTTAAAATCGATCCTGCCTCCACCACTTCTGCTGGAAGATCATTCCACACAGCCACCACTCTTTGAATAAAGAAGTTCCCCCTCATGTTACCCCTAAACCTCTGTCCCTTAATTCTCATGTCATGCCCTCTTGTTTGAATCTTCCCTACCCTCAATGGGAAAAGCTTATCCACGTCAACTCTGTCTATCCCTTTCATCATTTCAAAGACCTCAATCAAGTCCCCCCTTAACCTTCTGCGCTCCAAAGAATAAAGACCTAACTTGTTCAACCTTTCTCTGTAACTTAGTTGCTGGAACCCAGGCAACATTCTAGTAAATCTCCTCTGTACTCTCTCTATTTTGTTGCCATCCTTCCTATAATTAGGCGACCAAAACTGTACACCACACTCCAGAATTGGTCTCACCAACGCCTTGTACAATTTTAACATTACTTCCCTACTCCTATATTCAATGCTCTGATTTATAAAAGCCAGCACGCCAAAAGCTTTCTTTACCACCCTATCTACATGCGATTCCACCTTCAGGGAACTATGCACAGTTATTCCTAGATCCTTCTGTTCCACAGCATTCCTCAATTCCCTACCATTTACCGTCCTATTTTGTCCTCACACTTATCAGCATTAAACTCCATCTGTCATCTTTCAACCCACTCTTCCAAATGGCCCAAATCTCTCTGTAGACTTTGAAAATCTACTTCATTATCCACAGCACCACCTATGTTAGTATCATCTGCATACTTACTTATCCAATTTTCCACCCCATCATCTAGATCATTGATGTACATGATAAACAACAGTGGACCCAACACAATCCCTGAGGCACCCCACTGGTCACCGGCTTCCAACCTGACAAACAGCCATCCACCATTACTCTCTGGCATCTCCCATTCAGCCACTGTTGAATCCATCTTGCTACTCCGCCATTAACATAGGAGCAGAATGAGGCCATTCAGCCCATCGTGTCTACTCCACCATTTAAACACCCGTCCCCATCTCCCTTCATTCCTCCACCCATCTCCCACCGACCCGACCACCCCCCCCCCCCCCCCAGCTCTTTCTCTGCCCCTGCCATGCCCCCTCCCCGCCTCCCTCTGTCAACTGATGCATGTTGAGCACAGCAGGCAATTCCTCATCATGGACAGTGAGGGGCGGACAGGGGGATTGAAGGGCGGAAGCAGGGAAGAAGCGTCAGTCAGTGGGGCAGCTTCAGAGGAACCTTCAGTCTATCTAACCGATACTCTACCTGCCCAAAGAGTGTGTGTGGGGGGAATATCTGTGAAATGGAGTGTGGTCCGCTCCCCGAATCAAAGCCCCCCTGAGCTGTGTGTGTACTGGGTCTGTATCTCTGTGCTGTGTTGTGGGGATGGGAAAAGACTATGTATTTGTTACCAAACGTCTATAAGTGATTTCACTGTTCCAATGAGTTTAAATATTTGTTACAACTATTGACATTTTCTTTCTCCTATTTTTGTACCCTCCGCAATCTTACACTCACTCTTTTCTGCATTCTTTCTGCAAAATTCTCCCCCCCCCGTCTCCTTTCATCCCCCCCCCCCCACCCCACCCAATCTCCCTTTATCCCTCTTCCCATCTTCCGCTGGCCCTCTCCCTGTCCACCTGCCTCTCATCGCCTCCCCATGCCCTGCCCGGCCCACTGCTCATATCACCCCCCAACCCCCTACCTGTGACCCCTCCTCCTGCATCATCTCTCTCCCCCACTGCCCGCCCCCCCCCCCCCCCACGTAATCCCGTGGTCTTTTGACTCTTTCCCCACCCCGGCTTGCCCGGTCCCCTTGTCCCCACCAATCCCCTTTTCCGTCCCTAACCCCCCCCCCCCCCCCCCCCCCCCCCCCCGGGGACTGTCTGTCTCCTGTTCTCTTCCCCCTTACGCCCTCCCCCCCCCCCCCCTCCAGTCTCAGTGCAGGTGGTGCGGTACCAACACCAGCAGTTCCAGTCGTGGCATCAACCGCTGGCTGCAGAGCCACGTGACGGACGAGGCCGCCGAGCTGGTGCAGGACTGGCTGATGGGCGAGGACGAGGAGGACCTGATCCTGTGCAAGACCGTCTGCGAGACCGACACCATCCACGACATTCCCGTCAACAGATACCGCGTGCAGTACAGCCCGTGCCCCCGTCGCCGTGGACACCCCTCCGCACTGAGCCCGTGCTTGCACACTCAAAGGCCGTGGTTGCAAGTGCATTGTGCCACGGCGGGGGCACGCCATGCTCTCAGATGCCGAGCTGACTGTATGGGCTGTCCGACCCCTCCTGTGTAAGTGAACGATCATCACAGCACCAGTCTACACAACACAGCTAGTGTTATTGATGAGGAAATGCACTTGACATGAATCTGCTTGTGATCCTTGAACTCATTCTCCCTTCCCCAGACCCCCCCCCCTCCCGATTTTGTGGTATTTTTCCCCCCTCCTGTCCCTGATTATACATTGTGATGTTGCATGACATATTTTTGGTTGCTCCCCAATGCTTGCTGATGTGTACTACCCCATGACCCCGCAATGCAACCGGACCGCCAAATAGCAGGACTAGGAAACGGAAGACTGTGGTGGTCTCCAGCTACAGCACCTCTCCTCCCACCCCAAGCCCCACTCGCCCTGATCTTGACAAAGACGCAGAGGCTGTCATTGCTTCTTCTCAACGGCGGTAAATATCTGAGGCAACCTCTCACACAAAACATGTACCAAGACTGCAAGGCTCGTGAATCTTCTCCTGCACACCCGACCTCGCCTCGGTCGGACGGACATCCGACCGAAGGGCCCCGACCCAAGAGGGCACCCGTCCTCTTTTGCTCCGGAG